>CM057009.1:29235417-29835417 GCA_029891345.1 Dryococelus australis
AGTGTCGAGGTTGTTTTCAGCATCCTTATTGTAAAACTGAAATTAGGTCGATAAGCTTTTGCTATTCATTTATAACTGTTTCATGTGAATTGTATAATTTCTGTAATTATACACTTTATTAGTTATTTTTCATGTAATGGTCAATGCAGGTATTAATATATGTTTGAAAATTTTTGGTAAATTATTGAGATGATGTCGACCTGGGCAAGTTGGCGGGGTAAGTTGGCGAATTCGTTAATTTACCCCATGCATGTGTCGATCTACCCCCTGTTTTATAAAATTATACAATTTTTAATGTAATAGATCTTTCATCTTGAAACCTGAACATGTATGCGTTAGTAATAACATTATTAAAATGTAAGCTACCTAATATGGGTTTTGGAAATTTAAAAACTAAATAAAACTATTAACATTAATTGTAGGGTTTTAAGGCACGCTTTAAATATGTATTTTTTCCTCCATAGATGGTGCTTACATGGATCAAGAAAACCAACAGACGAAATTGGGAAAAGGACAAAATGTAAGCAGCAATGCATGCTGTAACATGGCTGCTACCACATATGAATTCCCCGAAGCAAAACTCAGAAGATATCTGAAAAATGATCCTGAGGTATGATTACTGCAAATATTTAGCTTTATCGCTTTGGTGCTAATATTACCTTCTGTGGTATTTCAAGCGCATCATCCACTCACATTATATTGCCTGTATAGCCAAGATTTTTTTAATCTCCTCTGTAATGATTCCGGCAGTTAGAGCAATAGATGTAGGTAATTTGTTCGTAATTGCACATACATGCTCTTCGCACCGATTTTATTGAATAAACATAAAACTGTCTATTATGTTTAAAACTTTAGGTTATGCAACGTTCACTCGCTTTTCATAGGCTACTAAACAATTAATGTATTTTTTGATCCAGAATCTTCCAGTTCATGGAGGGAGTATCAGGAAAGTTGTCACCTCAGAACAGCTAGATGAACTAAGAAACTATCTAACAGAAATGACCAAAGACTCTTTGGCTTAACAAAAATTCAGTGCCGGAAGCTTGTTTTCCAGTTTGCAGACGCATGCGGCCTCAATCACTAATTCAACAAACAGACGAAAATGGCAGGTGAAGACTGGGTAAGCAGTTTTATGAAGGGATACAATTTTTCTATGAGGACTCCCGAATCATCTTCGATTGGACGAACTATCTGTTTCAATCCAGTACAAGTAGGAAAATGCTTTAATTTGCTTAAGGATGTTCGTTAAAAGTGTGATTATTATCCGAGTCAGATATTTAATACTGAGGAATCGAGCTTGTCTACAGTCTCCACCAAACTCCCTAAGATTATTTCATCAAAGGGCACAAAGATGGTCTCCAAGGTTGTGTATGCAGAGAGAGGGAAAAATGTAACGATAGTGTGCAGCATTAGTGCGACAGGGGTCTATGTCCCACCTTTCCTCACATTCCCCAGAAAGCGAATGAGGGCAGAGTTACTGCACGATTTGCCTCCTGGCTCTGAAGGTCATGCAAGCGAAACTGGTTGGATGAAGTCAGAACTATTTGTTACTTACCGTCAGCATTTTGTTAATCATGTAAATCCATCACAAAATTTGCTATTTTTTTCTTCTTGTTGATAACCATGTTTCGCATGTGTCATTGCCAGCTATTAATTTCTGCCCCGATCACAATATTGCTCACCGCTCATAGACTCCAACCCTTGGATGTTTCATTTTTTTGCCTCTTAAAACATTTTACAGACAGGCATGCGATAATTTCATGGTATCACACCCTGGTCAAGCAATAACTGACAGAGACGTGGCTCAGATTTACGATACAGCATTATTGAGGGCAGGTACAGTAGCCAATGCAGTAAAATGTTTCAAAGCTTGTGGTATTGAGCCATACAATCCACAGATTTTTGCCGAAGAATATCTTGCGCCATCAACCACAACTGAACGAGATCTTCAAGCAGAGCCTTCCTATGACTAACCAACTATTGCTTTGAGTGGACAAAAGACAGCTGCAGTTGAAAATGACCTCCCTCTACAGCATATTATTATGCAACCTGGAACATCCTATTAGCAATACCGCCCAGAAGTCGTTCCAGATGAAGCAGAGTACCTCACTCACATTTCAGAATCAAATGATAATGTAAATGATCCAAAACCGACGACTTCTAGGGGACAGGTCTTTCTCAACTCAATTGAACCTATTCCAGTTGCAAACAGGCCTAGAGCTACTAAAAGGAAGATACCAAATATATCTGCATCCATTCTTACAAGCACACCAGTGATAGATTTTCTCTTGGAAAAAGAACACGATAAAGAAAATAAATCAAAACCGAAAGAAGAAAGAAATGCCAAAATAGCTGCAAAGAAACTTTTTCAAAAATCAACAGAACCTCAAGAAAACACTCAACCTATATTGTGTCCAGGGTGCGAAGAAGAGTTTGTTGACCCTCCTGATGAAGACTGGGTGAAGTGTGGAACTTGTGAACAGTAGTGGCATGAGAAATGCTCAAGCTATGAAGGCTGTGGCCAATTTAGGTGTGACTATGGTTAGTATTTCAATAACTACTGCATATAAAATCATAAACAATATTTGGCCCTTTTTCTTGTCTTTAGTTTTTAGGTTATTTTGGTTTGCAAGCATTTAAAGGTTATTTGCCTTGTTCTGCATTGATTAAATCTATTTCCTTGCCTTTTTGTTATAATTAACAGTAATGTTTAAAATTTTAATGACATGTCTCTTCATAGGAGTGTAGTTATGGTGGGTGGAACATTGAATGTCGAGGTGCCTGCTTGCGAGTATATAAGCAGCCGGGGTTCCAGTTAGGAAGCTTAGTTTGACAGTGCAATCATGAAACTTTGTCGTGAAGAAGAAAAATATATATGGCCAAGGGTTCTGGTTGGGTGCTTGCTAGCGTAGACTGTCTTGAGTTGTGTGTAAGTTTATTATATTAATTATGTTAAAAGTGAGCATCCTGTTGGGAATATACTATGTGAATGGTGTGGAGAATGTAAGGATTCTGTTTTCATGTTTGTAGCCCGAAGTTTGTAAATATATATAATTTCGTTGGAACAGTCTTTAGTTTCTCGCCGGTGTTGTATCACCCTACTTCCCCTTATATAGAGAATGCGATGGCGCTTGTTTTATTCGCATATACATACATTTAATAAAATCCGAGTAGGATAGTCATGCCTACAAGAACTTCGATATAATTAATAATTAACAGATACCGACATTGTGTAATATTTTTAATCTTGAAGACAGGAGACCGGAAATCGTACTTGCAAACTGAACGTATATTGGCCTACCTTAATGCTTGTACATATTTTGCTTGTTTACAAGCCGACTTGCGAGAATAAGGTTTACTTGAATAATTATTTTTAATGAATATATAAAAACAAACACGAGATTCAGGAAGTAACTCTAATTATTTTAATACTTTAATACGACATTTAATCGACGCGCTCCATTGTCGTTCTATAGACGTGTGGCCAGAGCAATCGAGTACTATTCAAGAGGTCGTTGGTTCGAATCCTGTATCTACAAAAATTCGCTTTTTTTTTTAATGCTATCAGCTGTCATGGTAAAGTGTGAAATTTACATAATTTTACATTTTAAAACCGATTTTAGATTAAAAAAATATTTTTCGACATAATTTAATGTATTTTAAAGGTCTCCACATTTTTCAAATTATACAGTTAAATAAAATAATTCTATGTATTTATAAATGCATCGATTCCTAGATGTCTAATTGTTTTGACGAGGTCGGTGAGCCGAGTGCCTCGCGAGCTTGTCTATACACGCTCAAAGACTTGCGAGCAGTGTGGGAAGAGGTGCTGGGGAGCAAGTAGGGTCATAACGATCGTATACGTCTCGTAAAGAAGAGTTCGGTGATATAACGCTCAATACTTACGAATTTTCAATTTTTCATTATAAGAATGTATTTTTATTTTTTATTTATTTTTTCTAATTTATAGATTTTTTTAAATTTTTCCTTGATTGGGCGGTGGGAAGGGAGTGGTCGATGCTTTTCATTATGGTTAGGAACCTCAAATTATTAGGTTAAAATGGTCGCCTGGGACTCGAATTTCATACTAATTTCTTTATACTTTTTTTTATATTTTTGGCATTTTTTTAGATTTTTAAAATTTTTGGATTTAAATAAATTATCGATTTTTATTTTTTTTTTTAATTTTTGGAGAAAAAAAAGCTTTTTTTTTTTTTTTAGGAAAACGACTGATTTCAAGGTGAGAATGGCCGATTTTTGGGGTAAAAAAGTACGGTTTAAGGGGGGAAATAGGAATTCAATATGGTGGCAAGAGCCCCCTCAAGGCAATTTCTGGGGGACTACTTTCATGCAGCTGCGCAAAACTGGAAATTTTTAAAGGAAAAAAATGATGTTTGAGTAAAATAATCGATTTCTGAAGAGATTTTTTTGGTTAAAAAACGTGATTTTTGGGTAAAAACCAACGATTTTTAGAGAAAATGTCCAAAATGGCGGAATCCAAGATGGTGGACAGAGCCCAAGAGCTCACTTTTGGGCTCCTTGTCATGACTTCCCTTTACCCTATTACTTCTAAGTGTCGCAATATTTTCATTGGTTTATGATACATGTGGCAAAATAATGATGCTACATAACAGATTCCAGCGGTCATTTTTCAAGTATCTATGTATATCAGACAAAGACCATACTATTCTAAGTGTTACAATGTTTTCTTTGATTTATGAGAACATTTGGTAAAATAATTCAGTTACATTACAAATTCAGAGCGTTGAACTGTCTATTTATATGTAACAGGCAAAGACCATTCAACTACTCCCAGTCATTCCTGATCTAACCACGATTTGACTCACTGGAGAGTACAGAAAGAGCGTTCGGTTGTACGAATACTGACTGGAATAGTGCACAGAATTTGCAGTATCACACAAATTGTAGGAAAAATGTCAGTATCACAGTCATCCAGTACTTCAAGCACTCTCTTTGGTATTTCCTTGGCCTTTTGCCACTTATCAAATTGGCTTCCAATAATTTAAATTTCCCAAGGAGATAAATCTAAGATAATATTGATGCAGAATGTTATTAAAAAATAAATTGTATTTTTTTTTGCAAGTGACTTCATTTCTGGCTCCATGCGTTCGTTTGATGTATTTTGTTTTAAAAATAATACTTGGCATTAGAAGTCTTAAGTTTACTGACAGTAGAATCACTTCTGAAAATATAGCTGAAAGATCGCACATCACATAGTCTAACATTGGTGTGTGTAATTTTACCTCCGATTATGTTCTTCACAGGTCGATGATAGATTATTTTCTCTGTATGTCTGCATTCTGACTGTTCGTGGCTTATTAATAGTAAAACTAAGCTGAGATGCTAAAGTCCCACATTCCAAATATACTTTCCTGAAATCATTTACATGATTTTTACGATTTCTTGAGAGAATTAATAGCATCAGCAATGGTTTAATGAGCAGAGAGAACATAAAGTGAATTTGTTTTGGAGCAAATGGCTATGGGAGTGTATATTTAAGTATTTCAATCAGAGATAAGAGAGATATAATTAAATCACTGCTACACAGAGAATGCATGAACATGAATGCTTTTGGCGATATCTCAGAATATTTCCACATTTATATCTTATTAAGAACATTGATAAATTAAGAAGAGCACCGCGAAAACGAATGACGGAATCGTGATGTTCAACCCACCTTGTTTCACAAAAAGACTGCGAGCCTTTTTCAGTTCCTAAAGTTGTATTAACAAACAAAGATTTTTTTGGAGACTTCGAGGTATTTTGGTTACTTTGCATGTTTGAGGAAATTGAAATTGACAGATTTAATGCACGATTGTTTCAAGTAGTCCTGACAGAGTGAATGCAAATGTCATAATCTCACTAACCGCACCAAAAGCCTCTGAGGCTATTGTAGGACAACCATCAGTTCCAAGTGTAAGAATATTAACAACAATATTTCTCAGAGCTAAACCAGTTAAAACAGGCTCTAGTTTATCTTCCTTTTCATTACAATCATCACCAGAACTGTCGGAAACACAATCAATGTCACAATCGGTAATTGCACTAAATGCATTAATTAAGAGGATAAAATCTTCACGAATAGCACCTTCATCGAGGTATCTCAAATTGAGGGAAAGCTGCTCCGTGCAAGAATGATCTGAGGTTTCATCAAATATAATGATAAAATATTTAGCCTTGCAAACTTTATCTAAGATTTGATATTTTATCCCTTCACCGCATTATACTATTATAATATTATGGGCGGTTTTCCAAAAATAGCCAGCTCTTAAAGAAGATGATTTTAGATGCTCATTAAGATTTTTTCCCCCAGATTCAATGCGAAATTTTAAAGTTGCTCTGAAATTTCCCTCATTAACTAAGCTTGGTTCTTTCCCTATTGTTCTACAATAATCCTCCATCGTCATGGTGGCCACGTAGTGGTATATTTTGTCGGCCCAAGAATATGATTATGTTTACAATCGGCCTTAACCTTTCACGACTTTCCTCCATTTGCTTCAAACATCGAGAGTTTGGCCTATTGATTACTTCAGCTTCTGGTTTGTGGCAAGATTTAAAAAATTCGTTACCTGCAACAACATTAGCCTTGTGGTAATGTGATTCCTCATGTGTTTCAAAATGGCCATCTTTGGCATAAAGTTTCGCGAATGATGCTAAAGGCTTTGTCACATACTTCTGCAATGAAACACCTTAATAGTGGCCTGCCTTACCACTAACAGTAAACATAATAAGCAATATTTGCAATACAACCCTTTATGCAAATCAGATAAAATGACCCAGTGGCTACCGTCAAGGTGGCTTTTATTTAAAAAGAGTTTTATGAATTTCCCATATTTCGTATAGTTGGAATGTGGGTATGTGTAACATTTTGGTGGTTGCCAAGGTTTTCCTAATAACTTGCATTTTGTGTAATCGTCTACTTGTTTACCAATGTCACATCCACGCAGTAGTGTAGTAGGTAGAGCACCTCCTCCTCCACCAAGACCAGAGGTTGTTGACGATTCTCCATCCCTCAGAGAAGTTACTACTGGTTCAGGATAAGACGAATTCAGTTCGTCCAGTTCCAGTTCAGCCCCAGCAATTGAGTTTTCGATCTGACGATGTTCCACTTTACATACATTATCAGGCTGTTGTGAAACCTGCTTCACATTTCCCGATTTTTTAAAGAATGGGTCGATTGTTTTGGTGTTGGGATGCTTCCCGCTTTTTCGTCAAAGTTATATATATAATTTCCGACGCATTAAAATAGTATAAAGTATCACAGCTATATTATACATTTTAATGGTAATTTCTGGAATAATATAATTTTTCTTATTTGTGTATTTTGTTCTCAATGGCCACTTGAGGTTCGACATTTTTCAGACAGGCAATAACGAAACGTTTTACACGACTGCATCGGTTTCCCAAAATGGCGTTTCGACTCTCGTGTTTACCGCAAGACTCACACTGTGTGTAAACAATTGAGCTACTGCCTTGTGTTACTGTTAACACTGTGGTATAAACGTAGCATATCAGTTAACCTTTTGTTTGATGTTAATTTAGAGTCCATGGAAAGCCAGTGTGATTTACATCTAAAACGTTTGGTACATTTTGTGGAACTTCGAACAAGTGTAAAACCTTTATGTTATAACATGCAGCCGGTATGCGGTAGTTTGTGAAGCGAATTGTCTAGTGGAATTTTCAATGCTTATGTAAAATGATTCATGCATGGTATTGAGGCAACAAATTGAGCATTAATATTAATTGTTACATTTTTACTTACCTTTATTTAAGGATGTTGCCTGTCACAAACAAAGTCCTGTGATGTGGCAAAAAGTTGCAACTTGCGAGTAAGTAGGCATTGCTCCGTGCTCAGTGCTCACTATCTCGCCGAAACACATACACCTGCACCTTCAGCTGCCGACACTTTCAAACTGTTATTTGATAATCTTGAAGGATTGATGTAAATGATATCGATGATGGTCAGGAGGAGGACGCTGAACAAGTGCTAAGCGTAACCAGATACCTTAGAGTTATCTACTATATTTGATGCAACTATGTGTCGCCGGAAAGTAAAAAAATGTGGTGTGGCTGTTGAAGGAGGGTAGGGAGAGATTAAGGTCGAAGGAGGAAGGTGAACGGATGCACAAGCGCAACTGTACAATGCTGGGAATGTAAAGGGCTCATAGGGCATGGGTTAACCTGCTGTGTCGTGTACCCTTGACCATTAAATCTAAATATATTGTTTCAACATAAAATAGAGTAAAGGCACATATATAACCGTTTCTAAAACACTGGGTAAAGTGTGAATTTAAAGAATTCTATTTCCCTATTTTTACTTTGCATTTATCTTTTAGAGCAGTCTGAGGGGCGTCGGGGTTTGTGAGGGGAGGGGGTGGTTGGCCCCTATAGCCACTCCTCTGGATCCGCCCATGGGCCGCGGCGAGAGGACAAGTTCGGTCCATCACATATCTAGCACCACATAGATAAGTAACTTGTACTTTTCTAGTATCTAGGTACAGTTAATTGGTAGATGTTCTGGAGCTAGCACAACCAGTAGTTATTTTAGAAATTTCCTGTCCCTCGTCTCGTGTCGTTTGTGTACCAAAACTAACTAATAAATTAATGTTCCGACTCTGGGTTTTGAACTGTTTACTAGTATAAATTAATCTCTTGACAATGGTTCCAGTATGTATTGTTTAAACGTTTTTAGGAACTGCGAGGTAGCTTGTTGATTAATTATATTTTGAGTTTCATTTCGTTGAATCATCTGCCGTAACTATCTTTCCTCTTTTGATAATTTCCATACTTCTATGTCAATAATAATGTTTTATAGATACTTTTTCGGAGGTGTAAACAAACTGAATAGTTATTGTTACTATTTATTTGATGTATATTAAATTGAACTATTAACCAAAAATGTAATTATTTCTTTCTACAAGTAATTAGCTCCCACTATTACCTAGAGAGGATTTATTATTATTTATGTTATTTTGAAAACCTAACAAGTGCTGCATTAAGAACAGTTAATATCCACAATCTTTCGGTCTCATTCGGTCCCCCAGTCTACCCCTGTGTATCAATGTCGGTGGTTGGTTCCATGTAGATGTTTTTGGAGTGGTTTGCAGTGTTTGTCAGCTGTTTTAAACCCCTTGTTTATTGGTTGGTAATTGGTTAATCTGCAGTATATGACAGCTCGTAGCACGACACTTACACATCTACAGAGTGGTGTGATTGTAGAGCTATCTTTCTCTTGTTCTTTTAAGTATGTTTTGTCAGGGTGCCTTTATATTTTATTATGTTTGGTTCGGTTTGGCTATGGTTTCAGTTACTATGTTAGAAATGTTTACGTATTTTATTCTTTTTCCTCTTTCTTAATTGGGATTTGTACATCGTTGCATAATTAACAATTAATTGAATAACTAATTTTTATGAAATATATTAACATTTATGGCCTAGGTGATAATTTGTTTATTGATAGTATCTAAAACATGTTGCACTTAATTGGTTATTTACATAATGTTTACATAATATAAGCTGCACTTTAAAACCTAATCTGAATACTATCTTTATGTACGTGAAAATACCAGGAAATGTTTTGAGCGGAAAGAAGAGAGTGCATATAGCAGCAGAGAGGCTAGTGCATATGCTGCGAATTGACAGCTGCGACGCGCAGGGTCTAAAGGCCACACGACTGTGTGTGTGTGTTTTCTAGGCCAGTTGACGTGTCGTTTAATCTGTGCAGGTACTCGCGAGTAACTTAATGCATAGAAAGGCCTGCTATAAATACCACTGTGTGCATGTTGTGTGTTTTGTTCGTAAAATTTGTTAAACAGAGCAACTTGAATTCTTTTTTGTTTACTTCTGTACATGGGTCTTTCTGTTCCGCCCGAGAATAATGGAATTGCAGCAGTTGTAGGTATATTTTCCAGCAACTGAATATGCTGCTCTACAGCACTCACCTGAATCGCGCATTGTTCCTTGACCAGTTCGGTTAACTCTCCGATGGTTTCCATTTCACTACGAACAGTTGAGATTTCCCTCTGGACCTGGTAAATTATCTCGTTCAGTTCGTTGACCTGCTGTTGTGGTCTCAGGAATAGGGAGAAGGAAAGTTAACATATGGTATCAGGTTTTCGGGAATGATTGCAGAGTTGTGAAGGGTGCCAGAGCTCGAGAAAATAATCCAGGATGTGGGCCGTTTACCCACGTGGCTCCTCCTGAGATCACCCTGCTACGAGTTGACGTCGTTGCAGCGATGCAAAATTCTGTTAAGCCTACTTAACGAGTGTGTGGTCCCTCTCATAAGCCTCTAAGGCTGGTATTCCAGAAAATTATTATAAGGGTTTTGGTACAGCTCAAGTCGTATCCAGGACTTATCAGTATTCCAGAACGTTATAATGGCAGCTAAAGCCTTAGTTAAACCATGGCCGAATCCTTAATCTTAGAGCTCCGATTTTGGCGATTTATCCATGGCACAAACAAAGCCTATGCATGCGCAGTATGCATATCGTTTTGCCGGAGCCGGGAACCATGATGAACATCCATAATAAATATGTTGCGTCCAGAACGTTATATGTCGCGATGTACTTATTTATCTAAACATCAGTAAAATAGCAGAATATAGTTGTTTGCAAATAAGTGTTAAAGCTGTTGCGAGTGTTGTGATTGTTGTTCTGCATTCTCCTGTAATTTCTGTGTAAACTGTTGTGATTGTTGTTGTATTTGTTCAGTGTGTTTTTCTGATTTCTCCTGCAGTTCCTGTGAAAACTGGTGTGATTTTTTCTGTATGAAATCCGCCTGTATTTTTTAAAATTCTCCTGCAGTTTCAATTATAGCTGTCTTGATTGTTATTCTAACATGAAGACAATCTGCTGCACTAGGTCAGGAGTTACATTTCCTGGACTGCGGATAGTAGGACTAGGGTGTGTGTGTGTTACATATACTCTGTAGTGGATTTACCTACATCAATCTGAACTTCCTCTGTGTCGACATCAGAGGTGGCTTCCTGCCCTGTGAATGTGGTTACTTGTGTAGTTTCCTCCATTTATGTAATTTATTTCAATAACTTGTAATTTATAGGTGTGATATTCCTGTGGTTCTATGGTGTGCATTGTGGTCTGCTCATCAATCAGAATAAAATATGTAATAGTGCTGAACTGACATACCTCTCTCTTGGCCCCACTTGCTGCACCAAATTGTTATGTAATATAACAGATATAGTGTGGATAAGGATCACTTCACTTGTCAGCGTCAACATTTTTCTATAATAAAAATTGCCTTAGTGGTTTGATGTAATATATAATTTTAGCTGAAACTTCTGTCTAAGAGTTCTTGAGATTTTTGCCTTGCTCCTTGAGACAGGGTGCGTACACACAAATTGTACCTTATATACCTGTCCTTACCAAACACTGCATACGACTTCGGAAATCTGGATCAGAATGTTCACAACTAGCAGAGTAAACATTACCACACTAGAGAACGTCAATAGGAAATACTACCTACGAATAATGTAGCCGAACAGAGTGACTTGTTAAAAAAATTATTTACTTAATCGAAATGTATTTTTATGACATCAAAAATACTATGGATGAAGCAAAAAATTCAATCTCATTAAATTGGGCCAATTTTGATGTCAATGAAAATGAATTTTTGGCGTGTTTCCCATATAATAATTAATATGTCATTTAAATATCCCTTAGCACAGCTAGCCCCTCTTGTGACATGCATAAGGCCTATCGGAATTTAAGTTAACTTAGTTATTTTCAAAATAATGTTGTATCAGATTAAAGTTGAGATAGAAAAAATTGATATGTTACCGATTCAAAATAACTTGCGGTAGTGTATGTGAATATTCAAATCATATTTTCATTAGTGTATTTGAATCGATTATTTTGAAAATTGTTTGAGACATGAAATAGAAAGTTTTCGGGACGTGGAAAAACTGTCTAGCATTAACCCTTATGGATAAAATAATGTAACATTTGGTGTCAGTGCATTGTGGTCGACTGAATACCAGCACATGTTTGAAATATTATACAGACAAACATGTTTTGCAGTTACATATATATTAACAAGTTGACTAAGATACCTTTCATAATAAACAGAACGGTATGCAATGCATATCAATGACAAAGCTGTCTAGTGTTGACCATGGAGGATTGAAAAATGTAAAACTATTGTAAATGCACTGTGGTCGATTACAAATTAATGTAGCATGTTGGATTAGTTACTGAACAACACATTTAGCAGTTTATATCCATGTATTAACAATATCTGGCTAAGATTCAGAAAAGAAACTGGGAAATTTTGCACTTAATAAGTACGATTTGAAAAAGAATAGGGAAATAACAATTTACATAGTTAACGTTTAACAAATAACATATGACAATGTAACCATTAACATCCTGTTCAAAAGGATCAGTATGATTCTAATGCATCAGAATCTTCGGAGGTGTCTACAGTTTTCCACTGAACAGTATCTCTATAAAATGCGCTGTGTACATCAGGAACATACTGCAGCAGTTTTTTCACCTCTTGAATTTCTTTCGCATTGATAACTACTGGACATTCATCATTGTAGGACTGCTCACTTGGCAATGTAAGTATACTACCTGCTGATGAACTAAGTCTGAAGGTACTTGCAAGCAATCCATCCTTTCTTTTGGAACCGCTTTTCCAAGTGAGTCTGTAGAAAGAGTAATTATTTTGTAGAACTTAGGCAACTATTTATTAATTTTGAGGTAAATTTGCCGAGGGTACTTGCAGCAACAACATGACCATTGAAGTGTTCAGGACTGAAAAATCTATCGATACGTCGTAATCGCCCTCTTTATCATACCGAAATCTCGGTAGCACGGGGTAGAAATGAGTGACTTCTCATGGGGAAATAATGATATATATATATATATATAGTAAAATCTCTTCAGCGCACCCAGTGATATCAAAAATCGCACAACTGTGTGGTTCCGGTTCTGTTCAGCAGATCCATAGGAAAATATATGAATCTCCATTACATTTCCTGGAACATTGCTTGCAACGTATTCATTCAGCGAGGTGTACACTTCGTTTGGACCTTATCGCCTAATGCCTTCATGATACAAGTGAAAACTGGCATTTCCACATCTCAGGTAATGGATACCAAATACATATAACCATATCAGCCTGTAATAGAATGCTTCCTGGACCAGAATGTGAGGAAGGGGCACATTTTCCATGTAGTCGATTGTAATACCAATTACATTATATTCTGTTTTACATTTGTTCTTAATCTCTTTAAGTTTGCTGTAAAATTTCTTATATCTGCGAGTATGCACATCAGTTCTGCTGCTGCTTATTTGGCATTTTCATTAAGGAATGTACTTTTCAATTACGTTTTCAATTCCTCACATTTACTACAGACATCCAATTGTGGTCTACCAAATCGCAATATATAGTGCGATTTTAAATATTTGTAACAGAATGTATATGTCACCTTGGTATCTCGGTATTGTTTTGTGAAGAGTCTGTGCATTGTCTTAATATTTAGTTCAGCATTCAGGTATTTCACTGATACACTTGTACAATGTGCTTCCTTAACCTCAATGTTTTCTATATGCTGAGCAACTTGTTCGCATATTTCTGGTGGCATAGCTATGGTTCTGCTGTTCTCATTTTTGCCTCTGCCTTCTTTAGGTTATTTACCAGACTTCAGCAGTGATATTAGTTTCTGCCTTCGTTTTGAGGTTGTATCATGAATGCAAAGGAATGCTTTCATACACACCTGGACTCTTTTGCCTTCTTCTCAACAACATAAATAACTGAAAATATTCTGGCAGTGGACTCCTATCCTTTCCATGGTCTGTGTATTTTTACGGGTACATGTTCAATCAATCCTTGCAGATACAGATCTTGAAGATCTTTGCTTGCAAAACCATTCATTTGAATGAGAATTTGTATTCAAGCATCATCATTAAATATTTCAAAACAGTTACGGTGACATTCACAAATACAAATTGTATGTTTGGCACGGATTTCTTTACCATTATAGTTTATATGAGCTTAACCACAAAGATTATCCCTTTTTATCTTTTTCTGCTTGTATGTTTCACTTCTTTGCATGCCTATTTTTCGTTTAATGGCCTCATCTTCTCCGGAATCACATGAAGGCATTATTTTTGTAGAATAATAATAGGTTCTAAGTTACCAAACACACATCGATTTTATTCTAACCAACATAACATCACCTCACATCAACAATCATTCAACTGTTCCAGTTACCATAGAGGTTTTAGTTACTGCATGTCACACTATAGAGCATACATCTGCGTTTATTTTGAAATGGAGTTAAGTCACTGACTTTAGTCTGTTTTAAAATAAAGAGACGATCGAGCTCCACGGTACAATGCTACACAGTATGATGACGTGTGTTCGTTTCATAGACAATGGTGTGTTTAGGAATATATATGCACTAGCATGTGTTACCCCATTTTCACAGATGTTAAGACTTAACCCCTTTTCAAAATAATAGATTCAATTAAATAAGTAATTCATATCCATTCTGAAATTCAGAAAAAATGTGTCACTGAAGTATTAAAAAATTATTAAATTTATTTTTGTTTCTGTGCCACCAGAAAAATGATAAAATACTTATATGTAATTACATTTTTTTTAACTTCTTGGTGGTCTAGAAAATCTCGAACACGCTGATGCATTTAGCACCTTCCAGGATACTGAGGACATCTAGTACCAGTTTTCCATATAAAGCCGAAAATTAGAGCCCATCAGCACACGCACACAATGTGGTAGTACAAATATGAATATAGTAAATTTTAATCCCGCGCATCGTCACGAACAAGCTTTATTCTCCGCATCGACCGAACATGTCTTCGCTTCATCGGGACTGCCTGTTATATACCGCAGACTCATGAAATATTTAAACAAAATAAAATTAATGACTTCTAGTCCAAACCCACAGGGTCGGCTTCCTGCTTGACGAAAATCAAGATGGCTAAGCTTCCTCAAAATAAGTTACTCAAAGACGTATTCGAAAAACCAGCATATCATGGGAGAGCCTGGTCATAATTTCTATACTCTGTCATAGGAGATTTTCATGACAGCAAAATCTATGCAGATTATGGTCTCTAAATGCAAAAAAAAAAAAATCCTTATAATCTGGATTTATACACACTTAAAAATTAAGCAGTATTTCAAAAGTTATGCTGTGCAAGATAAATGTCCTTCGTTCTGTTGCAATATTAAATATAAAAAAATAGAAACGAAATAAAATAAAATTTCTTGTCTATGTCCCATTAAAAACATATTAAAAATAACTAAGATAAAACGTATATTTGAGTTGTTGCGTAACTTATAAATAGAAACATGTGTTATATAGTTGATGACCTTAATGTTTATCTTTTTCTTGATGTCATTGTTCAAAACTGTGAAAAATGCATTAACATTTGTGAAGACAGTCTAGCTGTGGGGTTTTGCCTCATTGGAACAAGTGCTGGTGCTACACGGACACTTCTGAATGCACATTATGTTTTGTGATCGAATTATTTTTTTATACATTTTTTTTTATTTGTACAGTAGAATATTGTCTATTGCACTTTAACTTTGTATGAGTGCTTAGGGGCACAAGCCCTTGTCGCCAAGGAAGTTCTCATGCCGTGGAATAAATTCGCACGACATGACTGATGGAATGTGTGTTTTTTTATTGCCTTCTGTCAGGGTTGCGATTCGCTCCTCCGGCTATCGACCCATTTTGGCCAGCAGTATTAGAATGTTTCCGCTTAGTTTGCATGCGGAAGGGGGGCGGGGAGGAAGCGTGATTCCGTTTTATTGCCAGATGTCTCCTGCTGGAGCCACTGAACCATGTAATCGCAGTAATGCGTTTTCCTCCTTCCATATTGCTAGTAGTTTTGGTTGGACAAGGGGAGCTGGGAAGTGCTGCGGCTTGGAGTCTGGGAGGTATTGCAACCTGGCGGAGGGGCAGGGAAGTATTTGCTGACTGCTTAGTGAAGTTATTGGCGAGCTTCTGTGGGCAGCGGTCGTTTGGTCGGCTGGTTTGAGTGTTCGGAGTTGTTGGTCGGTTTGTCTGATCGATCTTAGTGGTCACTCTCAGATCATTCTCGTTGGCCAGTTGTCTGGTATTTCTAGTCCGTCAGTGTGGTCAGTTGTTCTAGTAGGTCTGTCTATTCGGTCGAACTTGTTGGATCATATTGTCAGTTGTTTTGGTCGGCTATGTTTGTCGTTTGGTCGGTAGATCTGGTGAAACCGTATTCTTGGTTGGTTTGGCTAGCTGATCTGGTCTGTATACGTAGAAAACTGGTCTTGATGGTTGCTTGGCCTGGTCCTCTCTACCCAACGACGCACATGCCCTCCGTCTTACTCCAGCTAGTTTTCTACACTCAATTTACACACTACAGTTGAAATGATTAGTCGGTTTCATTCTTCACCCACCAATTAATTGTATAGCACACATGATTACTTGTTCAAGTTCGAGTAACCTCCGCCACTACCAATATGCCACGACACTCACATAGTTGCGCAATGCTGTAAATGTCATAATTTCGGGTAGCTCACATACGACTTATGCAACATGTCCTACATGCATGATAGCACCACTATGTTATGCAGGTATTGTACGCCACAACTTTAAACACAATTAGTTTATATAAAAATAAATTTCTGGATATAAATGTAAACGGCTTTTGTGTGACTATTGGTCCAAAGAAATTATGTTTTGAGTATGGGCAATTAAATTCCGTGCATTCTGTATTTATTCGAGCAACTTACAAAATAGTGTATATGGGATTTTGCTGAATGTGCTTAGTTTTATTTAATAGTGCTGTAGTGCCATGGGGCTGCCAACCTACAATTTCACGAATTATTACATTCTGCATTTACCCAGACAGAAACTTGTATCTGGTACGATACTGCCTATTAATAATAATAATACACCACACGATTGTGAAACAAGAAACAACCACTTTGTGACGGGAAGTAAAATCTGTTATATATATATATATATCCTCTCGCATAACACCCATATCACCAATACAGTTCTGTGTGGATGTGTACGAAGCTGCTTGCGAAGTTCTTTTGTTCTCTTTCAAACAGGGCGGACGACCAATGCCCAGCGAACACCCTACTTTCATCATGGTGAGACACTTCCCCCACTCCAGACAAGTCACTCTAATATCCCAAGCCAAGTTGGGAGATGCCATATTCATCGAGTAACGCCAGAGAAAGGTTCACTTCGCCTGCTTGGGACCACTCTGCTGGACAACGCCTGAGATGCCACCTCCTCCATCACTGCGAGTTAATAACTATGAAATAGTTTTACTTCATTAATTTTATTTTGCTAGTTAAGTCCGCTTTCTCAGACTCGCAGAATAGCCATAGTAAGTTACTCAGTGTTGTATTGTATTGCTTGCTTTTGATGTAGTAAATGCTCAAAATTGCATTATGTATGTTCTTATTGTTGTTTGTGACCTGCCTAACCACATTAGATCCACAGTGCATTATATTAACCATTATTATTAAGACGATATTCTAAATATAAAACACTCCAAAAAATTTAATTCATATTTGAATTTCAGCCTAACTTCAATGAATAATAACTGTGCATAAATAAAATATAAAACATGTTATTACCAGAGCCTGTCAGAAATTCTACAAAAATTCGACAACATTACAATCAGCTAAGATTATGTGTGGGATTTATTTGGAAATAAACATAAATAAATTAAAATATTAAATGTAGATCACTAAATATTACTTTATGTCTGACACTTACCATTGCATTTTCATCTATGGAATCAAGACCCATCACAGTAACGTGGAAATGCACAACTGTTGCACTTGCATCTTTCTTTGGTGGCCTCATTTTGTCGTACAATTTTGGATCTTCTGGTAGAATATCGTTGAAGGTAAGGCTTTTTGAATACCTACAACATTAGATGAAATAATGACAACCATTTTCGTATTCTATAACATTGATGAATTATGCCTGAAATATTTTATTTGTGTTTTAACCATAATATGTTAACAAGTACCTTTGACAAAGTTATTTACGTTTTCCAGTTTTTTTATTACACTTTTTACACATTAAAACAACTAAAGCAGTTTAAATGTGATGATATAATTTAATGATTCTTAATTATGACATCACAGCAGCTAAGTGGTCAAGATTGTTGCATATAACAGTAGTGGTGATAACCATTTTGTATTTTATTTTAACAGTGGTAAATTTTTTTTTTTTTACACTTATCTGCGAAAATAAAGGATAATGAATATTAGTGCAAGTTAATCACAACTGTATATCTGATCGGACTTTTGATACTTCTCAGTTCTTCTTTCACC
This sequence comes from Dryococelus australis, assembly GCA_029891345.1. NCBI lineage: Eukaryota > Metazoa > Arthropoda > Insecta > Phasmatodea > Phasmatidae > Dryococelus > Dryococelus australis. The sequence goes on from CM057009.1 coordinate 29,253,766, forward strand.
TCAATTACCTTATATTACGACTTATCAATATTATTAGCATTATTTTTACTTACTGCAGGAAAAATATAACTGCGACGAAACTTTAAAGGTTCAGCTTATTTAATTTGTTACAATGTCAAAATCTAAAAGTTTTTTATCCTAAAATTTTATTGTATCATAACAAATGGCGGTACTGTGTAATTACCTAATTCCCTCATTATTTAATTATGTTTAATTTACGTATGTCAATATATTATCTGTATAAATATTTTCTCATAAGGCTTCTAACAAATGCGTTACCTGGTTTTAAATATATCTACTACTATGAGGGACTTGGAAATAAGCAAGAGATTGATTTATAGAATTGTCCTGTGATATGTAGGCCGATGTAGATTAATTATCATAAATAACACATATTGTATTTTCTGAAATTGGTGTAAGATATTTCTGGGAATTGTGCCTTTAACCACTATCAAACTATCTGAAATCCGAAAATGTCACTGTCCTTGAATTTTCATGCCATTCTTCGGAAGAAAAAATTCTTACCTGATCACCTCCCTATTTATGTGTGTCTATGTATGTGTGCCTCTCCTAAATTTTAAATAACATTTTCACCGAAATTCTATAAAGTAGAATTAGTTTTACCAATCAATATTGACAGTCGACTTGAATTATTTTAAAAAAATCGGATGTTTGTTTACAAAGTGATGTCCATTTAATATTTTTGGTAAATATATAATATAACAAGAACACTTCAATAACAATTTTTGACCAAACTTATACATTAAAATCTTCAGTTTGTAAATTTTAAAGGAAATGCTACCAAACACCCTAAATTTTATACATCATAAGAAGATAGGTTTGGTAGCCTCCAGGACAAGCGATGGGGGTTGTGGCTCCATGGTTCGGCCACCATATTGGATTCCGACATCTTTACCTACAAAATTTTCCTTTTTTGCCTCAAAATTCCCCCTTTTGCCCTTAAAAACACACATAATTCCTAGACTTTCCATCAAATTTCTTTTCTTTTCCCCTAAACATTTTGTTATTTTTACAAAATATATCAACGAACCATCACAGTAGATAACCATAACAACCCAAACATACAGACCAAACCATATCTTTCATTCGAACTCAAGCATACCTCAGTCATGCATTTAACAATACAGGTCATATCAACCACCATAATAAAGATTTACTGATCAATAATAACCATTAACTACATTGCTAACATTTCAACCCATCTCACTTCACTAGTTATACATATAAACAAATCATACTATCATCCGAGCGAATCTAATATTCCAATCATAAAATCAAACCATGTTACCAAGAGCAATACTATTATTTAACAATTTATGACAACCATACGGTCATATTTCCCAGATACCATATAATACCATCCAACCATACTAACCAACCATACCAGCTAAGCATTCTGCCCCTCTCATACTAACTAAACATACCATCAACCAATTCCGCTCTTACAAACTGTTCACAAAATAAAACCATTCTCGTCACGACATCGAAGGCACACCTTTGCCGTACTGCCAAACAACCGAAAATGTGATCAGGTCATACGATAAACATAACAGCTATACCTACCATACAAGCAAACTAATTGTACAACCAAATCAACCGCTAGGTTATACCATCAATATGTGCCGGCCATCAAAACAAACCAAACCATACAGGCAGCACACACAGGTAGACAATACTATCACGTTACTTCATCCATTTAAACAATTACAAGATACAAACAACCACGAAGACATGTCCAGAGGCCATACCAACCAAAACATTTTATCAGACATACCAACCAAACATTTTGCCAAACATACTACTTCTAACAACCATGCAGAGCGGCCATACATTAAAAAACATCTCTACCAATGAAGAGCCTACACACAATTCCATATTATCAGACTGATCAAAATAGTGTTCAAGCCATACATTTCGACCTTCTATACTAACAAACACACCTGTCGTCATTTCTCCTGCTCTTCTGTTTAACAGCAATACAGACATGTCACACTCAGAAAGAAAGCTATTCCATCAAGTTACTTCCCCTACTGTCAACCCAAACTACTACAATGCTACAATCACACATTTCCGACATCACTACTACCATACTAATAGGACATACAAGAAAAACACACCACCAAACTAGTCAACCAATGAATATAATAATTAATTTCTACAGATTATACTGACGGGATAGATAATCTCACCATAACAACTAATTGAACAGACAATGTTATCATACGATCCATTTCATCAAACTAGCCAGTTAGGCATAGCAAATGTACCATGAATCCATACCGACCGTACACATATCTGAAACCCAAATGTTGATTAACCAACTATGCAGACGTGTCAAACCAGTAGACCACACCACACGACTAGCTAACCGCAGTGACATATCAGCCATATCGGCATCTTCCTCTGTTACTAGCACAGGAAGACGAATGTCCTGCTGGATTCTCTGCACTCTTTTTTTCGTCATCTGGTTTTATATTATGCGTCTAACGAGTACGAGTTAGCAGAGAGGTGTGGGGGGGGGGGGAATTCGGAGTGATGTGCGAATAAGCATAGAGGCGTACGATTCTTGTGGTGGTAACTGTGGTGCATGCAGTGCTAACTTTCGTGTTGATTACAGTTGCAGAGAACCAGTGCTACAAGATTTAGAATGTTTTTTCAAAATGTCACTCCAAGTGAAAACTAGCAGTGCTAAAACTATGCACATTCTCACCTGTATACAAATTTTCAATGCTGTTATAACTTCAACATGGTTTCAATACATTGCCAATTAATAGTATGTATTAAGTTTCTGCTACCTGTTGAGACAATGTTTCGTTTGCTATAAATAGATATGTCACTACTATCGACATAGTATTAATTAAATTTACTGACCGGCATGCCATACTGCCTCACCACCATATTTAATTCAATATCGACTAACCATATGGTCAGAACCTGGTATCCACCTAGCTAAAAAAAAAAATGCTTCAACTATAGTGCAAAATCCGATGCAAGAACATATCAACTGACAAAAGATACCAACCAGTTATTCTTACAAAACACCCCTAACAAATATTATTTAAAAATAACTGTAACATAATATTATGATGGTGATATGGACAAATCATAACTACCAACTGGCCTTACCATTATACCATATCAGCTAGAAAAGCCATACCAACAAAACTACCACCGAGATACTCCCATGAAATATTTCAGCTAATTATTCTAACAAACTATTCCCTAATGTAATATCAACTACATGACCTTGCCATACAGATCATCCTTACAGACGAACCAACAATACCTAAATGCCATACCAATGGGTCATACAACAAGACCAGCAAATCACATGTTCCAGTAAAGTAAAACCTTCCAACTATCAATACTCGCAAACCGTATCACACCACACCGCCCATTTAGAGAAACCATAACATCATCTAATAACAAACATACTACAATACCATACTGTCAGAACATACTAATTACCCAACCAAATATTCCAAATTCTGACCACCATACCATCGATTTGCAAAGACACAATACCAGCAAACCAATCATACATGAAGCCATACCAAATATCGAACCGAAAATATTTCAAACAAATATTCCGACCAACAGTTTTAGCACATTATTCAATTTGACAATACCCATATCTGAACATACCAACTAGTCAGACCTACGAAAGTATTAGAACCAAATACTTGATAATAATGTCATCATGTTATACAAAATAAACAGCCACAACCATGTCAGGAGTCCTTTTTTACCAATAATACTGACAACGTACCACCCGGCACACCTACCAAACTTTCCAGTCATACCATCCAGATGTTATAACATTACCTTCACATGTCTTGCATGGCATACCATGTGCATCATGCCGTAGCAGATCGGAGGTCAGCCCTCTTTATCATTTTGCTCTTTTCACACCATCAGATATTACTAAAAAAAACTTTCCAAAGCAGCAACACTGTTTTCCAGCTAATTATAGGGTAATCGAAGAAGCTGTGTGTATAGTTATATCCTCAGTAACTGATTTCATGCCATCAGAGGCTTGCTTCATCATCAGTCAGAGAAGAACTCGTTTAGCCACACTTCTGCCAAAGTAATTCCTGTCAATACTGACCCCTGCCTAGACTGAATAACATGCAATCTTTTGCCGAGGGCATGCAGCTGCCTTTATGCACATGTTCGGTAGCTAGCGCTGTAACCAACTATATGTGCCTAGAAGTGAAAAAAACTTTATTTTATTTTCAATTTGTGCCCCAAGCAGCTTGAAATTATCAATCCAGTTTATATAAACTTCAGAAAAATCAGCCTAATAGTCTTCCCGCCTTTATTAACAGAGTAATGTGAATTAGAAAGAAACTGTTTTATCAAAGTTTTCATATTTTCTTTGTAAATAACATTTGAATTTACTTAGAAGATCATACCTTCAATTATACTGAGCATGCATTTTTTTTATATTTAACGTTCTTATAACCTCACAGCTTACAATAAACTTTAACCCAGCGAGCATTTTTACACAACTATACTGCATGTATTACAATTGTCATATTTAGTTTTGATGCAAAAATTAATAACATCTTTAATTTATTCATTTCCATCACTAGTCTTATTCGTTTCTATATAACAGATTAATATTAGTAAGGAGTTAAAATAAATTAATAACGCAAAATCAATTTGTTAATTTTAACTTTATTTTAAAGGCTTGATAAAAAAATATACGCATAGAATAGTTACTCACTCAACTTATTCTTCATTCGAAAAACATGTATAATGGTGTCGGTTTTACAGTAAAATATCTGCTGTCAGCATTCGATCCACTATTATTCGTATATACCGCACCCCAGTCATCACATGTGTAAATCTTGTAAGCGATGCTGAACGAACATTTACTAGCTTCATGACGTCTGGCATTAGAGCTCTTCGTAAATGTAGTGCCATAATACTTGCACTCGCTTCCCGATGAACAACAAACCTTATTTTTGAACGTCTTTCTATGTCTTTTCAAACTATTACTGTGGGTAAAAACATGACCACAGTTATCACAGTGGTATGCAACGCTGAACATGCAATTGCAACCTTCATGTCTTTGTGCATTACAGCTTTTACTAAAAATATTTCTGCAGTAGCGACATGGTTTCTGTGACGTAAGTAACGAATCTCCAGTCTCCTCTGCTGCTGACGATGCAGCTGATGATACAGATGGTAAGTCTTCAATCACCGATTCAGTATTCCTATTCTAACAACGTACACAATCTCAGTATATGAATATAGATGGAACGATCTGCTTTACACCACGCCTATCAATGAATTGACAACCTTTCTACATGGTGCATGCTTATATTTACTATTAACACTACATGGCAATCATTTCGTGCTATCCGTCTCGGCTTGCCTCAGTTGACAATTGCTAGCAATGTAGCTGACCTGTAAATTAATTTTAGTGGTAATGTTCTATTTTATTCGTTAAGCGTTAGAGCTAGTAATGAAGGGCGTAATTGAAACACTTCAGTTAACCAGATATTTAGATTGCAAGGTTTGTACCTTGAGAAATCAAGTGTTTCACGCACCTGAATACTTGCTGTATTTCTCTTACTTTAATTTGACTAGTTGGCCACGATTCATCATTAATTTTGGCTCCATGTTCTGATCATATTTTGTTGAGCTTCGTAGATTTTTCGAGCATTTTTAGTGAATGCCTTACTTTTGGCAAGGAAAGAAATATTTCAGTCTGCCCCATTTGAGACTCATTCTAAACACATTAAAGTGCGATGCTAGGTTCACGTTAAAGACGTGCTTTTGTAACTTGTAAAAATAATTTAGTGGTTAATCAAACTAACTGGCACGTTGTTACAAGCTGTTGGTGTCCTGGTAATTATATACAATATAGATTTGTCTGGTGTTAACCTGCTACTGAAAAGATTTTTTGGGTTACGATTAATGTTATGAACACGCCCTTAGTCTGATCCGACTTGGTAAATAAACTTACACCTTTTGATGTTCATGGCTTGCTTTGCCGTAGCATACAAAGCAGAAAAGTGATGTAAAGTTTGGTGTCCTGGCAACATGTTTTGGCACCGTGAATATTTCTCATTGTAGTCAGGCCTTAAGCAAGACCAGTTTTTTTTAACGTTTCCAATGCAATTTGTGATCACGGCAGTAATTCGCCGTTTTGAATTTAATGGAGGACAGAAAAGTTTTATTACATTAAATTTTTGGAAAATACTGCCATATGCAAATTTAATTCTAGTCAGCCCTTAACGAGGTTAAGTGAAATTTTGTACGTGTTTTATCTGCATGCTATGCACGTTGGTATTATTTTAACTTAATGATGCGTATGCACAATTATATGGTGTATTTTGTAAATGTTTTATATGCATTTTATATTAGCACTTGTAAATCCTTTTTTAAAATGATCTTTAAATGCAGTGTGATTCCTTGCAATTACTGGTAGTCTATTCAATCTCTGAATAGCCAAGTATTAAAAGAAACATTATTTAGAAATTGATTAATGATTTATGTATCGTTATTTGATAATTCTTACCTTGTATAATTGTTTGGTTTGTCACTGTGTATACACATATGCACCCGAGTTGGTGCAAGCTGATATGGTCTCATGGTAAGGACAGTAGGTAGTTATGATCTTTCCGTATAACAATCATGGCATTAGATTACAGTTATTTTCTTATAAAACATGGTAGGGATATTATTGTAAGAATAACTTGTTAGTATGTTTTTACAGTAGATATGCTATGGCATCGGAAATTGTATTATAGTTGAATCTTTTTTTTTTTTTTAGTTGGGTGGGTACAGGTTCTGGCCATATGGTTGGTCGATATTGAATTACATATGGTTGGTGCGGCAGTAAGGAATGCTGGTCGGTAAATTTAATTAATACTATGTCGATAGTGGTAAGAGACCTGTTATTAGCAAACGAAAAATTCTGCTAACAGGTATCAAACATGTAATAAATACCTTAAATTGACAATGTTTACCCATCATGATGAAATTATAACAATATTGAACATTTTTATACAGGTGAGACTATTCATAACTTTAGCACTGCCCCAGCAAACACGGAAAATACGTACCAGAATTGGGCCAGTAAAAGCTAGCCGCAAACTCCGGCCAGCCGATACTGGCCAAAAGCCATATTCCGGAATCGGCCCAATGGAAATATGGACTGGTGGCTGACTGCCGACAGTGTCAAAAATACACTGTAGGCCTACTGCTACCAGCAAGATACAAAATGTACTCCGACCCAACATACACGAAAAGTACATGCCAGAATCGGGCCGGTGAAAGCTAGCAGACAAACACCGGCCAGCCAATACTGGCCCAATGCCATTTTCCGGAATCGGTCCGATGGAAATATAGATTGGGCGCTGAATGTTTGCCGACAAAATAATACACTGTACTGCTACCAGCATGATACAAAATGTATTCGGGCCCAACATACACGAAAGGTTCAGGCCAAAATCGGACCGGTAAAAGCTAGCCGACAAGCTCTGGCCAGTCGATACTGGCCCGGTGTCATATTCCGGAATCAGCCCGATGGAATATGGACAGGCGACTAACTGTGGGACGAGAGTGTCGGGCCTACAAAGGCTGAAGTCGTTACGATGCTGGGCCTGCGACGATTGGATGTCACTCCGATACCAGGCCTGCGACTGTTGGTGTCGTTACTATACCGAGCCTGCGAATGGATGTCGCTACGATGCCAGGTCTGAGATGGCTGGATGTCATTATGATGCCGTGCCTGCGACGGCCGGAGGTTACCACAATGTCAGGCCTAAGATGGCTGGATGTAACTACGATGCTGCGCCTGCGACGGCTGGATGATGTTACGATGCCAGGTCTGCGGCAGCATTATGTCCAGAAATAACCAGTATAACCATGAAAAAAACCTTAACTTTTAGATTTAAAATTTTAGTAATTGTAATTTCCTTTTTTTATATATTCATTTCATTTACTTCTGAACTCATTATATGACGTTAAAATCTTTTGCTTGCCGAGTATGGGAATCGAGACTAATAATCTTGAGTTAACAGTCTTGCATATTAACGTATACACCACGGGGTAAGTTTCTGAAGCTCTCCAGTAATTTCAAATATATCATGAAACAAATTACTATAAAGAAATATATAAATTCCATGACAATGTAACAAATAATTTTAAAACATTGATTATTTAAAAACTATTTCTTCAGAGGCTTGCAAACAAAATGGTTTTTGTTAGTTTTTAATATATATGTCGGATGGTTGTACAATTGAAAAAAATTCCAATCAAACATATCCCATGGGCTACCATGTGACACATACATAATAACGAAAATAATATGCTAACAGTTAACACATTGTCTCAAAAAAGACATCGTCCGATTAACAGCTAGCTAACATCTTGCCTATGCAAAACACTTTCCAACAATTATCAGCAAAAAGATATCAGATAAATATCTTTATTGTGATAATCAGCCTTGTCACGAAAGCGTAACTGTGCCGGAATAAATAAAATTTTGGCCAGCTTACCGAAAAGACAAAGATGCTGTATTGAAATCGGCCCAGAATATTATTTGAGCTATTGGTGACAAGTTGGCTGTGAGATATCACGCCGACATAATTTAGGTGATATCCATCTGTTATTCTAAACGTACATTGGGTCATTGTCTTTTTTCTAATGAAAAACATTCTGTCTCAAAAAAATACATCATGCCATTAACAGCTGGCTAACTTCTTTCCTATTCGAAATACTTTCCAAAAGTTAGTCGGCAAAAAGACATAATATTTATATCTTTATTGTGATAAAGAGCTTTGTCTCAAAAAAGTTACTGGGCCAGATTAAATAAGATGATGGCCAGCTTAGCAAAAAGACAAAGGTGATCTATTGGAATCGGCCCAGAACATCATTTGAGCTATTGGTGACAGGTTGGCTGTGAAATATCACGCCGACATAATGAAGGTGATATCCATACGTTAGCCTAAAAAATACAGTGGGCCATTGTCGTTTTTCTAATGGCAAATATTCTGTTTAAAAAACACATCATACCATTAACAGCTATCTAACATCTTGCGTATTCAAAATACTTTCCAAAAGTTTATCTGCAAAAATACATCATATTTATATCTTTATTGTGATAAAGAGTCTTGTCTCGAAAATGTTACTAGGCCGGAATAAATAAGATGATGGACAGTTTACAGAAAAGACAAATATGCTGTATGGGAATCGGCCCAGAAACATTTTTAAGATGCTTGTAACACGTTTGCTCTGCGATATCATGGCGACAAATTTTCTGTGTTATCTATCTTTTATTCAAAATAATACACCGGGCCTTTATCTTTATCGTAACTGCTAGCAATCTGTCTCAAAAAAGATATCATGCCGTTGTCAGATGGCTGTGTTCTTGCATTTAAACGACGGTTGCCGACAGTACAGGTATCGAGCCGACATTTTGCCGACAGATTGTGTTTGCTGGAGCCAGTTTTCTCTTGGAGTGATATTTTGAAGATATGTTCTAAATATTGTAGCACTAGTTCTCTGCAACTGCAATTAGCACCACAGTTAGGACCGCACATATCGCAGATAGCACCACACACTTCGAACACCTCTTTGCTTATTCACACACTGCTCCGAATTCCTTTCACTCGTCTCCGCACACTCCTGCTCATTCTGTATATAATATGCAACCAGCAGATGAAAACAGAGTGCAGATCATCCGGCAAACATTTGTATTCCTGTGCGAGCAACAGAAGAAGAGATCGATACAGCTGGTATGGTTAGTTGGTCTTGGGGTGTGGTCTACTCGTTTGACATGCCTGCATAGTTCGTACATCGACATTTGTGTTTCAGATATGTTTATTGTCAGTATAAATTGATGGTGCATTTTCTATGCCTAACCGGCTAGTTTGAAGAAATAGATCGTAAGATGACAAGGTCTGTTAAATTATTTGTTATGGTGAGCTAATATGTCCTGTCAGTATAATCAAGAGCATTGAATGATTATATTCATTGGTCGACTGGTATGGTGTTGAATCTTGCCTGTATCACCTATCAGTACAGTAGTGGCGATGTCTAAAATGTGTGATTGGGCATTGTAACAGTTTGTGTTGATGGTAGGGGGAAGTTTTTTGATGGAATAGCTTTATCTCTGAGTGCGATATGTCTGTAGGGCTGTTAAACAGGACAGCAGGAGGTATAGTGACAGGCGTGATTGTTAGAATAGAAGGTCGAAATCTATGGCTCGAATATACTGTTGGTCAGTCTGATAATATGAATTGTATGTAAGAATATCATTGGTAGAGGTTTTTTAAAGCATGTTCGTACTATATGACTTCTCTGCATGGTTGTTATAAATAGCATGTTTGGCAATATGATTGATTGGTATGTCTGATTAGTATGTTTTTGTTTGTATGGTCTCTGGACATGTCTTCATGGTTGGTTATATTTTAGAATAGTTAAAATGGAAGAAGTTACATGATAGTATTGTGTACTGGTATGGGTTGCCTGTATGGTTTGGTTTAATTTTATGGCAGGTACATCTTGATGGCATAACCTAATGGTATATGTTGATTGTGTAGTTCGTTTGTATGGTAGGTATAGCTACTGAGTCAAGATATACACTAGAGTGGCCATGGGATGGGATAAAATCTGACCAGTTCTATGTGTTAGTTCCGCTATGATCCAAAGGAGCGCTAGTGTACTCGACGACGTCATCCACGCGGTGTTGCCAGTTCGGGACCCGGTAAAAGTATGTCATAACCCTGGCCACGGCTCACCCATGTGTTCGTTCAAGTTCTGCCAAATGCGAGCCTGTCATATTCGAATTACCAGCATTCGTTGCAGCTGTGAATACCCTACTCATGATTTACTACAGGCGACCAGGGCATGTGTTTCGTTTATGTCGTATAATTATGTGTTTGCGGAAATTTGCAGTGATATCAACCACTATTTGATATAAATTTCTGCGAAAATGAATTATCATAAATATGTAATGGTGATAGATTTTAATTATAATCTATTACTTTACTATAGTTTAGGTGTTCATGAAAAAATACGAGTAGTACTGTTAGCACTTACAATTACAAATATCTTATTAATCATTAATGCTGACACACATATTAGGAAACATTTAATTCCGTTCTTATGGGAAAGGAAATGGATAGGAAATAATTGTCCAATACTGGAGAAATAGGCACGACGGTCTAGAATTGAAAGCAATATTCACAGTTTAGGATTGTAATCTACTACAAAGGTGACTGTTCGTACAAATAATCAATACGTTCAATGTGTCGATTCAAGTGTCATTAAGGCTATTCCGTACCTAGGAATACACTTATGTATACAAGCATACTCCACTAGCTCGATACGTGATACATTCCGACAGGCATACTTATTTGCATTCCTTACAGCAACTAATTAGCTGATAAAATTCTGAATAAGCATTTTGATTGAAAACACGTACTGAATATGTGCTGTAGCTGGAAAGCGTATGACAATAAAAGTGTTCCTATTAACAAATCATAGACATTTTTAAAAGAAAGGAATGAATATATATTTGAGTCAGTAAACGCACCTAGCGATCATGTATCATTAAAACTGGTTGTAACTAGTGGTAAATTTCCTTTTAACACTAATATTGGTATGAATAAAAATTAAATGTTGGGATTTTACATAATGTTTTCACTTATCCATGCCTTACCTTGTAAAAACATTGGTAGTGACCTGAATGCTCTGCATATGAACAATAAATTCAATGCCATGCTCGGTTTATAACAAGTCATGAAGAAAACTGGTTATATTTATTTCGGCTCTTCTAGATCATTAAAGGTTAAAGAGTATACATTGTTAAGAACTTTGTTCAGTGGCATTTCTCGAAAGATAATGCCTCCATTCTACTCTTTATAAAAATTAATATTAGGAATAACAATTATGAACTACATATAAATCGATTCTCGAAGAAGTAGCTCCTCTAGGCCTGGTCTGAGTGCTGCCCTCTGCTGTGTAGTCAACTCCGACAATTATACTGACTGTCTTCTTTCGCTGCTGTGATCATCTAGGAGGTAATTAGGGAGGTGGGGGTTGACGCCCTGCGCGTCGCTTAAATACAAACCAGCTCCCCGGCATCGTGGAGCATGTTTTCCAAAAAATTACCTTTCTCTACAAGCTATACTCTGTTGAACCTTAGGAGGTTCATGTGTAGGGCCTTCGTCGCCGAACACTACGCTGCTTCCAGTATGTGGATGTTCATATGCCCAAACATTATCAACAAGCCGCTCTTCAACACTGTAGGAGCTTGTGTCGGCTATCTGATATAGAGAATGAAATATCATACACAACCTCAAGCAAAATAAAGAGGGTGACAAGACATTTGGACCCCTCTGTAGAATACTGATGTCTTAGTTGGATCAGTATTTATTTTATTGCCTGTGCCATTGCTGTTGAATAATGTGCTCTGCATTTGTAATTTATAATGATGGCCTTTTTGACTGACCTAATTAATGTGATATCAATTTAATTAAGCTAATTTGCATATTGATATACATAAGAAATTAAATACATGTTTAATTAAATAATACATTAATTAATTTGACTAACCGATTAATTAATGCAATTGGATTAAGTAATTGTTTTAGTAAATTCTTTGTTGTTTGACATCAAATATTTTATTTTCATTGGTGTTGAAAAGGTTAAGGGTAATATTGGTGGAGCAGCATCGATGATGTGTCCTCTGTGACGTCCTGCAGCCGATTGAACAGAGGGGTGAGTCGTAATTGCTTATATAGGTGTTTCTGTTGGTGGAAGAGTGGTATAAAGAACATTGTTTTATTTGTTTGCGACTGATGAGTGAAACGCACGTCCTTCCAGGTCGCTCTCTGGAGGCATACTGAGGATTAAACTAATTTAGTTACGGGAGAAATGTTTTCTTTTCGGTGAAGCAAATATTTTTTTTTAGTGAAAAGAGACGTTCAAATAGGCCACCCATACGAATTATTAAAAATTACTTTAACCACGAACCCAACAGACGAAACAACTGTAATCATGTGATTGCCGAATGAAACTATTTCCCTACCGAAGTAACTGTTCTCCCCTTTAAGCACGTAACATTAAAACGACAGAACCAAACATGTATTCATGTGATTATGGAATTTATATTAACATCGTATCCACAAAAATATTTCAAATGTAACTGATGTTAACTGAAGTAATTAAACAAAGTTAATTAAAATAATCAAACAAATATGCAAACGAATCAGAAACGACAAGCCCAATAACCAAGCTAACATAAAAACACACAATTTAAAATTACAACTCACCATCACTCCAGGTGTCATAACCCCCCTCCCCTTACAAAGATCCCATGCCAACAAAAGTACACATACACAAAGTCACACTGAAACACGAATATGAATATATACTTTACTCCGTCCCTCATTGGCTCTCAAGACCAATATTCTAAACATGCATGGAAATACCCCAGACAGCACTGTTGGTGCCTCAAACGTTGTTACAACGTTACAATGTGCTAAATTGGTCACAGAATTGTCATCACGTTGCCTGCACGTGCATGCAACATCACACTGGCAACGTTGCTGGTGTGACTACTTGCCATGTTGCCTCCACATGCCACAAATGTCATATTAGAAACGTTGCTGTGGGACCATGCATAATGTTGCCTGAACGTGTCAAAAATGTCCCATTGGCAATGTTGCTGGTGGGACAATACAGCACGTTGCTTGCATTTGCCATGAATGTCGCACTGGCTATGTTGCAGGTCGGAATACTCAGCACGTTGCCTCTATGTACTACGAAGGTCACACTGACAATGTTGCTGTGGTACCATATAGTATGTTGCCAATATCTTCCAGAAGTGTCACATAGGCAATGTTGCTGCAAGCCATTAGTTTTTTCGTGATGTAAATCAGAGTTTCAAGCTGGGTGATATAAATCAGTTAACCAGTTAACAGAACTTTTCACATATTTTCTTTTGAAATTATTTCTTCTTATGCTATACCAGAAACCCGGTGATAATTCAACTAATAACTTCTCTTGATACACTTCTTTAATATGTGATGAACATCAGTGGACCACTGTTTCTGATAACCACAACATTACACCATACACTACCTTTATTAATTGAAATTGACAGTTTGGAGAGACCTTCTGTATTGGCAGATTTATTGAATTAAGTTTACTAAATCAAGAAGTTAGTATTGGGACAGTATATTCTTAAGTTGTCAGATATCTGTTTACAGCAAATGTGTGATTAATTGTTTAAAGCCCAATATACACAGGCATTCCGCAAACAAAGGTATTTACCTTTCTTGTTCAAGTCAACTTTCACTGCGTGTTCAGTTTGCTTTCAATTGATTAACATGCAACAACTTCTATGTTATCAAGAATCATTTAGAGACAGCTCTATTATTCATTCGACTTTCAGTGCAAATCAATTCTTTACAACTATTGTTCCTGTGTTTATATAGGCAAATGTTTTTGATTTAAGAGGAAAAACCCGTTGATTAGCTATGCAACGTTGTCCGGGATGGAAATATATGAAAATAGGTGGTTAAATAATGAGTTACATGCCATTTTGTATTCGTATTATCAGGAATCAAAGCATAATGTTATTAATAAATGTCGGGAGGTGCAAAACATAAATGTGTTTTATTATGGCGATTTGGTAGATGTATGCGCAGTTAGCGGAGTGAATTTTGGGTAGAGTGATGTCAGTAGTAATATTTAACGGCTAATTTGGCTATTCACAGATCTCCTGTACAAGCCATTCCGCATGAAGGTGGTATTAATTGTGGTGTCGTGGGTTGAGTTTCAATTGGTTTCTTTACCTTTGTTTAATGAGTTTAGGTAATATTTCGTAATATGATTGAATTGTTACTATTGAAATGGAGTGAATATTAATAGTCCACAAATTATGTATTTCATAACTGTAAAGTGTTTCGTGAATCGTGGGGGAAACCATGTGTAATTGGGGAAGCGAGAAGTACGTTTACTTTTAGGCTAGAGTTTTCGTAGTAGGGGATAGGTGTTTATTATGCTTTGGTGTTTTGATGGGGGGAGTGGTTATTTCGTAATGATGACTATATTTTGTAGATTTCGTTAGGGGAGAGGATGTGTAAATCAAGGAAAGTGTGGTCTAAAAATTATGAATTACTTAAATTTTAATACGTCAAATGTTATCCATTTTTAGTCTGTAGGGCTTGAATAATTTTCCGCTTTAATATGTGTTTGCATGTCATTTGTACCCAGTAACCAACCAGAAATCCTCGGTTACTTTAATTCCAGCAAGTAGGCCTTATCTGGTTAGTTCAACATACATTTTCACCCACTATGGGTTAGGTTATTTTGTGTCAGAAGATATCTGGTAATAACATACGCATTATTTTAATACCTACTACAAAATTGTAGTTTAATTTAAAATCCAAAGAATCTAGGTTAGTTAAAAACCTAAAAATGTCCTTTTCACCCACATAGAGTTAGGTTATGAAATCTCTTGGAAACATATGTTGGTCTAAAATTTATTGAAAAATTGTATTTTACATTTAGTTTTTTTACCCCACAATTTCCCTGGTCTTGGTAGTCTTATCCAATATAGAATTTTTGGGAATATCACAACTAAGAAACTCCCTTTTGGGGAATGATTAAGCAACATAAGTTACTCAAAAACAACAATATGACAATTTCTTGTCTTAGATTCAGATTCGCAGTGAATGCGTAGTTACTATTATTTTTTGGGAAGGTTTTGTATATAAGAGAAAATAATGTGTTCGGGAGTAGAAACTGTATGATAGAAGTCAATCCAATTGCTTGAATGCAAGTGAGTGTTCACAATTTTTTTAATTTTTTATTTTAGATGTTTATTGACTTGCTCACAAAGATGCTCTTGTGTGTGTCAGGATTTGTTTTTAATTTTAACTGTTAATAGTCTTGCTTGTAAATATGCCCTTGTGTGTCACAGACATTCTGCTTTACAGATGTTCAGAAAATGGACAGATCTAGAAGTAGAAAAAGACCTTTGTAGTCATTATCAAAACGACAGTTCTCAAGGAGAGTAGCAGAACAGACAACTAAAGACTGGGAAGTAATATGGGGAAGAAACAATTGTCCTGGTCCTAGCAGTCAACAAGGGAGTTGGTTAGAAGACAAATTGTATTAATAATGTGGTTGAATTCAGTGAAAACTCAAATGGAAATTACAGTGAACACTTACGTGGAAATAACAGTGAAAAGTTCAATGGAAATTCCATTGAAACAGATGAATTTGTATCAAATATGAATTTGAATTTGATCAATCTATTATAACTAGTGACATTTCATTTATAGAATTTTGTGAATGGTCAGAGTCCAGTATTGATAATATTGAAAGTTCTTTCGCAGGTGAAGCTGAAGTACAAAATGTCAATACTGATAAAGATTCGCTGAAAAACGATTTAGCAACATGGGCTGTTGAATATAACATTCCACACAAGGCACTTTCAACGCTTCTGAATATACTGTACAAGAATGGGCATAGTTTTCCCAGTGATCCACCAGCATTTTTGAAAACCCCAAGAACAACTTCAGTAATAGTTGTGAAACCTGGAGTTTACCATCATTTTGGCTTTTCGGAAGCTATCCATAGTATGCTTTTTCAATTACAAGATTCTCGAAGACAACTTGACATATTACATATTATAGTCAATGTAGATGGCCTTCCTATTTCCAAATCATCATCATCATCATGTTTGTGGCCAATCTTATGTTCTGACATGGTTTCGGAAACTGTACAATTGATAGGTCTTTATCATTGCAAAGAAAAACATTCAAGTACAAATGAATTTCTGTCTGAATTTGTCAAAGAAGCTAGAGAAGTTGTAAGTAATGGCTATTTGTTTCACAGTAAATTAGTTAAAATGACAATCCATGGCCTAGTGTGTGATGCTCCAGCAAAAGCATTTGTCCTCAGTGTTAAATCTCATGGAGGGTAATTCAGCTGTACAAAATGTGCAATTGAAGGTGACTATATAGAAAACAGAGTATGATTTCCAGGCAAGTGTGTGTCAAAAATAACGGATCAGAGTTTTTCACTTTATGCAGACGACGATTATCATAAAGGGGAAACAATTCTGACATCAATCTCCTACTTTGGCTGTGTCACAAACGTGTGTCTTGACTATATGCATGTGATCTGCCTGGGTGTTATGCGGAAACTTCTGAATTTGTGGTTTTTTGGGCACCTGAGTATTCGTTTACCAGCCCGTAGTGTACATCTGATATCAGAACATATAGCGGCACTGCCGGCAAGTGTGACCTGCAAGTTTCCTCGCAGACCAAGGTCACTGCAAAAATAAAAAAACTGGAAAGCCAGTGAATTCCGGCAATTTATGCTGTACACAGGACATGTAGTACTGAAGTCAGTTCCGAGTTATGCCCATGCTCTGTTAGAACATTTTGTCAGTACGTTTGAAATTTTGTATGGGCAACAGTTAGTGTCTCATATTGTTCATTCTCTTTTACATATCGCTGAAGATGTTGAACATTTCGGAGTACTTGACGAGTTCAGTGCATTCCGCTTTGAAAATTTTATGCAGAGTATTAAAAGAGATTTAAGGAAGCATGAGAAACCATTACAACAGATTGTACGACGTTATGCAGAAAGGATATTTTGTCTGGGTGAAAGAAAAGATCCTGAAATTACTCGTAAAGTTAAATGCAGTTACATTCATGAAAATGGGCCAGTGTTGAATGGTGTGTCTGATGTTGTAAGTACAAGAAAATAAGTCTGAATTCTGTGACTATTAACTGTAATGATGGAAAAAATGATTGTGTTTTGATGAAGGACAATTTTTTTTGTGTTGAAAACATAACACTTGACAAAGAAACAAATCAATTTCTATTGATTGTATCTGAAAACAAGAAGCTTCAACCATTGTTTGAATAAACCTTGCTCTTCACCACTGCTAAGTATTTATATTGTGGAAAAGTGTCCTGTTTTATTAATTAAAAAGTTTGAGGGTGTTCTGTCCAAAGTTTGGACAATGGAGTCTAATGGCTTATGCACAATGGTACCAGTTATTCACAGCTCATAAACAAAAAGATAAGATAAATATGAAATATTTTACAGTTATGAAGAATTATGCAGTTGTAGAGTTTGCTGATGGTGTACAATCTGTATCACATGGATGGCTAAGTACAGATAGGAAAGTATGTAAGTGGCCTCCATATGGTAACCAATATAGGATTAATAAAGCGGTTGCAAATTTTGAGGCTGCATCGGTAGATTGGGAAACTCATCATGTTCTGTGGTTGTTTGCTACAACAGGTGAATTTTATTCTGCAATACCTCCTGTAATATTTTATGCTAAGTTTTAAACTGTGAGCCTTGTGTTATAATACTGGGAAAGTCAGAGAATTTCATTTTGTGGTTAAGTTGCAATCCTATTTTAAGACATTGAGAAAAATGCACAATCTGTAACCTATGGCGGTAAATTTGTAAATGTTTTCTATATGTTTGTGCAAATATTCGTTACAGTTAAATACTAACAAAAACTCTTTCATTTTAAGTTTTTGGAAAGGGGGGGCAATGGTTTTAAACATAATATTTCGTATTTGAGGGAATATTTTGAGTACTTGATAAATGTTCATTTGAAAGGTTCTGTATGTAAATATGGGTGTTTATTATTATTATTATTATTTTAATCACATTATACACTGTTTGTAACTGAGAAGGTTAGTGTTAGGAAAGCAGGTGTGGCTGTGGCAACGAAATCGTTGCCCCTAGTTAATGATTTTTTTTCTGTCAGAACTGAACCTATTGCTGTGCAATACACACATACACATCGACTGTCATGTTTGTGAGCACGCCTCTTACTTGTAATACATCATAAATTTTAAGACTCCTATTTGAGAATATTTTCAGTTAAACATGATATAACAAGACTCATAATACCCCAAGGAATGTAGTTTTTTCTTATGAAAAACTGTATGAGTATAGGCCGTTCACGATAAAGTGAGCACTTTTGAAAGCTCTGCAAAAATTCTACTTTCTTGCCCATCATGTAACCATCTACAACATGTAAACAAACATTGCCATGTGACAGCCATGTGATTGCCCCATGTTAATAAAATCAATGTTTACATTTTAGGACTGCTTAATTTAACATGTATATTGTATATAAAACATATAACATACATGATGTATATAACGCATGATATATATAATGTATACATATGCATACATGTGTATGTATACATATAATGTAAAATATTCAATATATAAACTACATAATATAAATGATTGTTTGGTTCATCTCACAGCTTCGGTAGACAAAACGTTTACACAACAAGCAATTGAAAAATGAACGCCCTAGCGATGAAGTCATGGAAACTGTGAAAACGCAAAGATTACACTTTGATGATGAACGAGGACCAACACGACACGTTAAAAAAGGACACACATTAGTTAAGCCAAAAAATAATTTGGAAGAGCAGCCAAATCCAGATTTTGAAATAGACTAGCACTACTGCACACCCAAGGTACAACACCACTTGTCACACAAATTACCAAACATTTAAAAACTGTACCGCAAACTTAACGTTTCCCATGACTCACCATTTTCTAAGTGCCCCATTCCTCTGTAGCGTGACAAGTAAAACATCAGCTCTAAAACATGGTAGCTGTGTTTGGCCTCAGCTGACTGAAGTTATGTGCAACTAAGCCATCAGGAAAAAACATACATCCTGCAAGCATAAGGTAGCGGTGTAACGTAGAGGATGCCTGAAGGTTATAAAGTAGACAGAGCGAGGCCGTGCAAGGACTTAAATAAAAAATGACAAATAAAAAAATAATGATGCACGAAGGGGAGAGGGGATGGCAGGGAGGTAAGGAAAAATGAGGGGATCTGAGCCAAGCAAAGAGAACACCACTGCACATGAGTACATGGTGCTAACAAACTTAATGTGACAGCGCAAACGTGGCAGTATATAAAAAAAATGTAATATATTTTGAAAAGAAAAATATATAACTATGTGCATATATATGTACATTTTAAGTATAGTTTTATATGCACCTTTATACATGGAGATAAATTTATCTCAACATAGGCCTATAATGTATTTATAAAATAAAAATAATTTACACTAAAAATATAAACATATCAACAAATGCAATTGTGTATATGTAAATATAGTTTTTTTTAAACAGTTACTCTGTGTTCTTACCCTTTGAGACCCTCCAAAAAAGAACTGAACATTTATACTGTGAATTGAAGTGGTAAAAGAAGGTTATACTAGGCTTGTAACTGGCACCACCTTCATTTGTACAAAATAATTCTAAAAATAATGTATATTATTCATAGCTAAGTGAAATGCCGATCTGGTGATGGCCACATTTCCAGAGTCTCTTGTGGCCCAAATGGGTGCAGCATTTCCTTTTCGTCAAACCCACACAGACCTAAAGTGCATGGACTCTCATAATTTTTGTGGTTCCTTCAGTGAAATGACTGCAGCAAAACTGAAAACTTAAATGAGAAAAGTATTTAAAGAAAATTACTATACCTACAAAAATGGTTCATGCGTACACACACAAAGCTGAAATAAATATCATATTATCAATGTAAAACCAATACATATCCATAAATGACAGGAAAATTATAATGTAAAGGTCAAATTATAAAAGTAATACTTACAGGAAAGTTACTGTGCATAGCGATAAGCACTTGGTTTAACTTTCCTTGTTACTATAGCTGTGCGTCAATAAACAGCCAATCAGAAGCCCCGACACTTATACTGTGCTGTCAATTGGAAAACCTATTTACAAATCCAGAAAGTGTGTATTTTGACTTCAGTACTAGGGAAAATATTTTCTTTTGTTTATTTTAGATAATCAAGACCACAGAAGTTTTGTAAGGTAATGTTTAAAGTAAAAATTGAAATTTAAATAATTTACCATTTTTAAAATGTCTCAGATCAATTGAAAATATTTATTTTTGGAAAACCCACTACCAACTCTATGTACAGACCTTAATTTCTTCGGTACAAATGTAGCAACATAAACAAACTACTATTATTTTTGTTATATCAGTTGTATCCAGGCTATTGTGCTTTTGTGTTTTGTATGTGCATAACTAGCACACGTTTTATATTGAACCAATGTTAATTCTATGAATTTCCATGGTCAATAATGGCCACCTTTCCACAATGACAACTGACACAAAACTTGTTGAAATACTTTACACTTTCACAAAATCTGCAAAACAGCGGGAACACAATATTATCACTCTTTTTCACTTGCCAGAATTAAATTTGGGCTCCATTGCATAATTTGAAGTTTTTCACTGGGAAAGAAAGGTAACACAATACACAGCAAGCCTGTGTTGTCTCCCACATTTGAGATTATAAGTTGTGCCAACTTTAAAGGCCTTGCTACAACATTTTCCACTCTACAATAAAAATTAACACACCTTTTTAAAAGTCATGAAATGTGGCCATGTAATAAAACTAAGAAAAAATGCAGCACTTTTCAACACAGGTTATTTTAACACGTGAGACACCATAAAGTATTTAAAAAATAACACTACAATCTTCTTTATCTTGCCATCGTGACACTGCAATCTTCTAAAGTCTCTAACATAGCACATCAAAACAAAGTGTGCAACAAAAAAGAAAACACATAATGGATGTCAACAACCAATGCACTGTAGCTGTACACAAGACGTGCAAACACAAATAATTATTTCAAAGCATTACAATTAAATCAGCTTCAGCTTAAATGTTTTTGTATGTCCGCTGTTAATTTTAACATTATAAATGATATTGTAAAACTCAGTTTGATAATGATTTGATCAGCGACTATTTGATAACAACCATTTCAAATGTACAAATCCCATTACCACCGTTAACCAACATTGTTTACTAAGTAAATATTAATAATTTATTAAAGACTCCAAATTAGAATATTATGTATTTGTATTTATCTAAAATGTAAAGGTATTTTAATGCTAGCACAATTAGAAATGTTCGCAGTATGAGTTATTTAGAAAATGACTAAACCAGTTTTACATAGGGTGATTTTTCAGAGGTTTGATTCAGAAGTATACAATCAAGCTTTGGCTACACAGAAAGCTTCGCTGTGTTCACTATGACTGTTATGCTGGGTGGCCAGACTGTTACTTGAGTCTAGTTTCTGGTGTATGAGAGATGCATGCATAAGTGACTGGTTTATACATCTTACTGCTAAGTTACTGGATGGATTACTTGTTAAATAGTGGTGCTGCTGAATCGCCGTGACTTGAGTTATTCTGCTCATTTCACATGAAAATTTTCAGTCGTTAATTAATTGCCTTGCATTCTCCATTGTAATGGCAGCCTTGGGCAACTTAGCTCGTTGGTGACAATAGTGTTTTGAAACTAAATACGTTCCCTGAATCTGGTTGCTTTCCTCAGCAACCTCCCTAGTGATGTGTGTAATCAGGTCTATTGCAATGATTCCTTTAGGCAGGTTAATTGTCCATGATTCATTTTTATAAAAATATGCAGTTGAAACTGCCGTGTAAAATTGCCACCTAGCTTGAACATTTTGCAAAGGAACTTGAATTTTAATTATAATTTTCGTCGGAGAAAACATACATTCCGTTTTAGGAACTGTGTCGTAATTTTTAATATTTGTAATTGGAATACTTAATTTTTAATTCATTCTGCCAAATTTTGTCCAGTTTTGCCAGTTCTCTAGTTAAGAGAGGTTTGCCTACTGCATGTAGTGGTGACATGTTGTTCTGGCAACCCTGGATATAATTCTTTTGGCTAGTGTCTAAAATAACATTTTTAATTAAATCAAGCACTATACCAAACAGCAATTGACTGATAACTTGAGAGTTCTCGATTACAATCTCTTGTGACCTGAAGTCGTGCGAATAAATATATTTTTTTGACTACACATAGAGTTAATTATTAATTTCACCTATTCCTTTATTTCACCAACAGAATTTATGGTTAAGTTGAGATCTTTAATGGAAGATTTAACATTATTTTCTAATTCTGAGATTTGGACAGATAGCATCTCGTCGTTGGATAGCAAACCTTTGAAGTGGCGTGTCGTGAGTATATCATAACACCACATTGCTGCGTCAACTAGAAAAGTAAGGGAGAGTTTATTATGTGTGGTAAGGGAAACATCAGACAGGAATGGGTTCACTACATTTACATAAGTTGAATTTAAAACATTTCATGTAAATTAATCAAACCGAAGTACTTATACGAACACGTGAGACTTTAATAACTAAACGAATTTGAAAACTGTAAGCGTATTGTGTAGTAAACGGCATCACTTGTCCATAGCTTGCATTACCCGACCAGGCAGGCCAGCTGCTCACTTAGAACTGATGCCGCCCATGTGGCAACAATTTCTCCGCCCCCCCCCCCCCACCACCATACGTCATGCTTCCGACAAGGTTAAAGGAACTACCGATTCCTTCACGCCTTTCAGGCAGCTTGGATGTTCGAACAGAAATAATCTCTCCCGGGACAATAAATTTTTGCAGGTTCACCCCCTTCCTCCGCCGCGCTCTTGTCAGGGTCAAAGAAGACACCCCAATTTCTCATGCCATCGTGTCAGGTGTGGCGCCGTCCTGGCGGAGAGCAAAGTCACCTGCCTGATAAGCCTAGCTCGCCCAGGAAAATTTCATACGCTAGAAACTGAATAAAAAAAGTAATCCCATCAAGCATACAACAAACTACATTTATTGCATTAAAAAATATTTTAAGTCCAGGAAATTCTAAAACTCTTACGCAAATTTCAAAGTAATATCCTGCAAACAAACCAATTCAAGATATTTCCAAATACCGCATTTATTAAAAATGTTACGTTATTCAATGATCACACTCAAGACTGAAAACAAAATTTTGAAAATCCATTTTCCATTCTTCAAACATATTGCTATGGGCTGTTCATGATAAAGTCAGAACTTTTTAAGGCCCTCGCAACAGGCATTAACTACAATTAAATATATCTTATTGCAGCCTCAGGCATTAAATTTTGATGGTGGTGAAATGTATACGCTCTGTGTGTTGGTCACATTGCAAAGTTTGTATTAAAAAGCAGCAGAAAGATGGAAATTGGATGAAAGGTAAAATTTATGAGGGACTTAAAAAGTGCTCACTTTATCTTGAACAACTAACACGATTCGCTAAGCATTTTAAACGTTCATATATTTTCTGGAATACATTTTGTATGTATAATGATCTACGAAATTATAAGATTTAAACCAAACTTTGTATACGCGAAAATCAAATATGATTTTACAAATGCGCCATCTAAGATTATAGTTCAACCAATTATATCATAGATGTTTATATTTTGGACGAATATACGTATGTATAGCGTTTCTATCGAAATTAAAACGATTGGAATTCGTATCGGAGTTGTAAGTCTCAACATTTCAACAAAAAATCATATTTCGAACATCTCGAAACCTGATAGGATTTTGAAAACTATTATAAACGAACATATATATATATATTTTTTAAAATATGTTTCTACTTCTGCAAACCACAAATTCTGTCTCTAATAAGTATACTTTACAGTTCGTGCCGCCCAAATATATATCAGAAAGGTGTATGGTTGGACGAATGTGTCTATTTGGGTAAATATTTTATTTAAAAATAGTATGTTTCCAACTACCCGACATGCGAGTACTAGCACGCAGAGAGCGGCATTTCAGTCTGAAAGCCAAGCTCGTAAATATATTTTGTATCCGCTTCCCAGCACGTTACAATCTTCTCGCTCTGGAGAGTGTAGGAAACCTTTTGTAGGGCTAACAACAACGCCCAGTGAAATCATTGCCCCTGCCTGTCCCTCCTTTTCTCTCACATCGACCAGGCCCAACTCCGATACAGACAGCTCTAACACGCACATATTATTTTTAATAATTTCGAACACAAGTACATAAAAAATAGTTGAGTTACATCGCCAACCCTTGTGGCGAAGTCAAATTACCCTTAGGACGAGGGTTCCGGGTTCGAATCCCGGTTAAGGCATGGTTAGTATAATTCAGTGTCCTTGTAAAAGTTACTCAAAATTCCTTCACAGAATAATAGACTGCACACTAACATATACTTACACAATGATTGATAAGTAATTATATAATTTAAAAAATTAAAATTAAACAATTAAAATTATGATTAATTGTTATTCAAAACAGAAAACCGTACGTAATACATTGCAAAGACTATTATGTTTTGGAATTGTATTGCAAAAGAAATCTGTACGAAGATTCAAATTACAAAATTATAATTAAATGTAATTGCTATTACTGAAGAAATATGCATATTGCACATTGCAGTACCAAATCAGTATAATTGTAAATGAGAAAATCCAGAAAACTTGTTAGTTTGTTAAAAATCTTTTAATTTCGCATTAAAATCATATAATTCATTAAGGAAATCATATTTAATTTAGTAAAATTATGCTTTATTATCAAATACTGCTATTTTCCTTGTTCGTGTAGGTTTCCCAGGGATGGTGGGGAGGAGGGTGTCAACTTATATATGCACACGCAGGAGCAGCGCTCGTCATTATTCATCCATCCGCCATGGGGTGCGGACTGCCTCTCTGGGCGGGCGTTCTGAGGCAGACAGTGAGGAGAGAGGAGCTGTAGTGCACTTCAGTTACTGTCTGCTAGGAAGCACGAAGACAGTGTGCACAGAGGAGTTAGAATGAGCTCTCGGACCTTGCAGTATGGTGAGTTCCTGCGACCAGCCCTGGCCGAATGTCGCTCAGCGCTACGCTCAGTCGCTGGAGGGTGGGGGAAGTGGAGACCATAACTCTCAGGGTGCCGCTTAGCACAGGCTTAGGCAGCTGTGCGGGGAACGGACAATGGTGAGGAAGCGCGCATGCACAGGGTTGATCTTCATGGCAGGTGGTAGGGGGAAGATGGCGAGGAAGTGCACATGCGCGGAGGCAACAGACCGGGGCGGGGAAGGTGATGGTGTCCGACACGTGGCGCTTCATGCATGCAGCGGGCGAGAGTGTAAACTAGGCCCCTTCTTCCCGCTGTTCGCCCATAACTCCACTCGTTTCACGAAACTTGATTTGCCCTCCCTCCCTCCCTCTCTGCTGCTTTCACAACCCCGCTTCTCCGACACTCTCGGCAGCTGTTTCTGAAAACTACGCCACTCTCCACGACTATTCCTCATTGCCGCGCATGTCCCAGCTCACCCTCGTCTTGCATTAACACCTCAATGTGCCTCCCTCGCCTCCGCCTCCAGCTAGTTGCACAATGCTCTCTCGCCACCCGCAGCCCCAGTCTAATATGTAAACAAGAAAAGCTCCAACATGCTTAAGCGCGCGTTGCGGGAAATAAACTCTCTTGCAATGTGGACAATTCTCCGTAAAAACAAGTCATTTGTGTGTAAAATATTAACGATTTTATGGTGAAATCTATTTGCATAAATATCACTTATAACAGTGAAACAGTATTGCTTTCTGATATGGGAATATGGTCGAACAAAATAATATGCCAGTCATTAGACTGAGTGACTGAAAATTATGTATTTTGTTTACAGAATATATACCAAATAATTGTTTGTTTTGTTGCGTTGATATACTTGTTCAAGATAAATATATAAAAATGGTACACCCATGATTAAATACATGATCCTCACACAAACATTGTGTAAAACTATGACCATAGGTTGATAAAGTAATATATTTATTTTTAATTTCATGTAGACAATGAAACACTTATTTCTTTAAGATATATAGTATGGTGTTAAATAAAAAAACTTTTAGTTTGAAAAACATTTTACAATATTCCATTTTTTTTAAACATGAAAGTAATTGACATGTAGAAAATCACATTCTTCTCAAAACATTTTTATGTATACAAAAAACAAACAATATTCTTTTTAATAGACACTACACTTTTGATTGATATAGTTGATGATGTAGTGAAGTTTCTATTTGGATACGAAGCTGGCAATATGTTACAGGGAGAAAAACTCGCTATCCTCTCAAATCTGGGAGATGTTTTTAATCACAGAGAATGCTGGATGAATTGTTGGCTTGCTGTTTGTTAGACATTCAAATTAGATGTAAGCTACTATGTCTTAGATGATTCACACATTCTTGATGCAGTTTGAAGCTTGATTCATTCGTAGATGATATTATACCATTTAAATACATCTTTGAAGGTGACTGAGCTGGATTTCAATGACCCCAAGTGTAGTCTTGTGGGAAAAAAATTTTTTATCTGTGCATCGGAGCAAGTGAAGAGATTCTGATGGCTCTTGAAAGAAAGGTCTTGAGAGCCAATGAGGGTGAGGTGAGGTGAGTAATGTAACAGTGTTGGATTACATATCTTCTTATAGGCCATAACACAGATTATTTCTGACTACTGGTTTAATGGTCTGTAGTGTTAGACGTGAACATCCATTTTTGATACCAGTTGTAAAGTCCACCCACTCGTATAAGCACTTAATTTTTAAAGTCTGTTTGTGAGGTGAGGTATCTGTGGAATGTAGTATGGGGAGAGCTTGAGTCTGAAAGTAGAAGGTTTCTGTAGAGGCTTCCTCCACTTTGATGGATATCAGATGCTTGCAGGGTATATTTACACTTACAGTTATTGGTCAGGGTGATGTAGTTAAATTTATCAGAGGCCTCCCAGACCTTGAAAAAATCTTTTAATCTCTAAATCAGTGCTAGTTTGATCGTTATTTATCTGTGCACTAGTTAATCTGCCTGTAAATGCTGTTGTATTTCATAAATGAGCTGGGGCAAACCAGAAAGCGATTTACTTCCCAAACCTGAATTAAGGTAACGATGTTTTGATGAAAATACAGTGGGTCACACAGGAAATTTTAACTGTGGAGCGAACTGTGGTGTCATTTTTGGTATTGTCTTAGGATGTGATGCTGATTGTGAACTCTGTGGAGCTATGTGCAGAGGAGGAGGAAAGGAAGGAGGATGGAAAGGGGAGGGAGAAGGAGGGGAGAGAGTAGGAGGAGGAAAGGAAGGAGGAGGTGGAGGAGGAGTGGAGGGAGGAGGATGGGGAGATTCAATGCTGCAAAATTTATAACAACTTATCAAATTATCGCTCTGTGTAAATTGTGTTTGGCAGAAATCACACTGAAACTGCATTCTTGAGGATTTCATTCCAAATGTCATTCTTTCATGTCATTGTAAGTTCCACAAAGCTGTAAAATGTTTCCCGCAGAAGCTTCTGTATTATTCCAAGTCTAGAATAACACTTATACAAAATGTATACAAAGCAGTTTATTGTGAATGTCTGATCAAGTATTGAGCATAGATATCTCCCCAGGTATGAAGGTAACTGCCAAAAAAAACTGAAGTTACACCCCTTTTGTAGTCAGCTTTACACAATTCTATGAACCAATACGATAACATTATCCAATTTAAACACAATAAGTTTGAAATGTATGTTTAAGTATTAAATAACTTTCAGATGCACTATTATTTAATCAATATCCTGGCCACAAACGTTTATTTCCAAACACAGTTAGATTTGATTGTTAAATAAACATAATCAAAGTTTATGTAATATAATGTTTTCAAAAATTATTTTATCAGAATTAGTTTATGTGTATATATTTTTAAAATTATATTTTAAGACTGCTAGCCATGTGGCAAGTAATGCACCTTTTTATATGGGAGTATTGTGTTTTCCCAGTGTCTTTACATGGGAGCTTAAGTTTTATTCCAGCCATAAAATTTTAAAGACATGGTGGTTTTCTTTCTGGAATAAATTTTTACAAACTAAATAAATCAGGAGGCATCATGTGGAAATATCAATGTAAAACAAAACCAAAATAATTTGTTGGTTGGTTTATGGTAATCCGACTTTTTGTTTGAATCTCATTAAAGCCAATAATTAAAATTGTTGTTCATTTTGAACCAAATATAATACTATATGCTAACTTTAGCCATTATCGAATATTATTTGGCATGTATGAATATATATTTTTTGTGTAACCTCTGATCATGCTGCCAGATAATAAAATATTTTGATAATAACAGTTAAGTGTTAGCTGTTTGTGTTTTATTTTTTGGTTGAACTTATGCTTTTTCAGCAGTATAAACTAAAAGGTTACTAAAATTAATATGTCAAGTGAATTGCACACTGTTGAAGACATGGGTAATCACAATTTTGGGTGATTTTCTTTCATTATTTTATTGTAATTTTCTGCAATGAATCGTTGTGGAGACATATAGGCCCTTATATAATTATACTTTTGGACAAGGTAAAAATTTTATGTAATTTAAATTTTCTGGGAAATAATTCACATTTTTATTTTTGAAAAATAATACTTTAATTGCCCCTTTTTAAATACTCGTTCTTTGATACTAATATATATTAATGTTTTAAGTGAGTCATCCCCTGTTGTTAGTGCAAACAAACCATAAACAATTATGAGAAAAAATGGGTTCTTAATAAATACTCATAAATTTTTACTTGTGTAAAGTCAAAATTAATTTTAAGTGCACTTGTGAATTAAGGTTTCAAATCTTTTGATGCTTCAACTAGTGTTCCTGTTCCTTTTGGGAGTGTTTGATTTGCGGACTTTTTGATTAGTCCACCTTGCAACATCGTTGGGGGCAAGGGCGTAGCAATATCATGAGTGAGTAACCGTTTCTAGGGAATACGTGGCAATTGGGGTAAGTTGTTTCGTGTGCGATTTGGTGTTACATTTATTTCTTAATGCACGGATAAAATTTTGTGTTTTTGTGTTAACTGAAAGTGATAGATTGTTCCTTGTGTGTATCATTCATCTGGTTTAACCTGTATTTCATTGCATCAACTTGTCTGTGCATCTTAGGTGTTTATTTGTAGTTGCATTACGTTAATAATTTTATTTCTTTTTTGTTAGGTAGTCCTGAGAGGCAATGAAGGTGAAGTGCATGTGCACTATTGTGATTCATTGCATGGATATTAATCCACATTATTCTGTGGATTGCTGGTGAGTTTTAATTTTGACTTGGACTTATGGTAACTTGACTGTAATTCGTGTGTTTCTAATCTAGTATGTGTGTGAATTTAAAGAGTAAGTTTGGTTAACAGTTGGTTCGTGTGTATTTCTTCTGCGCATTTCATTCCTGTGTGTGCGTATTTTGACCACTTATTTGATTAATTTAATGATAATTTGTTTAGTAAGTTCAGTTAGCAATTGTTTTGTGTAATTTATTCTGATGATTGATATATATTATATTGAAAGGAAAATACTTTTAGGAGTTCTTTATATTTTGTTTGCGTATGATTATGCTGCAAATTTATCCTGTTGTTTGTCATAAATAATATATTGCTAGGAAACAAGATGGGTTAGTAGACTAATTATTTATATTTGCATGTGTGGTTCTTTCTCCGAGTTTCAATCTTATTCATCTCTCTTGTGTTTAATAATTAAAAATATGTTATTCGAGCAATGATTCTTTCATCCGTATTTTTTGTAATTTTTGTGTGCTCCATTTATAAGCATGGGCAAGTACTTTAATTGATTTGTGCAGTGTTTGAATTCTGGACGTGTGTGTTTTAACGAAATATCTTCTGTTTGTCGAGGAATGCTAAGTAGGAGACTGTTGTTTGTATCTAAATGTTTGTGCATTGTAATTTTCAATAGGGGTAATTAATTTTAATTTATTTTGGGTAAATTATGTCATATTTGTGGCATGTGATGTGTTTTTCATTTGCTACTTAGTATTATTTCATATTTATGATGCTATTCGTACTTATTGTTATCGCCAGAATAATATCTTAAAATATTTATTTTGAATTACACTGTTTCGCACTTCTACACCACATTCCTACACAGATGTTCGAACTGAATGGACGTGCCTTACCTCTCTCTCCCAGCTTACCTCGCCCAGCCAACGACCTCAATACAGCTTCAGACATCCAAGGGTGAACATCGATACCATCGACACTCTTCCCCAAAACATAATACTTATGCCACTCTTACAACAACATCAACTATTATATACCCAATACACTTTACTTCACTTATCAGTTGACTTTTCAAAAATAGATTAACCCTTTATCAAATAATAAAATTTGCCATTTAATCGGATTAGGATTTGCTAATTTGCATGATTTACAAGCAGTTCGCAAAATCTATTTTTAGACCTCTATCCATAAGTCATTCTCCTTATGAGCCAGAACCTCCATGCCCCTACTACTACTTCGACACTAAGTGAACAATACCACACCTCGAATTTATTCTAGAAATATCGCAAAACAATCTCGTGTTATATGGCCTTTCATGTCTTTGGGAGTCGTCGGTGGATCTTTGAAGACCTGTAGCTTTAATGTTCAATATAGATAAAAGCCCATAGGTGTTGTGTCTCGGGGTGGGCAGGCCATTTCGTGTTCCCAGATCGACCTATCCAAAAACCACCAAAAGTGCTGCAAGGAACTGTTGCAATTGTCTGTGCAGAACGAGCAGTACATCCATCATATTGGTACCAAATGGAATGCCTTGTGTCCAGTGCGATGTCGTCCAATAATTGCGGCCCCATTTCTGTTAGGAACTGTAAATACTTCAAGCTATTTAGTGTCCCGTCAATAAAAAAGGGACCAATTAGGTGTTCATGTACAACACCTCACCACATGTTTACAGAGCATGGTCTATGTTTTTTCACTTCTCTGAGCCAGTGTAGATTGTGATCTGACCAGTAGAGCATGTAGCGAAGGCTAATCTGCCCATAGTTTGCAAATGATTTTTCATCTGTAAACAAAAACTCAGACAGGAATGTTTCATCATATTGTAATTTTCGTAGACACCATTCGGAGATTTGTACCCGATGTCAAAAGTAATTTCCATGTAGATATTAATGAAGTAAATGTTGAAAGGAAAAAAAATGTGTTGCTATGTAATATTCGCAGAATACTCTTTTGACTTGGACCACTCTTATGTTCAAGCTGGCACATGCTGTCATGTAGATTATGTGCTACTGCTGCTAATATATATCAATCCCAGGCACAAAAATGTTTGACAGACTGAAACACATGTAGGCCTACACATCAATAATTTTTGCTCTTCCACATAGTGGACAAAATATTTGGAGTGCTTGACATAAATGCATGCATTTTAAAAATTGCTTAAAACCCTTATAAATTGTTATAAGTTCAGTGAATTGGAAGGAAAAGTGCAAATCTAGATAACTGGCATTTTGTCCCTTGGACACAAAGTGCAAAAGCACCTAATCATAACCAGCTCAGAATCTGCCACAACAAAAGGCTGGCAAATTTAATTATTGCAAAAAATGAAGTCCTCAAAAATCTAGAAAACATGTATAATGTTTTATGAAAAAATATAAGATACTGGCTATTTTCATACTACAATTTTGTTAAAACTTACCAAAAGGGGCTTTCGAACACTCTACTAAAAATAAAACATTTTACAAACTTAAATTTATATTCATAAAACTAGATATTAATAAAACTGACTTAAAAGATATAATAGTAATACTGACTTAAATTATGTTATATAGAAATATTTTTTATGCATTTCATTATTCTCTATACAAATATATGCATATTGTTCTATTATAGACACAAATGTTTATAAAAATATATTCCTCAATGAGCCTCAATAAAAGCTTCCTGAAGTTTATGATGAACAATGTGCCTATCTAGCATCATTCATGTACAAGTAGCAACAAAGTTTTCAGGTGAAATGGAAAATTTCCAGTCATGAACAGTCCAATACTTGTTTTTTTTTTTGTACTGTGTATCCATAAAAATTTATGAGCAGAACTGAGCAAAGGCTTCTGCATGCTATTTTTCCCTTAGATAATTTTAATTAAATCCAAGAAACCACTCAAATCACTAAACTTCACTAGTGCTCCTAATATCATACATAACGGCGAGTCGATTCCTATATCAAAGTCTGTAAAACACCTACCTAGGTGTAATATCAGGTGATACTTTAACATGGAAAGAGCATATCTCTTACATCTGGAGACAAACAAATGTCACAATACATTCATTTAGAAGGCTTAAAAATGTTTTCCTGTGAAAATGAGGAAGAATATGAAAGAATCATTAATAATTCAACACCTTGATTGTTCTGCTATTGTCTTTACAAAGATCTAGCTCAGAGACTTCAGCAATGCAAAACATTTGTGTTTGTCTTATTTTGAATCTTAAAAAGAAAGAGCATATGACCAAATACATACATACTCTCTTACGGCTTGATTTTAAAAATCTACATTCATTCCACAAGATCTGCTTGTTAAAGAAATTATTTTTAACAGGGTCTCCTCAATAGCAGTCCCCTGTGGGATGTTCTTTCATAAACTGGCTGTGAAGGACCTGTGTTTACTTTTATTAGCAATCTTGCCTGGAAGCAAAATTATATTTATCTACAGACCATGAAAAATGCAGTGGATCCTACAGCGTATTACTTTGGGTCAAAATTGTGACATTAATTTCATATACACTTGAATTTTGGCCACTGCTTTTAGACGTGTGTGACTACACATTTCGAAACACCTGCATATTTGGCTACACAATTCACACCATCCTTTACATGCCCAAGCTCAAGTTAACCATTTTCCCAATCATTAACATCTGTTTGGCACCCCATTTAAAACAAATCTTTCGAAATATACATTACACTGTACCACCACTTCGCACTCTGTGGATTCCTTAGCACAATACGCAGGTATATATAGCACAATCATCCTCATGCAATGCCATCCATAGCAGCCTGATGTCACTTCTACATTAATATGCGAGTTTACTTATTTATTAGTCTTGGGAGTTTGTATGTCTGTAAAAGATTGAACATGACAGTAGCTGATCATAGAGGAACACACATCTGTAGCAAACATTTTATTTAATGAGTGATCAATCGTCCTATACATAGAGACTAATCCTCTATCCTGAGCTTTGAGAATTGAGAGCCATAATTTTTTCTGCCATTTCCACACATTTTCAAGTGGTTTTGAGATACGAGTAAAATATATCAAATTCTGGTAACCATAGTACTGAGTATTAATAATGGAATGCTGGCTACATATTCAGGGGGTGGGTTTGACATGACAGGATAGCTTTGTTGAAGTGCTGATACTTGGCAGAAACCATATATGTACCTCCGGTAGATCTCTTCCTAGTCGGTGGAGAAAGTGGTGCATGAATGTAACTTTTGTTGTGGTTGTGATAGTATTTTGTTGGTTTTTTATGGTACCTGTTTAATTTTGCGCTATTTTGAAATGTCATTACTAATGGTGCATTTAAAGAGAATACATATATATTTGACTAAATAAATACTCTTTAATTTAACTTCGGATTTTAATGTTTGTTTGGTTACCTTCCCTTGCATGAGTGTGATTGGTGGCCTGTTTTTTCACAATAAGCTTGGGGAAAGATGGAGTCGGTCAAGTTGAAACGATGGTTAGTACCCCATCTTGCCGCAAAAAAAAATCTGTTTGTGGATGGCTAATTTCCTATGGAATAATGTGTCTTTAAGAGTGGAATGTGTATTTACACTGCTGAGGTTTTAAAGTATTAATGACAACAGATCTGAAAAAGTATTTTACATATTGAATAGTTCCCAATCATGTGTCTTAGGTATGCTGCATTCATGAAAGATCTAAGTGTATTTTTAGCAGTGCTACAAATACATGGCTACAGTATAATCCAGTACGAATGATCACGAACTTCAAGGAGCAGCAATCTTTGGAAGAGCATTCCTCAAAGCTACTACAATGTCCAGCGCAATAACTGATTTCTGGAAAGCTGGAGAATGGACTGCCGATCTAACAATTTTCTCTCACATTGATTTCATGCCTTCGCAGGCAACGAATAAACCTATTCCATTAATTCCTCATGAAGATAGAGCAGCTAATGGTAAACTTCAAACACCAATTTCTACAGACAATCCTCAGCATGTATCTTCTACCTAGGGAAATGGCCCCGAAAATCCCACAACACCTCCATCGGAGAATGTTGCAGTGCTGGTTTGACAAATTCAAAACCAAGTGCATTCCCAACTACACCGCATAATATCCTACATGTTCTGCATGTTATCAACACAGCAAGACCAACAAGGACAAATTTCAGCTGTGGGAAAACAACAATTTTGACATCATCGCCTTACAAGAGGAACTGGAAGACTTCCAGACTAACAGAATAACTGTCACAAAGAAACGAAACAAGAAGGTACTGATGTAACTAATAAGCCTACTTTCCTCAACATGGGTGCGATTCATTTTAAAATAAGTTCTTAAAAGCTGAGTTCGTAGGTAGGACTTGAATTCTCTTTAAAAGCAATAACATCAGAAATGAAACCAGAAGCATATGCAACATCAGGGAGATAAAATACAAATACACACATGCCTTGCCCAGGATGTGAACACAGAAAATCTTGTGTAATAATATAGCATGCAATGCACTACATTATGGGGTCGGATTCGGAACATCTACTTCGTATTTAATCAGTCAAATGTTTCGAACAATAAGGTTAAATATCGAGGTTGTTGTCATTTTGAAAATAAGTTACTGAGTCACTAAAATATGTCAGTTTATATAGCCTACCATAGCGCTACTTCAGTAAAAAAATGTGGTGGAAATTGGTTGTTTGGACCTTAATACATGATATAAAATTTTTTTTTAATTAGTTGATATTGTACAAAATAAAAAAAAATATGCCCTATATGCAATGCTTTAATGCATAATGTTTACATACAAAAGGTGGTTCGATTAGGTTAAATTGTTCAATATATGTTGCAAACTCGCCTAAATTATTTATAATGCTGCCATTTTGAACATCTTTGCCTGACCCATTTAAATATTGAATGTTTACATGGGCTTCTGTAATGTTTATAGTGTGCACAATTCTGTACAAATTAGTTGAAATTTTTCAGTGTGACATTTGGTAGGAATCAGTTTATTGGTCCTCGAGATATGGCGGAAAACCTCCATAATTTTCATATGTCGAGCTACATAAATGGAGGACAAAATGTATTGTAGTAGCAAATTTGATGATTGTATACTGCCAATATACAGAGTAAAATAAAAATAGATGACATATTTTCGTAGATAGAGCAGACAAAACCTGAAAATAAACGTATCATACTTAAAAATTACATATAATAATATGGACTACCACAGCACCTCATATTCGCCAAATTTTGTACGAACGGCTGATTGTTTCCTGAAACATTAGAAATAACTTTCTTTTTATTGGTGGGGCTATCATACAATGACAGAGAAATTAAACTTAATAGACATATGTTATGGCTGTATAGGCACTGCCAGCATACAAACTTAAGTTGGAATTTGCTTGCATGTTAAAAGCGACTGAGCTAAAAAAAAATTATAGCTACCATTCTGAAAATAAATACCTTGTGTACATAAAACATACCCGTTTTCACCATCTGCTGCAGTACTATTTTTATTGCCAAATTTGGTAGGATTCTGTCGATTGGTTCCCGCGATATGAAATAAAAACTATATTTATTCGCATGTCGCTATTTTACAAAATGGAGGACAAAATGTGCTTTGTGTAGATACAGTTGATAATTTTAATGCCTAATGCCAGCATGCAAAGATAATTTGGACTTGATGACATGATTTCGACGATACACCATTCAGAGATTAAAAAAGGCTATATGTCCGCTATTTTGAAGATAAGAGTGTGATATGCTTAAAGCATACCACTTAACATAATCTACCTCAGTACTACTTGTTTACAAAATTTTATAGGAATCGGTCAAAGGTTTTCTGCGATATGATAAAAAATTTTTATGTATTCGCATGGTGCTAGCTTGCAAAATGGCAGACAAAAGATAATTGGTGTTGATACAGTTGATAGTTGTAACCTCTACTGCCAGCATATAAGTTATAAATGATATAGCATTTAAAGCTAAAATAACTAAATGTCCACCATTGCAAAAATAAACGTCTGACGTACTTAAAATGTGGCAATATGACATAATATGCAGGAGTATTTCTTGTTTGTAAAACATAATAGGAATTGGTAAATTGTTTTTCGAGATATGATACAAAAAATGTATTTATTCGCATGGCGCTATCTTACAAAATAGCAGAGCAATTATGCTCAGTGTAGATACAGTTGATTGATGTTATATCTACTTCCAAAACACAAAGTTAAGTTATAAATTATTACATAATTTCGACGACATAGTATTATAAATTAAATTACTATATGGCCACCATTTTTAAAATAAATGTCTGACTTGCATAAAACATTTCACTTAATATAATTTGCATCACTACTGCATGTTTGCAGAATTAGGCAAGAATGGGTAAATTTTTACCGAGATATGAACATAATTTTATTAATTCGTATAGCGTTATCTTCCAAAATGGCCAAAAAAAGTGGTTATGTGTTAGTATATATGATACTCATAACAGATACTTTCAGTATGCTTAATTTGGTGGAATTTGTTTAAATTATATAGCAGATATATCAAATAAACCTAAGAAAAAATGTATAGCCGCTGCTTCGAAAGTAAGTACCTATAGGCTGTTCACGGTAAAGTGAGCACTTTTGAGGCCCTAGTTACTTTTTTCAGCTGTTTTTTATCCTTAAGCCACCTTTTAAAATTAATATTGCCATGTAAGTAATAAACACATTGTGAATATTCCATCGAACTGGGAAGTTACCATCTAAGGGTAAATTATAATATATTTATTGACAATTATTCCAAGTAAGAGGGCTCCAAAAGTGCTCACTTTACCGCAAATAGCCTATAATCAAGTTTTGTCACTTACGTTTACTTGGTCTATCATAGTATTACTTACTTGCCAAATTTGGTGAGAATTGGCTGTACACTTTTCGAGATTAAATGAAAAATTATTATTTATTTAGTTTACAGCTACTTCTCAAATTGTAGAACTAAAAACAATAGCCATCTCAAAATATTATACTTACACGATGCTCTGCCAGAGTACAAAATTTGGGTTAAATCGGTAGAATGGTTCGCGAGATGTGAGATATCACCCCAAATTTTCAAATGGTCGCCATTTTGAAAGTAATTATCCGACATGGTCTAAAACTATAAAAGTCTAATGACCTTACTATGTACCAATGTTGGTGAAATTCGGTCCACCCGTTCAAAAATTTAAATGGGGGATACACACACGCACAAACACACATGCCTACACACTCAATCACACACAGACACAGACAGGAAAGTGATCTCATAAGCCTTTCTTTCCTTTGTAAAGTAGACTAACAAGAACCCTTGCAGGACTGAAATTGGGAAAGTAAAACAAGTAATAATGCTGCGAAACAAAACAAAGAACCTACAAGTGCCTCAGACAGTTTTGGAGATGATGCAGAATGATTGTATTGTGGAGGTCTGTACTAGAAATCAACAGAGTGATGGGTGTCGTGTGTATCTTGTTGTCGGTTATGTTGTTCGGTGCTGGCATTGATGACGATGATGATGCAGGGCATAAGTACATTCATTGCTCAAAACGAACTTGCGATTCTGTACCCCATCTTGCCCCATATCACAACCCATCTTACCCCGCATATTGGACAAGATGTGGTAAATGAAGTGTTAAGGAAATAGCTATCCCTGTGTATTTTATGTGATATTTAAATTTTGATTGCATTTGTTGTATCCCAAGAGTATGAACTTATGTCAATATAAAAATATTGAGGCTCCTAGGATTACCAGTTTTAATTCTAAAGTGGTTCTAAACTTAACTATCCCGTTTTGATCCCCCCCTCCTCTTTTTAGTCTTCTTTAAAACATTGGAAACTGTAAAGGCAGTGGCATGCAACACTGGTGATTTTCGCACTTTGCTCTGTATGAAAATCGAACCCAAATAAAAGAGTACAATTTTTTACATGTGTCAAATTAATACTATTCCTTCCAATGCTGTACGAAAAACGTTCACTCACCAGACTA
Source organism: Dryococelus australis (assembly GCA_029891345.1). Taxonomy (NCBI): domain Eukaryota; kingdom Metazoa; phylum Arthropoda; class Insecta; order Phasmatodea; family Phasmatidae; genus Dryococelus; species Dryococelus australis. Next base: position 29,292,658 of record CM057009.1, read on the forward strand.
AATGGAGCAGACAATCTGATACAAGCAAATAAAATTGTCGTTATTTTATGGTTAGGTGTCAATGACTGATTTCATAGTGAAATCTGAAAAATTCATTAGTGAGCTTTCTGCTTATAGTCCAGGCAAAATAGGAAAAATAGACGAACTAAAACATGTAGCTCCAAAAGTTTCAGGAATGTGTAAGGAAAGGTCCCCTGAACAACATAAAATAAAGTCCCTTCAATGTTATTGTTGGGGGGGGGTGGTTTAAAGGTCCCTTTTTTTCAGTTCTTCACTTATAACTCGAAAATGGTGCGGCACACTTTATGCAAGAGCAAAATGAGAGAGGATTAAATTGCTTACAAAATGGTATATATAGGTTTGTTCCTATCTGTTATAGTTTCGATATATCTGTAGGCAAAAATGGATATGTTTTTTTTTTAAGTTGTTTCGCCTCACATTTTTCGTCAAACTTGCCCTTCTAGCTCTTCAGATTTCGCTTTACAGGATCATTGTTGGAGAGAAAGTTGTAGGACATAAGATTTGCTTTAAAAATTAATATATGCATATATATATACACACACAGGTGGCCGAGGGAGGGGCCGGTCGCCGGTCGGGGCTCTGCATCCTTCCATTCAAGATAAGATCACTGACCCATCTCCCTTCCACATATCCCCCACTCCTATAGTATCCATATAATCCTCTGTCCTATTTCATCGAACTCAGACGGTGCTATTTTTCAAGTTGAGAGTGGTTATGTAAGGTGTTCAGAATAGATGAAAAGTGTTTAATATGCGAGGAATCCGCTGAAAGTGATCCAAGCTGTGTCAGTGAAGAAGGGAAGAGATGGTTAAGATAGTTTGTTTAGAGCGAGGAAAACAGGTGTTGTTCATGTGGAGTACAGAAAACGGTACACAAGACCTTTCGATATCAATAGAGCAGGTAAATTATCACAGCCTTCTACCTCGGGTTCTGCAGTTTGCTTGTGTTCAACACAACCCCAATTTCTATTCAAAACTAAATGTTTCCTATGCACAAGGAACATTGACGGTACATTTCATATGAAGCAGAAGAAACTAAAAATCCACCAACATCTTAATGTGTTCCATGTGAGATTAAATGATTCCGATAGAACTGTAGCAAAGCACGCTCATGCTCGATATGATGATTGGGGAGAAACAGTTTTGAGGTACATCAACAACATAGGCGAATTACATGCTGCAGATGCTGTATATCATGAGGATTTCTACAAAAAATCATCTTGGTTAAAGCACCGACTGGGCAAAAAATAGGCAGGCTGCAAGAAGAATATGTGGGTGAAGCTGTGGAAGAGATATTCCATTATCTGATGAACAGGATACAGACCAGTATTCCATGGATGAGTTGGTGGATCAAATAAGTGGGGCAAAGCCAGGCATGAAGTGGGTGATGGTTAAAATGTTGGAAAAGTATGGTGAAAGAATCGTTTTCAGTAAGATCCATAAATATAAAATGGTTGTATGCTTTCGTGATGTTGGTGAGAAAATTTTGGACTCTGCTTGGTATGCATCTAGAATTAACAACAATCTGGATGACCGTATAAGAGTGGTACAAACGGCAGCTGCGATACTGAGAACAGGTATCCAATTCCGGGCCTAATATACTAACAGTTACACTCCAGAGACAAGTGTTTAACTGGAGCTGAGGAGATGGTGCCTGCAACACTCTTAGCTTTCATGGATGCTCTTATCCCAGAAAGTGGGAGTGGTAAAGAGGAAGGGTCGAAGAAAGGAGTTTGCATTTCCCACGCCATGATTTCAGCTATTCGTCCACGATCATTTATTTTCTCGGTCCTCGTAGGTATCGCCTATATCATACAAGAGAAATTCGTGTTAAGGAACTTGGTAAATTTACTGGCTGGTTTAGGATTCAGTGTGTCGTACTATGAAGCACAACATTTGGAACTGTCATCCATCTACCATCCCCAGAAACCTACACTTGCGAAAATATTTTGCCAATATGTTTTCTATAATGCAGATTTAAATGTTGCCACTCTAGATGGACTTCATACTTTTCATAGTTTTGGAGGCATCAAATGTTTTACTCCAGCAGAAGCTCTTCCGAGATCATATGAGATCCAACGACTGACATCAGCTCCTAATGCTGTGGAAGTTGGAAAGCTGGGCGTTTTGGAACTGCAGTCTTATGAAAACATACAATAAAAGGCGCTTAAAGAATGTAGTTGTACATCCCAGAAATGTCAGAAATTTTCGAATGGAAGGGTTTCGTGCATTTGGTGTGTGGGCAGATTAATTCTGAAAAAAAGTGGATATATACCCGTTCCATTCATAAATTCACCGCCAAGCGATGACAACGCATTGTACACTGCCTTCATATATGCTGCAGGAGATGGCATTCATCTTGGATTGATGACTTGTTTCATAACTATGGATCAGTCACTGTACTTTAAAAGCTCGGGAAATCATACCTTCCTCCCCCAATGATCCTTTGCTCAACCAAGTTGAAATGATACTCTCAGGATTTCATATATTAATGTCTTCTTTGGGGTGTATTGACCAAACAATGGCAGCAAGTGGTCTGAAGGGTATGTTGTGCTGTGCTTTCGCTCCCAATTCAGTTGATAAAATGTTGAGTAGAAAGGCTTACAGCAGAGCAATTAGAGGCCATTTACTTTTGCATGCCACTTTATTTTAGAACATTTTGGAAGGTGCCAGTTTCACACCAGAAGAACAACAATAAATTATGAACATACTCCGATCCCAGGAAGAATGGACTCCAGAAAAAGTCAGCTCAAAAACCACCCTCACCTGTGTTCAGAGAAATTGAACAATGAGCTTTCAAGATTGAAAGATAATGGGCCAGCAGCAGTTTTGTGTATCCAGTATTTCCTTATGATTACCTTAACGAAAAATTAATTGCAGCACAGTGTTGTGGTGTTTTGGGAAGGCCACCTGTCATGTGCCCAACAGATAATCTCATACTTTCACGCCAGTGGGAATTTTCATAATGCAAAATGTACACATATATGTGCAGGACATACTGTCATTACCTAGCCACCACATAGATGTAAAAGAGCAGTACAAAGATTTTGGATAGTTCAGCATGAATAGAAGTGGCACACGATGGTCAGGGGTGTGGTCTGACATGGCAATTGAGCAAACACTGAAGTGCAACATGAAAAGCGAAGGGGGACTAACACGAGGGAGAGGTTTGAGTGATTCTGTATTAGCAAAGTGGGCTGCTGGTGCGCGTGCTGCAATTGCCATATGTTCGTCACTGAAGGTGTTTGCCGCCGTCCATTTTATGAGTGGAGAACAACACATTGACTTTCGTGTGTCACGAATAAACAGAGATGACCAGAATAGAGGAAATCCTGCTCAATGGTTGGCACACCATCCTCCTTTTGCTGTGTGTGATTCTATCATGTATCTTTCGACCGGAGTAACAGGTAACAGCAACATAAATTGTTACAGAGCTGTGTAAATTGGCTCCCATACAATGGGAACATACATTGGGACGAACTTTGCAGACATGAAACAATCTAAGAAGAATGCAGCAGTCCCTTTAGCTGCTATGAGCAATACCATCAAAGTAAACAATGAAACATTGGCCATCGACCGTGCGATGCTTTTTCAAAGAACACTAATAAGAAACATAAAGGGATGAGGATGTTGCAGACGTCTTGAAGTATGAGTTATCTCCATACCCAATGACTCTTTTTGACGAAGGGTGCATGCGGAAAACAAAAAAGTCAATTCTGTTCGACGCCTTCCGTTTGTGCAGCAGTTCAGTAGACCTCAAAACGAGTTACACTGTAGTGGATGGTAGCTTCCTCCTTCATAGAGTTAAGTGGAGTGTTGGAACCAAGTTCTCTTCCATCTGTTCAGCAGGAGAATTTTATTGCCAATTAAAAGAACAAGACCAAGCTGTTTGAGTTGTTAGTTAAGACGCTGACTGCAAGAGGGGTAGAGGCGATTACCACTACAGGAGATGCTGATGGTAGTATCGTAAGATGTGGCTTAAATAAGGTTACTTCTCATTCGTTTGTGGTTGTTATAGGAGAATATGTTGATGTGCTCGTCCTACAAACAGCTGTCACACCACCAAATAGAAATGTATATTTCATGAAGCCTGGATGAGGAAACATTGTGGACAATGCCAGACAATTGCAGGAGCTAACCTTTAATGGATATATCCTGTTCATCCACAGTTTCACAGGATGTGACACAACATGTCAATATTCAACAAAAGCAAATAGTCCATCCTGAAGTGTTTCCTAAAAATGCCAAATGAGACTAAAGCCATAACTGACATCTTAAACGACCCCACATCAACACCTCATGCAGTAGCCCAAGCTGGAGAGGGGATATTCCTCACCATGTACCAGGCCCCACCGAGTGAATGTGATTTGAACAATCACCGATACAACTCCTTCGTGAAATCCTCCACCAAGATAAAAGCCAATTTTGCTTCACTTCCATCGACCAAAGGTGCAGCCAAGCAACACTCTATCAGAGTGCATTTAAAGACACAACAATGCCTTGACAACGACTCTCTCAATCCAGAACATTGGGGTTCGTTATGAGACGTCGTTAGAGTCCTCAACCCGTCAAAACAATGGATCCAATAGCTCCTGACAGTGTCCTGAATTCAATTTTTTTGCTGTTGTGCTACTAGCTGTGGTGGCGGATGTGGATGCCGGAAGGCAGGTATCCACTGCTAATATATATGTGGATGCGATGGAGCCTCTATGAACAGCTCACCAATATGAGAGGAGGACGTGGAAGAAGTAGAAGATTTTATTGATTTTGAAGTTATGACGGAACTTTGAAGATATTTTGAAAATAAACACTTATTTCATATTTTCTGGCTTTTTTTTTTTTTTTTGGTAAATAAAGTGATTTTGTTCTAATTTGCGTTTCGTTACTTTACTCATATCTGGCACATTAGCGATTTTTTTTGATAAAGTGAAATTTTCCTATATTGACGAGGTATATTTTAGGATGATTATGTTGGTACCTGCATGTATGTACAGTGGACATCGCTTATTCCGGACACATCAGGCGGTACCCTTCAGTTAATATACCCGCTGAACCGAACAATAATCATGGTCTATACACCTGTTCGGCACCAACTAATATGTTCCCATGAACCGATTTGTCTCTCCGGTGTCCCCATTTACTGGTCTCCACAGTACATAATATGTACATGCTTCATTAATAGTTATTTACCTATACATATACTTATGAATACTTAGACAAATATATTATAGTCATTAAAAAAATTGTTTTTAATTGAATTTTTTTTTAAATATACAAATTAATAAATACACAATATATAAGGTAATATAGATAAATAAACCATGTACAAGGTTATACAGCAGAATATAGCCCTTAAAAATGAAAAACAGGAATGAGCAGTTTTCTAGCAGAATCTCGAAATTTACCTTGTAAATTCAAATCGCTTTTACTTTCGAACAGTTGAAGATAAATGGATATATATATATATAAACACACGTACATTTTTAAAGCAAATTTAATGCTCTACACCTTTCTCTCCGACGATGTTTCTGTAAAACGAAAGAGTGAAGAACTAGAAGGTCAAGTTTGACGAAAAGCATGAGGCGAAACAACTTTTTCAAAAATTATCCATTTTTGTCGGCGGATATTTCTGAAACTATAACAGATAGGAACAAGCTTATATGTACTATTTAGTTTGTAGGGAATTTAATCTTCTTTCATTTTGCGGTGATATACATTTTCTGTACGATGTGCCGTTTTCGAGTTATAAGCGAAAAACCGAAAGAAAAAAAAGAAAAAAAACATTGACCCCTCCCCCCCCCCCTTTCGCGGAAAATCGATAGGACTTAATTTTACGTTGTTCAGGGGACCTACCCCTACACATTCCTGAAACTTTTGGAACTATATGTTTTAATGCATCCATTTCAACTTCTTTGGTCTATTTTGCCTCAACTATTAACGAACGAACACATATCGCGGGCATAGCCGCCTACAAGTGTGTTCCATTTGAAAAGCTGCCGCCAGTCCTACTGTTCCGATGTCCACAGTCGTCAAGTCAAACAAGAGCCAGAACTAGAGTGTGATGAAAGTGCTGTGGGCATTCCACCAAGAATTGACAATTTGCGATGAATGTGATGCAATATGTGCAAATAACTGATAAAAATAAGTCCACGGGTTACATACGATTAAACCTATTTCAACTTGTGTTGTTGTATAGTTGTATTAAGATTTTTTACTCTAAGACATTTATTGGAATAATTCTTATGCGATCGTGAGATTTTCGATATGTTTTACCCTAAATAATGTTTGAACAACTTAACAGGTTAATAATTTCTAAGTAATATGCCACCAGTAACATTTATTTCTACAGGTATTATATAAAAGGAAATCTATTGCACATAGATAATCGGATATGTGTAAATACTTTTTGTGCATGTGCGTGGAATGAATCTGAACACAATGCACCAAGCCACTGTGATATGCAGTCATTTTCCCAACATCATAATAATCGCTAAATGATGGTCTCATCAAAATTTGTAGCTAGAAAATTTAGTTGCAAATAGCAGTCTAGTCACTGTTAAAGAAGATATACATGTAGTTTCTTGAATGTACTAGTAAACTGTTTCATGTAATACCATGAAATTTGGTGCAAACGGGCGCGGAAAGCCTGGTGTGAGTTGGGGAAGAATGAGTAAACATATCTCACATACTTACACAGATACTTACATTGAGCTGTCTGAAGTTTTTACTATTTCTATAAGTACACCAGCCACTATCGTCATGTGCAGAACACCTATTTTAAGATCGGACTTCATAGTTTTCATATGTTAGGCCCATCAATGATTCTCGAACATGTGGCACTGAAAAAAAAATAATTTTCCCTATTAGCATAATTCACTAAGTCACTGCACATAACAAATTTAAACGAATTATATTAATATATTTTTTAATTATGCGCTAGATTATCCTAGTATTTAAAAAGTGTTTTTTCTTGCAAAAAATTATTTAAAATTAATATTATAAATAAACTTTAAAACAATAAGGACGACTTTGAAAATTAAGTGAAATTTGCAGCAGCAGGAGGCCGAGAAGTGTGGTTGCACGAAATGGCGACTCACACAAGTAGAGCGCCCACTCATTTAGTCCTCTGGCCAATCCACTATACATCGTGTCCGTCTCACTACATAGCTACCTTAGCTGCGAACCCAACTACTCTTGGGTCTGGCTCGACACACTCTCAGCACTGCCCTCAGCCTCTCGGCAGGTAAAACCCTGGGTGGTCACTATCTCCCCAGTGCGCCCCTTCGGGAACAAAAGCCCACAGCCCACGCCCTCCACTAGCCTTCAGACAATTCCATGACACAGGTCCACGCACTGCACTGGACAAGAAGGCAGTGTTTCAGCACAATTTTGGACATTACACAATCCTCTGGCCAATCCACTACACATCGTATCCGTCTCACTACATAGCTACCTTAGCTACGAACCCAACTACTCTTGGGTCTGGCTCGACACACTCTCAGCACTGCCCTCAGCCTCTCGGCAGGTAAAACCCTGGGTGGTCACTATCTCCCCAGTGCGCCCCTTCGGGAACAAAAGCCCACAGTCCACGCCCTCCACTAGCCTTCAGACAATTCCATGACACAGGTCCACGCACTGCACTGGACAAGAAGGCAGTGTTTCAGCACAATTTTGGACATTACACAATCATATAACTTCATGAATCCTTGGGTATTAAAACATAAACATCTTTATTGTAATTTATATGCCCTATTAAGTAGTGGGCACGACGGGATACTGGTTCACTAAGCGACGAGCAATGTCCTGAACCATCTTCAAACGATAACCTCAAATAAATCAATTGTATTAACGACAAAAGGCAACAAGCTCCCTTCTCCTATGTTTATCAAAAACCACCTAGGATCAATATATACAGTAGTAAGGGTGTGCTGGTCTTGGTGCACCTGGGATTAATTTGGATTAATTTATGGATTATCGGATTATTTAATTACATAATCGGATTATTTGATCGTATTAACTCATGTCGATTAAAATTTGTTATAAATTTTATGCATGAGATTAAGGATCAATTGCTTAATATATTTTTTAATGGTATGTATACTAGTTTTATTGGTGTCATAGGATTTATTTTTGGAGAACGGCATAGTTTTTCACCCTTGGACGTCTAGCAGGTGGTTGAGATGTGAGATGTGTGGGCAGTGGCATATATGTTTTGAGTTTATTTCAAGAGTGGTACAAGTTGAATTTTTGGGGAATAGTATGGTAATTGTTGGCATGTTGTGTTTTGATGTCAGTGACTGGTCGAGGGGATGGAGGAGGGGGTGTCGGTAGCGACCATATGACCGTTGACTTGGGATGTCTGTGGAGGACTGAGGTAGGAAGTTTGGTGAGGGGGGAGGAGGGGGTGGTGGGAACGGACATACGTCCATCCAGCTCGCTGTCAGAATGAATGCTGAGGTGAAGTGTGTAGTGGCTATCGGCGGAGGTCAGAAATGCGTAATTCTAATAAATCGCTGTTTTAAAATAACAAAGTATAGCACTGAATTTATCCTGCGACATAAAAATATGTACCAAACACACGTCATTAAATGTTTACTTTATACATGACATTAAAAAATTGCGTTCTATAGAACATGAGAGAAATTAAGTAGCAAATGAACAAATGAAAAAAATGTCACACATCACATGCCACAAATATGACATAATTAATTACAAATCAATTAAAGTTATTTATCCTTATTTACAATTACGACGAACACACAATGATTCCGCGACACAATTACAAACCACACGTTCAAAACATTGATAAAGCACCAGTTTACAATTTCACCCTGTTTCCTAGCAATATAATCTATGACAAACAACAGAAATAATTACATGAGAACCTACAATACATACTTCAAATTCCAAATACGCATCACACAAGACAAGCAAGGAACAACTTCCATTTAAACATAGAAACGAAACAAATGTCAACCCCATGTTCAATATAAATTAATATGAAGCAAGCAAAAATACAGTTTACTACCCAGCCAATTCTCTACCAATATATATATAAAACCACAGGATAAATCTATAACTACCCAGAACGAAATACTACCTAGACACGATTTGCACTCAAATATACTTACTAACCAAACGCAAAGAAAAAACTACTAAACATAAGCACTCATCGAATTCCATAAAATACAAAGAACGAAACTAGTTAGTACTAAAACACAACCACACGCAACGTGGCGTAACGAATGGAGCACATGTTCAAAATATTACTGAATCACCAGTTTACTATCCCACCCTGTTTCCCTATTTATAAAACATATGCATAACAAAGGATAAATAACTTAAAACCCAGAAATCTACATCATAATTAGAATCACACACAACGAAACACTACCTAAATATGAGCAAATACACACTTACTAACCACATGAAAGATTACACAAAAGAAGTACCAACTACCAGCAACGAGACGACCTCCACTTTAATGAAAGAAAAAATGACTTCTCAATTACACGACACAAGTAAGAACCAAACATTATGAATGAAACACAACTACACACATTAAATTCAATATACATTTATTAAATATTAAATACGCGCAAAGTTAGTGTACTGTCCTGTATAAAGCATTTCCCTAGAAAAGAAATTCTTTTAAAATATCACAATTAACTCACTCGTGACACAAGCAAAAATGACGTAACCACAATTACACTAAGCACCTAATCACACACAACCACATGTTCAAAATATTAATTAACCACACAAAAATCAGTTTACCACTATAGCAATATAAACATATGTTAAAAACAACTCATATTAACACACATAAAGTACATTGTAGCATACCGCATTCATTTCACCCCCATAGCCTCTCAGTAATAAGCCACGATCAAATACATCGCATGGCATCAGACCACGCCCATCACACGATCCAGCCCACCACATGCACATCACATGCAGCTCACACGTTCCCTGGTAATACATATTTAATAAATGTACGAACCCAATTACCTATATGGAGATGCCCAAGTATTACTGTGTTTACTATCGTAGCATATGTTACGAATTAAAGCTAGAGATACTCGCACTGCCTTGCCGGCCCTCTCCAGCAGCTAACGTCCAGCCAGGGCGGGCGTTCAGGAATAACTAACATGATCCCGTTAGAAGAGAGCTCGAGAACATTTTCTCGCTTGCTCTGACTCTCTCACTCGCTACGTCTCGCATTCCTGTGAGGACGGTGGTCAGCGCAGGTTATTGTCTTCCACAGTGGAAGACATGTATTTAAATTCCACTCTCGGCATAACCAAATAAGAAAACCCACACAAGCGTGCGTATTTCTAGACAATGCCTCCAACACTTATTCCGACGGAAATGACTGCATCCCGGGGACTGTTGTATCCTACAAATCCCTCACATACTGCGAGCTACCTATTGCATACAATTTGCTTTATAAGTAAACATGCATAGTATACAAAAATGTTTGAACGATTTTTAAAAACATAATTAACTGATTTACACAATAAGTGCAGGTACCTACAGAATAAAATACATTTCTATGTTTTAAATATCCCATAAACCATATGTTTGATACAGCCCATTAAATACATTGTATGCATGTTTTTTAAAACATTTGTGGTAACAGTAATTTATATTACCAGTCTTTATATAAAAAAAAATGTTTACTCTTTTGTGATTCTCCGTAATCAGAATTCTCTATTATGTTAAATATTAACGATTCCGCTGGAATGTTTTTGTAGTATATATTGGCACAGGATGGCTTCGCAGCGAGACAGTAGTGCTTATTAATATGGGAATACACTCGGAAAATATGGTACATTAGTTGAAAGCACACTCGGTATAGCGAGTAATTGAAATTTACGTGTAATGTCACACACAAATATTTCTTCTTCTCACTTTTAACATATCAATTATAGAGTTTTTTTTTGTTATGTTGGTACACACAATAATTACGTGTTCCCCATGGTAATCCCTTACTATATTATTTAACTGTTTCACACATATTAGTCGTTAGTTTGTTTCGTAATCAATCATCTTTAATATTATTCAATGAAATTTAAAATGTGTATATGTTTAGCTCTTTGTGTGAGCTATTGAAATTTAATTTGTTTGGTGTATTGCACATTGCATTACCACAAGCTTAACTAAACATTGTGTACACTATAGCGAGATAATGATTTAAAAATAAAACACTGTTAAAAGTTTATGTCCCTTGGTTGGTCAAGTAATACAATATGTTTTTCCTTTTGCATAAACATTTACTCACTATTTTTTCTAAGATGTATGTTTTATAAAATTCCATTCCTTCAATCTGTTTGGAGGTAAAGTAAATAAAATAATCATTCAGATTGATATACATTTTGAGATATCCCATTTTTTCAACAACTACAATATTTATGCATAGATATACAAAAATCACAATACTGGTATGTACTGCAGCTGGCGCCGACTCAATTGCCCCGCGTCGTAATCGGAGACCCACCTCGCCATTCCCTCTTGCTGGAACGATGCGCTCGTAGCTATCTCCCCCCTTCTGAGAATCCCGTGTATCCCTACAGAGGCGAGACTTGCTGGCGTCACATACCTCCTCTCGCCTGCTAAAGTTTCCGATACATTTAGCGACGATGCAATAATGTTCCGGTGAGACTGGCTGGAGCCTCAGCCCTCCGCGATGCATCACGCGAGTTGGGGAAGATTCTAGGTGGTGGCCTAAGACACTATATATACTGCCGCAACCCAATGGCTGGCAGTCTTTAATGGAGGCCGCCTTGCGAGTGTGCACGCTCAAAGTGAAGTGTGGACGACAATGGGAGATTGCAGGACGATGGCGAGTGAGGTTCGTGGCTTGAATGAACGAGAGGGCGTGAAACCGACGAGTGAAGCCTACAGTGCGTGAGGGCGCTTGGAGGACTCTAGAACACTACGACTGGCGGACATGGACTGAACTGAGATGGGGCTAAATGGAAGTGTAATACAGATTTTATTGTAAATATTTGAACTGTCAAATATGGATGCATAAATTTTGAAATAACTGAATAGGTTAATACACTGTCTATTGGGACTGATATTTAATTATTTTATTTTATTGATTTCCTTGTGGTAATTATAAATTGTATTAAATTGTGCGATTTTGAGTTCAGACAATTTTGCTGTAGTTATTGTAAATTATACAAGTAAATTATAATAATTATTTTATTTGATTGAATCATTTATCCCTTAACGAACTTGGTATAGCCCACTAAATTTCTATAGACAGAAATTAAAACAATACTTTTAATGTATTTATTTACATATACAAAAAAGAATCAACCTCTCTTATGTTCAACATGTATCTGGAACACATAGTTCTTTATTCACAGTAACTTACATTCACGCAATACACTTTGCGTGTTTGATGACATATTGTTGATGGCTCAGTGAGTCGTTAGTCCCACACCTGGGGGGACGATGCTGATGACAAATAGTTGGTGTCGCAGGGAGACGAACCCGAAGCTCTCGCATATGTAAGATGTTTTCATTCACAGTGGATTCTAGATGTTGAATTGTTGCTTTGATGGCTGTTGGGTGGTCAGATTACATTACTGTTGTTGTGAGCAACTAGCTGACTCTTGATTAACTCACTCATGATGTAGTTAAAAGTTTGACTGGCTCGCAGATGGCATTGTGGCAGTTAAATAGCTTGCTGGTCATGTTGTGACAGACAGTTAACTAGCTCACCGATCATGTTGTGTCAGTTAACTAGCTTGTCGGAAGGTGAGTAAGGGGAGGGGAAAAAATTTATTTTGTAATTTTATAGTGACCCCAAAGTAAATTCAATATGCAAACTGGCCCAATGAAGCATTTATCGTCTAAACCCAATAACACCACTTGGTCATGCGTTCTGCGTATACTTCATGACCACACTAAAGTAACCTATATTGGGTTCCCAAAACCCTAGTACAGCGCACTTTTAAATCTGAGGCAATTACTTTATATACAGTACATCATTACAAGCAATAGAATATATCAAACTGTCTGCATAAATCACAGTATAAATGTGCAAGGATGACAGAGGAAATTTCATATGCATACACAGCTAGTGGAACTCATATAAGGCTAATTTGGAAACGTCTAGAATGGCAACACCATTGTGTACAAAGGCTTGTTAAGCATAACACAACTATTTGACATTTCGATAAGGACAAGATTCTCATCGATAATTGGTCTCGCCCTAACTATTCTGCATCCCTGTAAATTGTGCCATACCTCGAAACGACTCTTATATCGCTTTCACGACGGACATTCTGCTAAGTTTTTCCATATATGTAATTATTCATTAACTTAACAAAAAAATAATTTCAAATTCATTCGAAGTCTGGGCATGTTTCGTAATGTTAAATTAGACATATGGAGCCATCCATGCATTCTGCTCAAAGCGCAGAATGCGATTAACTAAGTCAAGTTTGGCTCTATACATGAAATACTGCGTCAGTGTCTTGCCATGTACAACATAATTTTTCTGCGGCACGAGCGTGGAAAGTAGTTTTTTATGCAAGCCATTTGGAGGTATGCCAGTTACTGGGGCCAGAGGCAAATCTTCTAGTGCACCGTGGCATTCGTCCGGAAATGAAACATCCACTCCCACGAAAAAACAAATGTCATCAATATTCACCATCTTCACGAAATCCCACAATGAGCTCACATCAGGCTCAACCCACTCAAAATTACCAATGGGAAACTTGCATTTCATAGTGTGCCTGTACAGACAGTTCATATCGAAATAACCAATATATTTTGATGGCACACTGGGGTCGTACTCTTCACCCATGTAAATATTATTGGCTTCCACACACCTTCTGGAAACCTGGGTAATACTGCCCCTAACCCTGCGGCCTACAAAATGATACATGTCGGGATTGGTCAACAGCTCTACCTGCGGACCTGTTTTTGCAAATAATGCGCCCCATGAAAGAAAAGGAGCTGTGACGTACATGGCAGGGTCAAGACCATAATTAGTCAAACATATGGTCCTGAAATTCTCAAAAAATCTCCCAGCAAACAAGTGTCCACTTGTATATTTTGTATGGCACACTGCAACACGTTTACGCAGTTGAACGTATTCCAGGCAGCTTGGACATGAGCGTAATCTTCATAACATTATGGAATGCTTACTTTGGTAGGAGTGAAGTGCACATCAGACTGTCTACCGTCTTAACAAATTCATAAGGAAAAACTCCCTTCCTTTTTGCCAATTCAAACTGGGTATTGTCTGGAAACAATGAGCAGGTGATACTCAATTGTGCAGGTTTCAAATTACCTGCCAAAGTCTCCAGAGATGCGCTCAGGAACTGGAATGAGTCAATAAAACACTATTGCATGACTCGCATACATCCTTTCAAGTCATTCTCGTAGGGAATATGTTTGGTGATGGATTCATATTTTTCTTGGTTCATTCCAAGAACTGAAAGATCACCCGGGTTTTTGATTACCACAGTTCTGTCGGGTTGTAGTATGTAACATGGAGCCAAAGGCTTTATGAGAAAGTAAGCCTCATTATTTTGCAGGTTATGAAATACAGCAAAAAGTTTATTTATAGGCAGTCTGAAGTTCAAGATGCATTTTTTTATATGTGCGGCCTCTGATTTTCCCGGTTAGATGGTCGTGATCGACCACAAAATTTGCACCGAGCTCTTTCTTACAAATATGACAACTTTTCTGAGCTGCTAACCTAACTTCATCAGTTGAGGTTTTCGACTTCACCAGGACAGTCACACTGTATGTTCCTGCAACCCATTTTGTCAAATCAACTAATTTATCTACTAATTGATACACACAGTCCTCACCCACAAACACAAAGTAGTTAGATAATGCTGGATTGTACAAATACACCAACAAAATGCTACAAGTATATGAAATATGGTGGTTTATAGTAGTTGTATTATCTGTCTCATTATTGGCAGGCAAGTGGACAAGGGTTTCAAACTACTATCTACATCACGATAAGCGACGAAACCCAATCTCTGCTGTTTGCTTAAATGTTTAAATTACTAGTACTTATCGTTCCCAGTAGGGAAAGTACTCTGTACAGCCTTCTATTGCTGGCAAAGAATAGTATGACTTGCGAGTTTCTCCTCACTACTAAAGTATTGGAGACAATAATCGCTGGCTGTGAAGCAACTTTGACAAAATTTTAATTGAAACAAAATGCAAATGAGCGGTATCACCACAAGCACGAATAGACAATACTTTTATATGACGAGCATGACGTGCAGGAGGAATACACATCGGTACAATTACCCCTTCCTTATCGAATGTTTTGTTAATTATGCTACTATCCTTGTCCACTACACAGTAGACATTGATAGAAATATCATTGATCTTTTCGAACTTTCCAATATCCTGCATTACTACTGGATTCAACATCCCTTCGGTGTTCAAAACCTCGTAAGGATTTGGATATGAAGATGGTAATATATCACCATTATTTGTATCAGGAGATAAAGATGATATAACAGTGTAATGGAAACACAACCCTCGGGACACTGGACATTAATGCAGGCTTTCCTATCAGTAATAAACTTGGGTAACTTAGTGTGCACGGCACCAACGGTAAATGCCCTATATTGCGAAATATGGATATACATATGCGATATTAGTTGCAAAGACCAGCCACTGCCTCGCACACTAAACTCAAGTCTGTTGGTCTGGTGAGGCTTAATTGTTTCATCGTAAATTTCGCCAACATCGGATAAATGCAGGACAGGAAGTGTTTCACTTGGAAAGTAAAAAAGTCTCTGTAGCGCCTTCCTCCACCACAAAGGACTTTAAATATTTGCACGCTACAGTGAGGCTAAGCATTATAAACCGGGGTCAAGCCATTGTTAAATTCAGAAGAGAGATCCGGAACTTCGAGAAAAATCATACAAAATCTGCATCAGATTCTACTTTATTATTAAATATCCATGCATCACTAAGCCTAGAAGTGAACGCAGTGGCCAATAGTCCATACTGCATGTTTGACAATAAACTGTTCACTGAAATGGAAGATTTGGAAGTGAATTACTTTCCGACCCTGAATAAAAGCATCGATGTTTTGGGTCACTCGTTGCAATGCTTCTCTCCCCTTATTCAACGATAATTGTGCTCTAAAACTAAGAAGAGGCTAGCAAATATCTGGTCAAACGATGAGCAGAGACATCTGCACAGCTAGCAATTGAGAAGACAAGTAACAAAAGAACTAGTAGTTGCGCTGCTTTTATAATCAGCAATATGAAATTCTAGGAATTGCAAATATGAGCAATAGGAACCAATTATATTACAGTATTCGTATTTAAACACAATACGTCTGAATCCTAGAATGTCATAAATTTATATTTACAGAGTTTTATGTACTACGTCGCTTTCAAATTACTAATGTTTAATTTAATCAATATGCCGCACACAAACCTTTAACATTTAAATATGCAAACCCATTTAGATTTGATTGTTAAATGCACATAACCGAAGTTTATATAACATTATATTTTAAAAGCATTTGGTTGTCAGAAATATTTATGTGAAATCATATACTACAAACAAATCATTAATTACAATGCATACATTTGGGAAACCAGTAAAACACTAAATTAGTTTCAAATGATTAATTTCGTTACATATTAGTTACAGAGTAAATTACATTTTGTCAACACTGGGTTTTTGTAAAAAACCATTTTTTTACATAGTTTATTTTCCTTGGCAAACTGTTATACAAATACTTGTAGTCTTCTCATCTGTTTGATTGTAAAAATTATTTTTGTATTCAGGTGTGTGTAATATTATACATACTGGTATTTCAGGAAAAGTTTCATGAAAGTGCGGATACACTACTTCGATGCTCGCTGGTAGACTCGGACACATATGGTAGACAGGGCAATTTTCAGGGCTGGACAATATATTAATTCAATTATTTTTTCACCCTCGAATGGATATTCAATATTTTTTTTAATGAAACAATCCATCGCACGCCTCTCCGAACTGACATATTATTCTGCTAGCCCAATAAGAGTATTCCACACTTGAGTTTACCAAGGTGACAAGAGACGTAAATATCACCTGCATGGAAGAAAAACATGTTTACAGTAGGAATGTCACAGTGATACTAAGACTATTACTTTCCTAGACATGCTCTAAATGGTTTATTCCAGTGTGCAAATAACTTGCTAATATTCAATTTACACTTGAATTTCTGTATACATGAGAATGTGACTTCGATTTTGTCTTGTTTCATCATTAAACTATTGGTTTGCCAAAACCAAGGGCTTTTATATATTAAATTACAATAATTTACTCCACAATCTTCCCTTAAAGCAGGTAATGCCAACCACTGAAGTAATAATAATGTATTATCGATCGGAGACTCTGCAGGACTATCAACTTTTACTTCACCCTAATCAGTCATCAACGACTTTTTAACATTAATTTAGTGTTATCGCTTGCTGAGTACAAAGGGGATTTATATCCATGTTTCACGTAACTGTTTGAATGAAGGACACTTGTTATTTTTTGAATATCTGTTATTTTTCCATCCCATATATACTCTAAAATCCCTTTTTTGATGAAGTCCACGCACGTATGTCTCAGTGTTTAAATAGTTCTTTCAAATATAATCTATATTCTCATGGTCAATATTTCCTCTCTCCCATGCTAGACCATAGTAATTTTTTGGTAACCCATATATTTGTCTTCTTATACTTTGGACTTAGGTATTTCCAGGCGAATAGTTGTTTGAAACTGAAGAGCGTTGTATGGTCTTCCGTATCCGTAATAGCCATTTCCTTCATTGTAAACCTGCATGGAGTCTGAAAACCTTGCAGATTTCAGAACATCTTGTCGCAACTGTGGTTCGTCATCTACTGATTATGTCAGTACCTTAACCAATTTCTCTCTTACATTATAGCTTACCAATCTATCATGAATGATATTTGTGTAAGCTTGAGTATTTGGTGGAATGGGTATGTTTGCAATTTTTCAATATATGAATCGATAACTATTGCTTGTGCTATTGTTTTGTTTGTGGATGTCAAATACGAATAATGGACCTCTGGTCTTAAATTATTCGGGTTCTAGGATTGGTGCACCATTTTTATTTTAATAGGTTTTCTGGAACTTCATGAACATATTATAGCAAATAAGGAATTCCCCATATTCAAAGTTTGTATTGAAATCCATATGGGGATATGCTCAACTGTTTAGGTAAACTTTGTTGTTTTTAATATTACAATGATCACACTCCGATCTGTTTGCTTTTAAATAGTTTTGTAAGTTTGTTTAAAAACACACAGTAGCACACTCAGTTTTTCAGTTGAAAAACATGATTTCACATTCCATATGACTTTTTCTGAGGCTGGTAGCACTGGAAACATCTCCAGACACCATGACCTGAGTGCAATGTCTAGGTACTTCCCTTTTTCAATATACTTTAGAAACTTAACACATTTGCGAATGTTAATCTCAATATGCGGCATCAGCCTTTCAACACAGTTTAATTCAAATGTTACACCTTCCTTGTTATTGGATGTGATGTATATATTGTTAAAATGCATATTGCCAAATAAATAACTAATTCTTGTTTAGCACTTACTATAGCATGTTTATAATCCTCAGTGAATCCAAGTGCCATACTTAGCAGTATTATGACTTTTTATTCCTGCCTGGGTTTAATTCCAGATTGTATGTGTTAGAGTGGTGCCAATGCACCATCAGGCTTGTAAAATCATTGTTTGTAATTTGCGAGAGATAGTTCTTTATTGTGGAAATAATTCCAACATTTTATATTTGGTCAGTTCCAACACCGTTGAGCAGATATGTGATTCTGTCGATTAAATGTAGTATTCCATTTTTCACTATTCCTGTAGTAACTGGACTAGTTGCATCGGCTGTCTTTTAATTGTTCGTCTGGACCTTAAAATTGATTTCGATGGTAATGTATAAATTGCAGCATTTTTTATATAAATACTTATTTCAAATGGAAATGTATACAGACCTGTTGGGAATGGTTCATTAACATGTATTTGTACATGGGTAATTGCATCTTTATAACTAATGGGTTGTTTCATATAAAATATCTCTTCCGTTGCTATTAGCTGAATATCCTAATTCCCTAAAAAACAATTTGTTGCCCTGTGTTAATCTCACTGTGTTCTTAATTGAAGAGACCATTTTACAGTTCCATTTACATTTTTTTATAGATGTTTTCTTATAAACATAGTTTTTAATTGAACTGCCTGCTTTATGTACATATTAACTATACAAATTTTTATAGGAATGTGCATGGAATGCATGTGCTTATATACTTTTCTTTAAATGTAATCACACAGTAATTTGTTTGTTTCTAAAATTAAAAAGTTTACCATTTTGATCAACAATTGTAACAATTACTTCAATCGATTAAGTATTAAAGGAAGATAGATTAAAGCACTTGGCTTTTCAATCATTTTTATCCTGGATCTACCACACACATGAATTCATGTTTTGTAATTGTTGGTTTTCCATTTAAAAATTACCCACCTACAATATTTACATTTACACGACAAACACATTTGCAATTGAATTGTTTTCCATGAAATCGATATCTACATTACTGTGCAACATACTAGTTCAAGTATTTGAATTTCCACGTAATTGGGAATATTCATTAAAGCAGCATTACCTAAAAATATATGTTTCCAAATCTTCTAATTCATAAGAAGCCAACAGTATCACAAGCCTGTAGTTTTCTTCCCCAATGTTGAATGTAAATTATTGGTTGTACATATCAATGTTTGGTATGCTGTTGTAAGTGACGAATTCAATTAGACTTATTTGCCATTGTTCATCTAATTCCAATGCTAGGAAATATACAGAATGCATTTGTGATGAGTTACCTCTTAATAGCCAAGTAATTGACATATTACTAATATGTTTTAATACTTGTGTACTTATATATACTATTTATAGTTAGAAACTGTAAATATAAATGTCTACAACTGCCATAATACAATGATTGATATACATTTTTAATTAATGCAACCCAATGTGTTCCTTCATTTTGTTTAGAATCTAAATTAACAATCATACATTCACAAAGATTTTTTTTTTTTTTTTTTTTTTTGGTAAATCATCTCTCATGTATACCTCAGAAATATGGAATATCGAGTTTCTTTACAACTACATTAATGTCTTTGTTTTTGTGTATACATTTTGGAAGACTATTTAAAACTTTCTGGGTTATTTTTACACATTTCAAGTTTTTTCAGCCTTGTCCAACTTTATACGATTTAAGATACATTCATTTCAAACTTGATTTAGCTATTTTAACAAGAGCTAAAAAATCCTCCCATTAGGGCTCAGGGGGCTGGTAATGTTGAAAATATGAATGGTAAAATCCCACATTTCTTAGTTTGTCATTTTGTCATGTATTTTACTCCCTTGCCTCTTTTCACTTTTGCTTGCATTAATTTGTATACGACCCAAGCACCGAGCTTTTCACCTGTGGATGCCGATGGGTTCTTCCTTATATTTGCTGCTTTATCGGCTAGAATTGTATCTGCTATATGCCTTTGTTTTAAATTATTTGTTTGAGCATAAACTATGTTGTGCTCTTTACAAGCATTATCTAAAGAGTTTATTCTTTGATAGTTCCATGCCAGGTATTTTGCAAGTTTAGTTATGGGACCACAGTAATTGTATTTTGGTAAATGCTTTTCAAATGGTAATTTATTAATAGATGTATTCTATAATCCACGTTCTTTTTTTTATGAATTCAGTAAGAGCAATTGTATTCAACTGAATGTGGACCTATATATAGATGTGTATTTAATGTTTTACATCAGTACATTGTGTATTTGTGTAGAAAAGAAAGTTAACAAAGTGTGGATATTCTGGTGATTGTATCTATGAAAGAAAATCTAATTGAACAGAAATATGGAATTCTTTAACTGCCAAATATGAGTTTTATAATAAGTGAGCCTTCTTCATGCGGAAAAACTTGTGATATTATGACAATGTTGGAACATCCGAATGGACTTAAGTTTGAAAATGAATGTGTTTTCTAAATAAATACAACATGAGATATATCAATTATTAGAGAACATTTTGTTGTTGATTGAAGGAATGTGGTATTTCCTTTTTAATAATAAAAATTATATTATGCCTCTAAATTAAGCATTACCGAATTCTGTATTTATATTTGAAGATGTTTGTGAACCACAGGGTAAAATACAACAGTATTTTAGTTTTGTTAGACATTCAAATGTTGATTTTTATATGCCCCAAAGTAATGCACGTATTCCAAAACATAATTAGCATGATACTGCAATATGATAATTGTGTTTAAAATGGTATATTTGAATGTACAACATATTTACAATGATCATATTATAGGCGATATGACATTTATAAAGTTTAAAGATATGTGTTTTTACTGTTGGAAAGACAAGGATAGATTTCTGGTAATTATGCTTGAGCTTCCCAAATACAAAGAAAGATATCGGTGTGGATTTGACACTTTTATACTTCCATACGAAGAATAATGAGTACGGTATTTCAAAGTATATACATGGCAGTATAAAATATATTCATTATAATACCTGTTTAACAAAAAATTGTGATGGGATTTGTGATTTGAATACACATATATTTTCTAATGTAGGTATGTCTGTGAAAGATGGTGTTGCAGTAAATAAAGGCTATGTGAAAGACTTAAACACTATTACACTAAATGTATTTAAATTACAATCGACCAATATACAAGAGAAATTAGTTAAGTTAATTGAAAGTATTACAAACGTGTACACGAATATCAGCTACATTTTGGAAATATTGACAAATGTGATGACTGAACTTTAGAAACTAGAACACACGAACATTTGGAACATTTAAAAAGTTGAATAAATGAATTGGTAATCGCTACTTTTACAAAACAACTTGAAACATGGATGGAAGAGATCTTACTATATATAACTGTTGAATTGATTAATAAATTATCTGGTTTAGTTACACAAACAGAGTTGAGAAAGCAAAATATTGATTTGCAAACACAAACAAATGGTGTTATTAATTACTTGAGAGCTCTAGCTGTAAGTAAATTAAATGCACTTTTAAGTAAAGTTGATAAGGTTGAAAAGGTTACAGAAATCTCGACCTAGTGTTGCAACTAGAAAGCCATCGCACGACTGGAAAGTTAATGTAAGCTAAACAAAAATTCCTAACTCCACTTCAAATATACATAATGCTATATCTGGTGTAAAGGAGAAATACTTGCAAATAAAATGAGCATGCATAGAACAGGATGTTATAAACGAAGAAATATTTAAACCTGTTACA
This sequence comes from Dryococelus australis, assembly GCA_029891345.1. Lineage (NCBI taxonomy): Eukaryota > Metazoa > Arthropoda > Insecta > Phasmatodea > Phasmatidae > Dryococelus > Dryococelus australis. The sequence goes on from CM057009.1 coordinate 29,315,016, forward strand.
ACTAGAATAGATACAATACATTCAGCATTAACTACATCTAATGATACACCACTAAAAATTAATTCAGAAAAACCTTTAAATAAAAAGATATGGCAACTTCTTTATGAATTAACCCTACATTACACAGCTGTAAAACAATCTTCGCCTGTTTGGTGTATATGTACATGGCAACATATGGTTTATTGGGGATTCCTTCATTAACTCAAAAAGGTTATATGTAACTGATGCAAGTGAAGGATTGTTTTAATTATTGTTTAAAACTTTCAAATGGATACTCCGCCACCGAGCTGGAGGAATATAAGGATATTGCAAAATGCACTAATGTGAGTAATCATTCAGGAGACGAAGACCACTCAAAACTACATTTATTAGGCAATATTAAGTGGAATATATAATGATGAAGTTGATGATCGGTTCTCTCTAGTACATTGGAACAATCCTATTGAAATGGTGAATTTATTAAAGCATCGACACCCCATACTCAGTCAAACAGGACATGATGAAATGCACTTCACTTTTTAAGGTCCTTGTTGAAGCTATTTTTCAAAACCCCAACAAAGCATCCAAGATTAGTGCCCCTGTAGCAAAATATATTAGATGACACTGTACGGATGTTAAACATAATTTTATTACTGCAAACGACCCTAATGTCAGAGATAAAATTGCCATTGTGGTTGCAAAAGAGGAAATTTTTCCTATGTATTTAATCATTAAAATCATTACCACACTCTATCAAGGGAATGTAGAAATAATTAGACAAAGGCTTATCTCCACCATCGCCACAACGTGCATCGATCCAGTACTTAAATGTAAAATTCTCATTGTCCTTATTTCAGAAATAATATATTTTCTTCCTGCCTATACACACGACCAAGAGTACATACAGAATGATGACGAGTCAGTTTTTTCTATGCCTCATTACTGTTGATGTATCCCCATTTGTTGGCGAATATGACAATTAACACCGCATCCACAAACTCAAGCTAGCCTTACTGCATCCCGAACAAGCTGACACCAAATACTGTAGATTAAGCCATCGCTATGGTAAAGTTGCAAATTGCCAAATATTTTTTAAGGTCAACATAGCTCAAGGCACCTCTAAATTAACCCTTGCCCCTCAGCTGTATATTAATGGAATCATCGAAGCTCATCATGATGGGCACTTTGGCGCCCTCAAAATTTTAGAGAAAATTAAACAGTCCTACTATTGGGAGACTATGAATGCAGATGTGAAGAAATATGTCAAGTCCTGTCCTGTATGCCAAAAAAATTAAGGATATAAATTCCAAGCCGATGAGACAATTAACTCCTATACTGCCCCAGCCGCTTTTGAAAACATGAGCTCTGGATCCGAGAGGACCCCTACCTACCACAACACTTAAGAACAAGTATATATTAGTCATTACCGAGTATGCCATTCGTTATGTTGTCGCCAAGCCCGGCCAGTCCATTGATGCAACCGCATGTGCAGAATTTATAAAACAAGTAGTACTACAATGTGGGTGCCCAGAGCAAATTCTTACTGACAGGGGCACAAGTTTTCAAAATGACCTCATTAGCAAGCTCCCCTAGGTGTGAAAAAATCAACTACCACCTCCTACAACACCCGCTGTAACGTACTTGTTTGGAGTAATAATCATTTGATTGGTGAACAGATTCTGGCTTGTGCCAATGCTGATCAGTCAAATTTGGATTTATATGTCCAATTTATTCAATTTAATTACAACACTAGTATCAACATCTTAACTAAATTCGCCCCTTTTATTTGCTCCATATGGTAGACGCAGTCCCCCCAGCCCAAATAGTCGCTAACCAGTATTTTTAACAGTGTCATGACTGGTGTCAAAAACTCCTTGCAGCACATGAAACAGCTAAACTTAACTTGCTCCAAGCTCAGAGCCTTCAAAAGACGCAATTTGACAGATTGCATAAGAAAAACACCTTACGTGCCAACGACTATGTCTGAGTCCGTAACAGAGGTAGACAAAAGGCTCTTATGTATCGCTACTGCAGCCCTTATCGCATCACCAATATTCTATGCGAATCGACCGTTCGCATTCAGAAGAACAAAATGGGGTTCCCCAAATTTGATATGGTGTGTATTAGACACACCAAGTTAGCATATACCCGTTAGTATACTGTGGTAATGTCGGTCTAAATAATGTATTTTATGTATAGTGTCTAATGCTTATTGGAATATGCGTTAGAGCTTACATTGTTCCTTCCCTATGTCCCATGCTAAGCTGTGTGTGCTGTGTACATCGCTGCTGGGGAGCCAAGGTGTGCTGCAACTGGGCCGTGCTGACAGAGTTTCAACTCAGCAAGTGCGACACGCCACAAGCAGCGATCACAGTGCAGGTTCCAAAGCACATTTATGTCTGTCGCCGAACTACTGTGCTATGGCCGCCACCCAGTAGAGGGGATACCAGAGTACCAACTGCACTCCTAGCCTTCCGTCATCCACGCAGCGGCGCTGAGATGCTCTCCACGCCACCTGCTGAGGTTGGCTGCTCTGCGCAGAGACGGAATCGTTCTGCGCATGCGCCGCACGTTGTCATAGCAACGGCCGCCCAGGGCCAAGCCACACACAGGTGATGGGACACTTTCCCCGCCCACGCCGCCATCGCGGCCTTCTGTCTTCTTTGGTTTTCACAGCTGGGCTCTTCACGCCGACGACCTATCGTATGCACGCCGGCATGTATTATGTCATGACGACGCCTAATGTTATCTACGAGAACAGCATCCCATTGCTGTACAAACTACATCTCCAGTTCCCTCCCCCTCCTGAGGCAATAGCAATTCCACTACCTGTGTGAATAGCAAAATCATTTACCAATATTTACAGGTGATAGAAACAAGAGTCCGCCGAGATTACCATACAAGCCTCTGCACTCTCTCCTCCAAAAAGACATAAGCCTGGACCAGAAAATCCAGGACCTTACAGCTAACATCCACAACACACACCAGGCTTTACTGATTGGCATGTAAACCATACTAAGTTCCCTATTCTACAAGATGTTGTTCCAGTCACTACGAGTGGTAACTTTCTATCACCGAAATTGTTTTCTATTGTGGATCCTACTCACTTCGATTATTTTACCATGGCTGCCCTGCTTTTCCTACTGTGTGTTGTCACAGCCTTTTATGTCAAACTGGTGGAAATCTCTATGTTGCTTCACCGTCTTAATACACCTCAGTTACATGTTTTGTGTAAGATGCTTCCAAGGATAAATATCTCCAACATATACAATATTTAAGATACATTTTACCTTGACTTCTACAGTACCTAATTTTAATGAAAAGTTATTATCATTAATTTCACTCCTTGCATAATGCAATTGCAGTACTATACAGTATTACCTGTTGTGTTTACATTCAATGTAATTGTTACTTAGGGCTATAGGTCTGACATTATTCAATATGGTATAACTTGAGATATCATGCCTCATGGCATTCACAGTTACAATTACCTGCTATATTAACTTATGATCGCAAATACTAATGAGATATATATTTTGTTTTTTGTTTGATACGTTAACGATTACTTACTGCCTTAATAGCAGCGACCTGCTTGTGTGTAGAAATTTTCCTTTATTAATGTCCCGAAACCTAATGAGTTCTTTCATACCATACACATATAAGTGTGAGATGTTATTCCTAGTATGTAAGTTAGTTATAAGAGGAGTACTCCGCCTTTTTATTTCCCTACCTATATCTGCAGATATTTCATATGTTGTTTATTATTGTATGTGTGATGCTCAATAAAAGATATTTTATAAAACCAACCTTTAGCAATAAAGATGATTGTAACTATGTTGTATTGTATAAATTAATAATGCTACTAACAGCACCAAATTTTTATATACTCTTGTTTTCTAGAATAATGATTTTATATATATTACATAATTATTATTCTTCATAGCACCTCAGGGTACTTATGCTTTTATTTTGCCAATGGGGAATGTAAGTTCAAAATATTATAAGGTAGTGTGCACTCCCCTCTCAGAGTAAACAAACAAAACGTGAAAGACACTCCCAAACCTAGTGACTACTGAAAACTTTCCTGCAACAAACTGTGTTCACACAATTATAGTGCTTTCACATGCTCAGTGTGCATATACTAACATTTCCGTAAACTGACTGTTCAGTGAATGAGAGTCAATATACTTTCGGCGACGTGCACAGGGCTACCAACTACCTTACATGAACTTTCTATTACTCACTGCCACAGGCGTTTAGTTAAATAAGTGTTCACTTTTAAATGTATTCAATTGTTTAATGTTAGAATCAGAATTCACAGCATGGTATACGAATTGTGTTAAACAAACATTGTCGTAAGTAAGAAAAACCATATGGTACTTTGTATAGATGTAACTTTAATATCTCACTTACAATTATGTTCATTCAGTGTCTAGAATTAGCTGTCAGAAATAATTATCTGTAGGTAGTAACATTGGTATATTCCAATATTAGGATGTGTACGAATCATAAAACAACCACTGTCCAATAGCACGCTTCGCGATGCTCGTTCAGCCACATCACTACTTACTGTCGACAGTTGAGTGTGCGTCTTCCGGCGTGCCAACTGCTAAATCATAATTTTCTGTCGCACTAGAGTGTGCATTGCCAACTGTTGTTATATATTTGTTCTTACAAGAGATACTTCTTTATTCCTTCATTACTTAATTATTATAAGTTGGCACATAGTACTATTTAATTGTTTACATATTTCCGCCAGACGGCTTGTGGCTTTTTCTTTCTAATCTTATAAGTAATTTTTCTGGCATGTTGTCAATCGTTCACTAAATGTGCGCACAAACCACACTCCCTTCTTCCCGTGTCCACCGCCTAGCTTTGGGGGTTTCTTTTTAATTAATTATTATATGTGGCCTTGGTACCTTCCTTTCCCCCACCCTCACGTGTCGCTTACAACATGTTCAGAGTTTGTATTTCTAATAATATGGCTAACCAATTAAATTTGTATCCCTTAAAATTTATTGCTGTTTCACTTGCCCTACCATGCCTTTTGGCCCATTACATAATTAAACTTCACAACAATTTTATAAATACGAATCATAGAATTCTATCTCTTTTGTACGACGGTGGCTCTTACTTGAAATTACGCCCTCGATACCGCAGTTAAGTTATCCCTGTATGCCACCTTGCGTCCCCGCTCTTCGACTTCGATGCCATGAGCTCCTCGGCCCCATCAGATCCGACACACCCCAAGATAATTGTGCCAGTCTCACTCTACCCCCACACTGTAACTTCAGCATCCAGTGTTCCTTTCACAATCAGGACAACTGTCATTTCCACAAAGGGGAGGGGGGAAAGGCAACCAGGCGCCACTACACACCACCTAAGGTTGCATGGATTATAGCTGGTAGCAGGGCGCAATTGTTTGGAAAACATGGTCTATATCGGCTGGCTATAAAAGCGCCCCTCCATGGCGGCACCATCTTAGCCCCCTCCCCCCAGATGGAACCAGGTCACGACGGAGTGTGTATGTGAGTGAATGCAACAGGCAACCACAGGCTAGAGGAGCTCTAGGGCCTACCTGCAATAGTCATCGGGTGATCATAATTGCGTAACAGTAGGACATAATAACTTGTAACGAGTCACCGTCCATTCCCCCTTAACTTATTAACTCCGGCAAGGTTAGGGATCAGCTGTGTGTTGTATTTATTGAGTATTAATCTTTAGTTTAACGTAAAGTTATTATATTCCAATATTGTTGTATGAGCATTGTATCGTGTTGTTATCAGATAGAGATTGTTATAAAAAATTATATATTTATAAAATAATTTCCCTTATTAACTACCGTCTGAGTTCTCCTCGTGACACCCCTTACCTCCTCTTGCCAATTAAAGTGTTTAACAGAGTTTGAGTAGGAAAAACCGGAATTAAATGATAGTAGGATAATACGAGGAAGGACAAGTGTTACAATACAATCAAATACTTGTATGGTGTGAGATAACTACCATGAATTGCGAACTGGGAACAAGCATTCGCACACAGAACACCTTATAAGTACTCTGATACTGTCTTTCATAGAATGTAAAACGATTGACTGTTCGAATGAACGAGTGTTCGATTTTCAGTTAACTTGCATGCAAAACTGGCAGTTTCTGTAAGTGGTAGATGGCTTATCTGTTTGCTGTTTAGTGCTATCTTACTCTATTTTTTTTTCAAGTATAATAATAACAACAGTTTAATTTATCCTATTATCATTGGTTGTGCGTAAACTATGCACAACAGATACACAATATGCGCCATTGCGGTATTGCCAGTTGTAGTGTGACTCGCTTTGATACTAGCAGTGACCTGTGTGCCTTACTGCGTGGACTCGTGCAGTAAGTATTAGACTGTTTCTGAGCAAAAGTGGAGAATAACGAAGTGCTATGCAGCAAGCATATAAGCCATTAACCATTTACAGGAACTGTAGGCTTTGCATGCAAGTTAACTGGCAATCGAAAGGTCGTTCTTTCAGATAGTCATTCGGTTTACATTGCAACCATTAATCGTGTGTGTTGTTTCAGCGTCAGGGACATTTTCTGCCTGTGGTGTTGCTTTCTGAATGGAATATCGTTTACAAGCAAAGAAACACTTGATATGCTGGTGATACCAGGGGAATGTTGTCGGAACTGCAGAGCTGCTGCCCGTTTGTGTGTAGAGAGATAACTACAGCACGTCCATCACACGTGTAATGTCTTCCAGGGTCTTGCAAGTCGCGTGCGCACATCCGGGCTAGTGCAACCGCCACATAACAAACGTCGTCGCACCAGACGCCATGTGAGTGACGAGAGAGCTGTTGATGTACTTGCTGCATTGGTAGTTATTCTACATGGAGGATTGCCCGCAACTCAGGATTGTGTCAAAGTACAGTATGGGAACCGTGATCACCGTTTATATCCGTACCATCTACAGCTGCACAAAGAACATGGAAATAATGACTTTCCTAATTGCATTGATTTCTGCAAATGGTACCTGAGCAAGAACCGTATTTTCCATCGCAGCATTTGGCAACTGTTGAGGCCACATTTAAGAGTAATTGTGACGTTAACATGCATAATGCCCATTACTGGTCTGCAGTCAACCCACATTGGCTCTGTTAAGTGGATAACTGGTAAGTCTAGATCCTTAATACGTGGTGTGGCCTTCTCGGACATCGTGTCATAGGACCATAGTTTTCTGAAGGGCATTTGATTGGTGCAGTGTATGCAGACATCCTAGAGAATATTATGTATCAGCTGATAGAAGATGCCCCTCTCGCTCTGAGATTAACACTGTAGCTTCAACAGGAAGGCTGCCGTGCTCACTTTTCATGCAGATCTCGGCTAGTTGCTGACATGTTATTCCCCAGACGGTGGATCGGTCGAATGGGTCCTGTAGCTTGTCCACTATGTTCGCCAAACTTGTACCCAAATTATGTCTTTTTGTGGGGGATAATTATAGACATTGTCTTCTGCGTGCATCCAACGAGGGAAAATATGAAAAACAGAATCACAGCAACATGTTGAACTCTCAACTCTGCTGTGGTCTCCAAGCAACCGCGAACTTAAGAAGGAGAGCAGAGTCGTGTCTGATACAGGATGGTCGGCATTTCGAACACTTATAAAGAGTGGTGTTTGCGAATGAGTGTTCCCAGATTCCATTTCACAGTAGTTCTCACACCATACTGGTATTTAATTTACACCCGATGTAATTTGATTGCACATAAACTCGGTTTGCATGCCAGAAAAACATGTTTTGTTGATTTGCATTTGATTGTTGTAAAAATAAAAGTAGTTTTCACTCCGTTTCATTGTGCGTAAACTACGCACATCACAAACAATATACTTACATCGTTTATCTTTTTACGTAAACTATGCACATCAGAAAAACAACTGTCTTAGTAAATGTTGTTTCCTTTTCGACTATCTATCCAATATTACCGTATACGACCTCTGTTCCCATTTGCAATTTCAAAGCTCACCATCCTGTACCCGTACCTTTGGTATGTTCGGGGGAAAGGAATTTCTACCAATCGATGATTCATACAGGGTATAGTTATCGCCTTACTCTCAATTTTTTCGCGAACTCCTCGTGTCATGTTGCTACCGAGAAAAAGGAATGATACAGGTGCTGTGAAACATCTTGTATATTAATCGATATATAATTCTTGTGTAGACAGTGTTTTGTTTTTACTCTCGCTACTTTTTCAATTATTATTACTAATAGCTTTTTTTTATAACTTTTATAGGAGGAAATACACATTTATAAAATCCTTAATAGGAGCTTAAGTAGTAAATAAATGTTCCATCTGGCACTTCAGCTGGTGGCTTCGGACTACTGGATCCGTTACCAACATCCTGGAATTGCCTTTTTTCCTAAACAGTTTTCTATTTTTTCCTTAACATTTCCCATTTCCCCTCAAAATGCTATTAATATTCCTTTATTCCTTCAAAATTTCCCTTTTTTCCCTTGCTAAATTGAAAAGCCTCATGTTTCCAAAAAGAAGCCCCAGGTGTGTAAATCGAGGCCTCCTGAAATTAAAATGGCGGCTCCTATGATCAGACAGATCCATGGTGGCCATATTTCTTATGTAGATGTAAGGTATGCCAAATCGAAAAGCTGTATTGATTGTCTTATTTAGGATAAATTCAGCAGTATACCTAAGTATAAAACATACCTTTTTTCAGTGAGTTGGTAGACATTTTTTTTATAAGCATAAGGTGTGCTAAATCGAGAAACTTGCAATATTCATCCAATTTCAATAAGTATTTTTTTATTTATTTATAATCATTATAATATTACACAGTTAATAGCGTACCATAAGTTTTTGCTGGGAACATAATCTGTCGCATTTTGGAGCAGGGCCAGTTGTGTAGAAATTACACAGGACCAATTTTCACAATATACTGCACAGAAGCAGGTTCTGTCAAAAGTGGTTGACCTTCGAACTGCTCTCCTTCCTAACCCCGTGATCAAATTTCTGCAATTTAAGCAGCATGCTTACAAGTCTCTTGTGTCAATCCTGCTTACACTATATTACGATATCACTTCACTATGAGTTTCTGTGCATTTATAAGTTATAACTTTAAAACCATCATCTTTGTCCACATCACTTAATTTCCTCTTTTTTACTATGGTTAAATACAATACCCACACGCAGTAACATATCTAATGACCAGAGCCAACATGTTTCCTATATCAGGGAAGAATACATGTTAGGACAGGGTACAATATTAAAAATAAATAAAATAAATTTTTCTCAATCTAAATTGTAAATATACTTTTATTTCCTTCAGGTTAGAAGCATTACCAAAAACAGAATCCTTCTCGTATCCCTATTCTTAATGTAGTGTCTTCCTAGGAACAGGCTCACATTAAATAATGCATATATTTTTCTTATAAGCAGCTACCAACAGCCTATTCTATGAAGGTTCCAACCAGATACTTTGACCATATGCTTTTCTTCATTGAAAAGTTTTTTTTTAAAGGTTTCTACAGCCCCTGCAATCCTATCAACATTGTACAATGCTACATTCGCAATCTTCAATGCTGGCCACCTGATGTATGCATTGAAGGTTAAGGATTTTTATAGATACACTTGAGCTAAACATTATATTTTATATGACCTTATTCAAGTTCCTCTTTTATTTGACTATATATTTTCGCCTAATGTGGTCCAGGATTGAACATATATCATTTGTAACCACAAATATATTTTCGATTACATAATCCTTTAAAACGCCCTTGAATGCAGATTTTTTTTCAGGTAGAATCCATTTACTGTGGTGTCACCAGTTGATGGTGCAAGTAATTTAAGACATTTCAGGAACTCTACCTTTGCAGTTATTGATATGTTTTTTTTAACTTATTACGGCATTTCAAAATGCATTTGCACTTGAGACATCGCTGTGTAGTACAGGAAAGATCCTTCACACAGATAGTTCTTTCATACTTCCTTGCACCATGGCTGTTGCAAACATTTTGTCACAGTAAAAGCAACGAGGCCTTGAGAGATCGACTACAACCTTAATGACACCACACCCAAAGAAGTCGATGATACTGTTGGTGCATGCCTGAAGATTCATATGGTGGCGGTGCTGCAGGTAACCAATCTGAAAAAGTCGATAGTGCTGTGCCAACATCAGCTGATGGTACTGCTGCTGGACTTACGACCTTGGTCTCCATTATATATTTTAATTGCATTCATAGGCTTAGCCAATGTCAGTTTCATGACGGCCGCTGTCAAAGTAAGTGTTCTAACTGTAACATAGATGTTTATATACCTGCATGCAGACACCCTACTATCCAATGCACCATCCACTATAATGAAACCTGCCTTAACCATGCAGACTACACTGACAATACTGTTGTGGGTCCTGTCTGGAATGTCCATACCTTCCAGGAAATATACTAGACACTTGCCAATCATACCATTCTTATAAATCAAGTATACAAAGATGCCATACAGTCCATTCAGAGCACACAAAAATAATACAGAGTAACATAGCACGAACATACCTACAACCCATATCATCTGTCCTACCAACCGACACCTGAAAAAAAATACAGACCACCCATACAAATAATATAATTCAAGCATTATGAAACCATACACCCCACATCGAGTATAGCAAAAATTCATACCAAATCTAATTATACGCATACCATTTAGTATACCAGACAAATATACTACTCGCCATGCGACCAAACATTACACTATAATCGAAGGAAAAAACTATGCCATACTAATCAATTTAAATATTTACCAGAATTAAAGCATCCCAAACAACAATAGAGTAAACATCGGACATACTAAAACAATAAACTATACTGAACAGAAATATTCAGACACCATATAAAATACCAAAATATGTAGCCATGCATGCCTAAAAAACAACACTCATTTTGGCCAGTCATAGCAAGCAAACAAATTACCTGCCATACCTCCCACCACTAAACTTACCATACTCCACCAGTCACATATACTCAGATTATCCAGGTAACATATAGCAATAAGAATTAATTTGCTTTCAAGAGTGAACTTGAGAAAGGAATTAAAAAATTTTTCAGTAGTATAGTTATATATGTTCTGGGACATGCATCGGAGCTCGAAGCCATCCAACATGATGTCCCAGGCATGGCCGGTGACCATGTTGATCGGTGCAGTACAACATATTGTTAGGCTTCCAGCCAGAGCTCGATACCATGTTGGATGTTCGTCCCCCTGACATCTTTTAATGCTAGAAATTTGTTTAATTAAAATGATCTTAATAAATAATGTTGTAATAAAAATTATTTTAATAGCTAACTATAAAAAATTAAAAACTATCCGCTTGCCACGTTGGATTTTAAATAATTATGTCGGTTTACAGTGCTGTAGAAGATCATAATTCTATTTCTTACATTTTTCATTAATTTAATGTATTTTTATAAACATGTAATCGAGTTATGTTGCCACTACCCATAACCCTTGAAATTATTTAAATTATAAATGTTTGTAAAAATTAAATTAATTCTGGCCCCCACTTTGGTACCCAGTGCATCGGAAGAGGTATACTTCCACCCTCCTCCATCACAAAAACCTGTACCCAAAATAATTATTTTAATTTTTAAATAATTATATATATATAGAATAATTTTGGCACCTCACTTTACATTTTTTATTTCTTTTCCTAGAAAAAAAAACAAGGAAGTGTGTGTCGTTGCGATTGTAGGAAAAGTAAATTTTTTAGCAGACTGGAAATTGCAGGCACGAAGATCCTCAGCACACACATGTGCGCGCAAGTTGACGAGAGCAGCTGCCACGACACAGTACGGCCGGGTGACAGTCGTAAGTTATCCATTATGAGCGAGCACATCTGAGTGATCTTGACAGAGGAATACTGCCGTCTGCCTTCAGTCACGAGTCGTCTCTGAAATTTTGATAACAATGCAATGCTTGCGCAAAGTCCGGGTCAGGTGGTTATAGTATCAGAAAATGTAGTGTTGCGCTGAGTACACGATGCGCGCGCTTATCAGGGTCGCAGTCAGCTATTTAATTTACACCATCGTAGCGAAACGGGATCTTGTTAACGACACAGTGTCTTACATTACACCACCGCTGCGATGTGCAGCAGCTCCGTGTGACCAGAGTCTTACACGGAGGGTGGGCTGGTGTACTCTGCCACTCACATTTGCCTCTCCTGATGATAGGTGGGGGACACCAACCGCACATGCGTCTCCCGATCAGGCGGGTAGACTCCTACGATTCCCCCCACCCATCTGAGTGAAAAAATAACAACTGCTGGTCATGAGCAGAAATACGTGAATAAAATAAAAACCACATTTTCTCCTTCCCCAAACTCGTCATTGGTCCCCCCTTCCCTTCTCATCTCGCCTACAGATCCAGTGACCAATAAAATTGTTCATGTGTATCAGTCTGCGCAGAAAATAAACTCATTCTCACCCCCCCCCCCCATTTTACATTCCAGACACATCGATCAATAGAGTAACGCCATCTAGGCGCTGAACTATTTCCCCATTTGTCAATCCGCTACCAGTCCGATATATTTTCTCACACACACTCATCATTTCACTGCCAGGTAGTATAATTCAGTTGAATGTCCCCTCCCTCCTAGATCTCTTCAATCAATAAATTCGCCTTATGGCTGAGGTAACCAATTTCCGAATATATCAATTCACCACCAGTTCGAACTATTTCCCTAAGTAACAAACCGCTGCGAATATCCCAACTATTTTAACACACTTCATAGTTTCCCTCCAGTAGAATCAATCCCTCTAAGAGACGAACTATTTTCGTATCAGTTCACTGTAAGACGGTATATGGTCATATCCGCCTGACCTACGATTTTTGGTATCTGCGATCATTAGTCATATCGGACGTCTTCAGGCCACCGTCTCATCTATGTTAATTAATATTCTGGTAAATACAATTTTGTGAACATGTATGTACATATGTTAAATACTTGATTTTTTTCTTTAAAATTAACACATCAAAGTCAATTGCCTGGTATGTAACAGAGATAATGCGGCAATATTTTTTTAAAAAAAATGTAAGTAGCTGGTATATAATTAAACGCTTTTAGTCATGCACAATATTCCTTTTTCGTGAGGTCGGAAATACAGGCTGAGTCGTTTACAAGTGGCCCCGTGGGGCATGTGTGTAACGGAGCGAGGGAATGAGGAAATACAGTCCAGTGTGACAACAAAATTTCTACAGAAGGTGCTGGAAGTGGCCACCATTGACCTCGAGGCAGGTGCGCAGACTACACCAAAAGTTGTGAAAGGCACAGGCGAGGACATGCTGCGGTATGGCATAGATAGCTGTGATAATGTTGGCCTGGAGTTCTCCAAGTGTGTGAGGGTTGTTGCTGTAGACCTGTCCCTTTAGAGCGCCCCACAAGAAGGAATCACAAATCTGGAGAACAGGGTGGCATAGGTTGGTTTGTTCCGCGGCTGATGACGCGATCAGGCTGGAACACCGACTCAATGCGCGCGATCGTTGCAGGTGCAGTATGTGCCGTGGCTCCATCCTGCTGAACGTATGTATTGTTGCGCTCATCCTCCGTCAGTTGTTTCGCAAAAACCTTGAAAATGTGTTCGATGTAGCGAGCCGAGTTCACAGTCTCATGGAAGAATACGGGGATGATACGGCGTGATGACACTGCGCACCAGACACCGAGCTTCTGAGGATGTAGTGCAGCTTCCGTCTACACGTGTGGATTGTCACTTGACCAATGGCGCATGCTCTGGGAGTTTACATACCCTTACAGATGGAACCATACCTTCATCGGAAAAGTATACGTATCTATCCTGCAACACCTCCGGAGCAATATTGGACAGAAACCACTCACAGAACTGCACTCGAGCTGCCTTGTCCACATCCAACAACTGATGCACCACAGTTAATTTGTACAGTCACACTGGATTGCATTTCCTCTTTCCCTCGCTCCGTTACACGCATGTCCCACGGAGCCTCTTTTAAAAGACTCAACCTGTAGTATTCGTAATGCACATGGTGTCTTGAAAGTAAGTTTGGTACGAAAAGTAGTCGACGGTCAGTTCTACTCGCGGTATCCTCGCATTTTTGGAATCAAACCTATGAAAAGAATCCCCAATTTTTTTTTTTTGTTGTTTCTTAAATACATCGTGTATCACAAGTGTTTATTTAAGTACCTTAATGTATTCATTAAATTTAACTTATATTTTATCTATTAATTAAAATGTAACATTAATTCAAATAAAAAAAGAGTAAATAGGTGTGTTGGTAATGCCTGGTATTTAATAATATTAAATTGTGTGTGTATTAATTCGGTTCATTGTGCCTTTGGCGTAGTTTTTTCGACATGAAAGTAGATTATTGGCAAGGCCTCAAAAAATAAGTAACAATATATGGGGTGTAGGCAGCACCCTTAATGACTAAGCCCACAACTGCTCACATATCTAATATACACGACAAATATATAGACAAAATGGTGAAATATTTATGCTTGTTGCAAGACAGGTGTTTTAAGCTACGTGTTAAATAATATATCGCATATACTGCTACACCTCCAAGTCACAAAATTCGGCTCGGAACTTCCGCTTTGTAAATGTTGTTCGAGCCTTAATGTAGCAACAATAAAATATCAAAATTAAAAGTCTTTTACGGCCTACATACCATGTTTTAAATTTAATACTTGTATATCTTTAGACAGCAGACGTGATTGTAAAACATTTTTTACCACGTAACTGTACTCGTAATGTTTCCGTTAAATATTTGTAGCGCAAGGTCCAAGTCGGATATGGGAGAAATGTGTAATAATAATTTTATTCGTTCAAGTCCCGAGCAGAACAAAGTATTTTATAGTTTTGTGCAGAATACCGTAAAATAATTTTAAAGAACGCACTGCTTCCAGAATAAGTTTCATAAATACAGTACGGTGTGCAGTTTTAAAGTACGTCACTTTATTTTCGTAAGCGACACTTCAATTTTCAAATGCGCCACTAAGTATTTTATGGCAGATCGCTACAGTTTTGTTTGGTGTCTCTGCTAATTAATTTTATTTGAACTCTTTTGATTACTTAACGTAGTATTCAAGTTATTTATTACTATCCGAGTAATAATATTGATCCTCTCGTTGACTTTATTATTTCGATTATTGCGGTTATTGATTACTTTGCGTTCGTTTTTTAATTATCTGATATTTATTTAGGCAATATTATAACCAATTTGTCCGGAAATCAATACTTTTATTCTCAGTTTGAAATATTTAAAATTTATGTAATTCGTTATTGAAGTCTAGTGGTCAGACACATATTTCTGTCAGTTTTCGTGTTGGTAAATTTTTTATTATATTTTGAGATTTTGTGTGTTGGCTGTATCAAGGATTTTATTTTATATTCCTCACCACCTTATATTTGGATATTAATAACCAATCATTCGAAGATTCGCTTTGTATGTTTCTTTTCAATTCAGTCTAGGACTTCTTCTTCCAAAGCTTCGTTTTAATCTCGTTAGAGGCTTCCAGGCCAGCAGTTTCATGCTTTTGTTTTCATACGACCGGACGTAAGCTGCTAGGTTCGCAGATTCTTTTGTCGCGACATCCTTCGCCGCCCCTTCCACACTTAAGAGTCTGGTGCAGCTGTGTTGGCAAAGTCTTCGTGTGATCACGCGCTTGTCGTGTGACTTCATGTAAAAAAACGCTAAAAGTCTGCATGATATTTTGCCATTTTTCGCTGGCGTGTGCTTTGCTCTCGCCTCTGGAGGACCGTCTGCGACTTCTAGCGGCGACTCTGTAACTACCTGGTAGGCCATTTTCTTCTTCGTAGCGCCTTTGTTTGCCGCTACGGCATACTTCTCAGCCTGTTTTCTTGCCACTCTTCTGCATGGTTCGTCTTCAACACGATGCTACTTCATCAAGTTGCGACAGTGTTTGACCATGCCGGGACGTAGGGTTGTTTTTTCTTAAAACACATTTTTTGCATCACGTAGTGTACGGCCAAGAATACTTTGTGGTAGCTATTGATATTTTAGTGACATTATGTTGCTTCCTCAACATGTGATTTGAATTTAGTTCTGCCCTCCTGGTGACTACAGTTTTGATTTTCCTGGACGTTCGGTCTTGCACTCATTCGCGACCTTTAATTTTTGGTTGCTTTGTTTTCGTGTGAAGGTACTCGAGTCTCCTCGAATCTCCTCGTGTTCATCGTGTTTTCCGGTTCTACATTATGGCTTAAGTTCCTGCATTTGTCCGATGGCAGTGTCCATCCGGACATATCTGTGTGGGGAACCCACCCTAGTTTAAATCTCGGGATTCTACAGCTTAACGTCGGAACTTCTGAGTAGTATATGGGTAGGTATAGGACAATCCATTTTTTCACTAAAAATCCATGAGAATATCACAAAAACAATGGTTTTCAATGTTTTTTCACAAATTTCAATGTTTTTAACAATTTTTTTCAAAGAATTAAAAAATGGTAAAAACTAATCTCCAAAAATTATGTTTTTTCATGGATTTTAAACTTTTTCAAATTTTTTTTATTGTTACTCGAAAAACTAATCAAAATGTTCTTGTTATTTTAAATAAGAAGTATAGAAAAAAACTAATACTTGGTGATAAGATAATCACAGAACATAAAAAAAAATGTATGATATTTTATCGCGACTTCAAAAATTGTTCATTATAATTCTTGTTATTTTCAACAAAAGAACCGAATATTATAAGACAAAAATTAATTCTCGTTATTTTTAACAAAAGTTATGAATTTTTATAAGACTTTTAAAAATTAATTCTTGTTGTTTTTAAACAAAAGTACAGCATTTTATAAGACAAAAATTGTCTTTTAAAATCCACGTTATTTTTAACAAAGGTACAGAATTTTTATGAGATATTTTCAAAATTAATTTATCTTTATTTTATCATTTGGTAAAGATTTATTTATAAAATTAATAAGTAAATATTAAGATTTGATAATATTTTCACATTTGTCTATATTATAGTTTTTCAGATAATCCCATATCATCCATAGATTTTCCGTATTTAGTTTCTTTTAAACATTTATATGTTATAAAAATTTCTTTCTCATTTATTAATTTCTAACTATTTTTATAAAATATATTTACATACCGATCTTGTATTGTAATTTTATACTTCCAATTTAGAATACAATTAATTTTTGACAAACTTAGATTCATAAAATTGAAATTTTGTAGCAGCATACTTTTTATTAATTTAGAGATTTTTTAGTTTAGTTAATTCATATGAATGATTTAATATATTGGGCAGCGATTCCATTTTTATTCATTTATAAAGAAAGAAATTTAATAAGGTAAGATAAACAAAAATGGATTGTGGAATATTTAAAAACTATAAAAATTTAAGTGTAACCAATAGTTACTTTTTTTGATAAACTGAAATTTCAGCAACATTTTTTAAAATTTCTTTCTTTGTAAATAAAAAATTGAATCGCTGCTGCCTTATAAAATGGAAATAAATATAATGAGCAAGTATTGTAAAAAGTGCGGTTAAATATTAAACATAGAAATTTTTTCATCACACAAACACACAAAAGATAAGCATATTAACACCTGTAAAAAATGTTCCACTGAGTATGGTAGGAATAATTATGAGTTAAATAATGAGAAAGTACTATGCGAATGTGGAAAATATATATTTTTATAATTTACATCTGAAAAAGCATAAAAAAATAAATCACACAATAGAGTAGTATATATTCTAATTGTATTTCCATGTGATAACTATCCAACAAAGATATATAGAGTATGTGATGAGAATAAATCAACAAAATTATTTTCTCCTGATAAATTTATTAAGGATAAATATACAACAATATGCAAAAATTGTTATAATAAGAAATATTATCATAACAAGAAGTTAAATAGTTAATAATTATTATCAATAATTTTTAACACTTTTTTCGATTTCATTCGTTTATATAATTTATGTTTTATTTTTTCATTGACTTTATATTTTTCGTTAACTTGATGAATTTTTTTCTTATTAAATAACAATCAAGAAATTTAAAATAAAACATACTTAAAAATTAATTAGATAAGTTCAATAAATAAAATTTTAATAGATATGGTTACAAATGTATTTAATTATACTAAAGAGATGGTTACTAAAATAAAAAATATAGTATCCAAAGAGAAAAAGAAAAAAATATACTGAGAAATAAGAAAAAGATGAATTCGATAAATAGGAAAAAGAATAATTAGATAAATTATAATTATTTTAATGATGTATCTAAAATTAAAATACCCGTTTAAAAAATTTATTTTAAATATTTACCTTTTTCAGATGGCAAGGTCAAAGCAATAGGTATATAAAAAAGATAAAAAGGAATTAAAAGAATTTTTTTTCTAATTATGTATTTGTAAAACCCAGAAATAAAACTAACAGGAAGTTAAAAAATCTTCCTTTTTCAAAATCCAACGTAAAAGAAGATAAACAATTTTAAAGGAAGTATTTCGTTTTTATACTAATGCATATAACACTAAAACTACTAATGAATTATGCATTCTTGCAAAAGATCTGAAAATTGAAGATCATTACAAAATGCCAAAATCCGATCTTGCAGATGCTCTAAATAGCGCCATGAATAATTACGTTGAGACCAATTTGTTTAATTACAGCATGAACGAACTTTCTAATAGAACTGTTTGTGAATTGAAACAGATTGCTTGTGAAAATGGAATTGAACATTATATAATGATTAGTTCAAAACAAGAATTATTAAATTTGATATTCACAGAACAAAATTGTTTGGATAATATTAGTCATTTTCGTTTTGATCAAGATATATTCGAAACTAGACAACATCGTAAACTAAGACAACCAAAACAAGTAGAAAAAGAAGTAGAACATCAACGTTTAGGTAAAATTAGGACAGGCCACATCAGTTAGTACGAACTTTTATTGGATGATAGAATAGGAGGTAATAATGTGGTTTACATCATTGAATAAATAATTTAAGTGTCGTAATGAGATAATTATAATTATGTATAAAAGAACACTACAACAAATATATTTATAGCGACATTCACTACTACCAATGCTAGATTAAGATTATATGAAATGCTTCATAGATTCCGTGAAAACATAGTTTTATATGACACAGAAAGCATAGTTTACATTGACGATGGTTAAAATACTTTTAAAACAGGATGCATGCTTGGTGAATGAACAGATGAATTTGGAAAAAAATATTATGGTATCGAATGGATAAGTACTGGTCCAAAAATCTACCGTTGCGTAACTTTTATGGAATAACAAATTACCAAAATCAAAGGATTCAATCTAAATCATGGAAATGCTTTTAAGTTGAACATGGAATATACGGCTGAATTAGTACAAAAAACATAAGAAAAAGTGATTATGAAAAACATTATGATCACAAGGGATAACAAAATATCTAGTGAACAAAAGTATAGCTAAGGAATTTAATTTTATCTATGACAAAAGTATGGTTTTGAATTAAAAAATATGTATTATAGATACATTACCATGGGGATATTAAACAAATCGTTTTATATGTATGTGTAATTTTATTTTATATTTATATATAATTTTACATTTTATAAAATATTAGTGTCTTATACATTTTATAGATTCAAAAGATTTGTGATATTTTTAATGCCTTTAGTTTCCAAAATAATGTCAATCAGCTTTCCATTTTCATCTCTAATTCCCAAAACAATATGATTAAATCATTAATTTTTATTTTATAAAAAATTGGATATGTAGGTTCATAAGTAACATAATTTTCAATGGAAAAATGGCGATTATCACTGTTTCGAAATAGTTTGATTCATCATATTTTATAAACATGCCATATGCTAAGATAGAAAAAACATTTATTGTTTTAAAAGGATAAAAATGAGGTAATTTAGTACTTATAATGATTGTTTCTTTTTCAATAATCGTGTTTTTTCAAAAGCACGTATATCAGACATTCTATCGTCAAATTTAATATCAAACTTACTTCTAACAAATATTCTATTTTTCTCAGTGTCAGATGTTAGTTCAATGTTATTAATTGAATATGGTTCGATTGAATTTATAGTTTCTTTTAATGATTCAATATTGTATTGTCCTCTAGGTATATTTATAAATTCATTGTTATCAATCAATTCTATAGTATTGTAGTTTATAGTACGTGTTGGATATTTTGAATGAAAACTAATCAAAGCAATCGATTTATTTTCATGAATGATATCACAATGAAGTTTCTTGTTTAGTATGGAATTATCATTTGTTAACTTGAATACTATATTATCCACTTAATAAAATTGTTATATTATTAAATTATGAAAAGTTGATTGGAGTTTGGCTATTTTAATTTCCAAACATAATTCTAAAAATAAAAAGAAGGGAGAACTATTGCCTGACAGCATCAGGGCCATAATAGACGCCCTAAGTAATTGTGGAAAAACTAATTTGATGATGAATTTTATTTATAAAATAGGATGGTAAATTTTAATAAATAGTATGTTTTCTCAAGAATTTTAAATCAACCCAAACATATTCAATTACAAAAGGATATTGATGTGTTATCCAAAACTTTTAAAGAAAAAATTGCATACTTTAATAAAAATAATGATAAAATGATTTCTTTATATCAATGTGAAAATGATTCTCTAGTTATATTTGATGTTGTTATTTTAGACTAATAAGATATAATTCGTTAATATTTTGCTAGAGGCAGACAAATATATAAATTAATTTTATTTTAAGTTATTCGAAAGTTCCTAAGCAACTAGTAAGAGGTAATACGGATTTTTATGTATATTTAAGCTAGATGTTACTAACTTAAAACACGTTTATAGGAATTTTGTTAGTGGAGATATGCCTTAAAGAAATTCAAAGAGATTTGTGCAAACTGTCGTGGTAAAGTTTTTGGTATTATCACATAAGATTTGAGTAGAAAAAAAATCAGAAACTTTGTTATATTTTAAAAATTTTTGCAAAATACTCTTTTTATTTTAAAGATTTGTTTAACATATGTTATGAACATTAAATGCATGTTATGAATGTTAAAATAGATAATTACAGAAAAATATTTAGAATTCACAAAACATCAGTTTTATTAATCCAAGAGTCATGAGAATTATCTAAACCAAACCATTTAATATACGTCTTATCTACTTAGGTTTTTAAGACTTTTTCAATCAAATAATCATCAGGATAGTTAGTTTTCATAATTTCATATTCATAAAAACTACCTCATATATCTTCTCCATTGATATATTTTTGTTTGTAAGTAGTTACATCATAATTCAAATCTTTAATAATAGTAAATAATTCTGTTGCCCAATTAGGAGTAATTAACTTTTTCTAAAATTTGTTTAATTTTGCTAAAACGTACAACATTGCCGACATTGGTTTTTGGTTTAGTAAACATATGTTTTCCATTATATTTTCATTTTTCTTTTCACTTCAATATGTTTCATGCTGATAGTTCAATATTTTGGATTGATCTATTCTTTCACTAATTCATCTGTAACATATTTACCCATATATAATTACCATTCAAAGCAAATTTCTTCCACATTTTATTTTTCATTGTGCGATTAAATATTTCAACAACACTAGCTTTAAATTCATTGAATGTAGAATAATGATAGATGTTATATTTTTGCATAAGTTCTTTAAAAGTTTTATGATAAAATTCAAAACCATTATCACTTTGTATGTTATGTTCTTTTCTTTTCGCTAATATATATTCTAAACCATTTACTACATTTTTTAGCTCTTTTATCATTAATAGGTATAGCAAATGCATACTTTGAAAAAAATTCCATTATTTTCATAATACACTTGTATCCATTATTTATATCAGAAATGTCTTTCAAATTACCAGCATACATCTCAACAATATCAATCTGCCACGAAACATCAATTCCATAAACCTTACTTTTCTTCTGGGCAAATTCCTTCTTGCAGGTTTATATAATTCATTGATTATTCTTTCTCTTACTTCGGGCAAAAAAATTCAAGAATTTCGATTTATTGGAATTACATATTGGACATTTGTATTTCTGAACTAATTAACATTTTTGTGTATTTTCTATTTTTACAACATTATTTTTAGTAACCTTCTTACACTTCGAGTACCAAGTATTCTCCATTAATAGTAAAAAAATTAATGTATACTTTATATTTTACGATTATTCCTATTGTGGTCATCAATCCATCATCATATTCGGATATTTTAATTTTTATTTTAAAAGTTAAAATATTACCTCTTTTGACATTAAACCGCTTACTGTAAACTATTTTATTGGATCAATAACAGTCATAGTATCATCAGATAAAGAGGTATTATAAGTAATAATTTTATAAACAGTTCAATCCATCAAAAACGAAAAGAATATCAGATTATTAGCTAAGTGAAAAATATTATTACTTTTATTCCATATTACAGGCCAATAATTTATAACTGTTTGCTTTAGATTTTGTAATGTATCATCTATTTCCTTATCGAAAAATGCTGTGCTTTTTTCAACTTTGGTGTTAATAAGTGTATTACAATAATTAAAAACTGATTGGTTTAATAGTTGCAATTTATCAGCTATTTCTTTATCGAAAAATCTTTCATTGGTAGTGTCTCTTTGTTGTACAGCATCAGCCATATTATTAATTCTACGATTATGAAGAGAAACATAATATTTTGTATAAATAAATACTACTTATTTGAACATGTAAAACAGAAACAATAATATTGTGTCTTAAATCTACATAATTGTTAAAATCAGAAACAATGCTACATATGCTAATGAATCTTCTGCATTGGTGTTAGAGTTTTCATTTAAAGATTTTATTAATAGTTAAAAAAAAAAACTTTCAATTAATACCATAGAAATTATATCATGTAATCTAAATCCTCTCGAAAAAAGATATGATACAATTAAACATAGATGTCCACAAATAACTAAATAAAAATTCTGAATTAGATTATCATTTCAAAAAACACTTCTCTTTTTGAAATAATTAATTAAGTTACTAGGAATATTACCTCCAAATGAATCAAAATAATAAAAAATATTTATTTTATTAAAAATAACAAACTCAGTGAATACCAGAATTTACTAAAATGTTAAAATTAACCACAGCACATTCATTCATGTGCATTTTATTGGATAATTCATCAATAATTTAAACATTTCTGAAATGCTTAGTATTTGGTATTTTTTAATTTTTTTAACACTAAAATTAGATTATGGTAAAATACTCAACATTTTTTGGTCTCCCCTTTTTGCAACTAAACCACTTCCTGATTTATTTTCCATTGCTAAGTTATCTCTGTTGTCCATCTAATTCTTTTTCTTTTTCTCGTTTGTTCAACAGAATTGTAAATTGCACTAGATCCTCCTGTTAAAGTTCCAAGTACTGCTATAACTGGAATTAGAAATGGTAAAAAACCTCAATTATTTAAACCATTTCCAGATTTTTCTTTTAGTGCGCATTTCTTTGATTATTAGTATTGGTAAAGTTAATTTGAAACCTTTTCCTTCTTTCAATTATTTATTGTTTCTCTCAGGTTGATATTTTACACATTTATCTATACTCAAATCGGTTAATTGATCAATGGGTATATCGAAAGTTATGTTTGTTACCTTCATTTATAAAGAAAAAAACATTTTAAATTAATAAATTTTAATACCCCATCCTAATCTTCCTTTTGTAAACAAAGTTGAAGTAAGAGCTGCAGAAGCAATTTTCTCATTCTTGGAGTATCTTTATCTAACATAATTCATTTTGCTTCTTTTTGTAAAATTGTGCCAGCTTCATGTCTAAATTCTAAATCTTTATGATCTCTATAAGCAATATCATGATGTTTACATGCTTAATTTAATTTATTTATTCCATTGTCTCCTCTTTCCAATATTTCGTTTAATTTTTTTAATTATCCACAGTGATTATAGCCTTGCAAATGCATTTCAGGCAAATTTAAGTTGTTTAATACCCAATTCATTATTCCTCTACCATGATGATCTGAATTCCAAAAAGAATGTGGAATTACATTTAAAACACTTATAAGATATAGAATTCCTTTCGGATTATTAATTACAAATTCAGAAAACTTATTATTCAACATATTAATTATGCTTACTTATTTGTTGTGATAATTGTTATTTACTACATTTTCTTCATCATTAATAACTAACAATCTATCAATCAATTTTATAGCATCATGCATCCAAATGTATTCTTTTGGTAAACTATTGTATTTTTATACCTTTTCCAAACTAGGAGAAACCATTCTTTCTAGTGTGCTTGACTCAGATTTTGAATGCGATTCTTTATATATATATCATACGTCGGTTTAATTTTATTTATTTATTTACAACTTCACTTCGAATTTATTTGCTTAATAGGATTATCTTCTTGAAATGCAGAATTTGTTGATAAAACAATTTCTGTGTAATTTTCATAGACATTATCAGTGAATTTATCCTCTAGAACTGCCCGTGTTTTTTGGTTAACAAATGAGAAAGTCCTTCTGTATGACCAATGTAAAAATTATGTCCATCTCCTCGTAAACCATCTTTTATAATAATAACGTTAATATTGCCAGCAATTTATTTTGCAAGTTTTATATTACAATCTGTCAATTGTATAATGCACATTTGTTCTTCCAAATTAGGATTATTATGTTTTTTTCCTAGAATAATTCACTTTTAAACTATGTTTTTTCTGGTGTTGGTGAATAATCTATTTCTTTTGCTGATACTGGAACTATTGTCATTATTAAATTTTTATTTTAATCACTTAATTATTTTACTTTTTTTACCAATATATCGTAATTCGTGAATTAAAGGTAGTTCTATATTCTTATTTTTCTTAATCTACTTCATGAATCTTTTTATAATTTTTTTATTTTTCAATAAGTAATTTAATTCGAGCAACTTCTTTTGATGAATCTTTCATTTACATGTGAATTTTTTTACTTATAAAAGAGTTATAAAATTATCGAAGGTTTGGAAAGCCAACTTTTTCTCCGACGGTTCAAACAAGAGGAAATTTTAATGTTTGCAATAATAGAATTGAATTTTATGTTCCTTTAGGTGGTAGTTTTTCTTTCCAAATGATGCTTATGTTTATGAACAATTTCGCTTACTAAAGAGAGATAAAAAAGGAAATGAGGCAAACTGAGAAAAATTAGATAAAATTGCTGTTTATATTAACTTTTTTCCTTTTCAGTTTTCTAGAGCGGAAATCTCAAATCATGGAAATATTATTGAAGCTCATGATAATCCAGGAATAACATTAACAATGATGAATTATTTGTTAACGTCACCAAGTGAACAATATTATTTAGTATTTACTGGTTTTGATAATGACTAATCGAGTAAAATCTGTTCATAGTGACAAAAAAAATGAAGTAATCTATCCTCTAATACATCTGTTTGGTTTTATTCGAGATAACAATAAAATTTACTTGAAAGGTGGTTATAATAATACTTTTTTTTTCGTAATTCATCTGATAACAATTGTTTAAATGTTTATCAAACTAAGAATGCAGATGGTGAAGTTCATAAATGTTATGCTGATCCAGGTAAAATTGTTATTCAAAAATTAGAAATAAGATGGCCTATTGTTGAATACAAAGCTAACACAGCCATTTCAATTAAGTAAAAAATATACAAGCATCCTAAAATAGCCTATTAGTTTTAATTATTGGCAATTTTTAACAATGTTCTTGCTGGACAACTGTTTTTAACTTAATGTAAATATCAGTTTAATAATTTACAATTTGACATGCCTGATTTTGTAATTGTAGGTTCTCAAATTTATAGAAATAAAAAATTGCTGAACAATATGTGCATGCTTTTATGGTTGATCACTGTAATCTAAGAAATATTTATGTAAAGAATGGAAGAAACTAAATTTTACCAAAAGAAAATTGGAATCTAGGTATTGAAAATGATCTTTGCCTAAAAATATTTCTTGCTTATAATGATTTTTGAAATTCAAAATCAAAACTCGAAACAATATATAGATACAATGGACTTTTTTTCGAAGCAACTGTAAACTTTCAAGGTGATATCAATTATTATTCATTTTTTGGGCGAAGGTCATTATATGTTATTGATTGTTTATATAGAAAAACAACTGTAGTTAAAGAAAAACAAACATAAAAATTAATGTAGATTTTAATAAAGCTACTCAAGCAGGAATAATTTGTAGTGTTTTTCTAATTAGCCAAAGGAATCTAACCTATAATTATTTGAAAGAAAGAATTACTGAAGATATGTAAAATTTTAAAATTAATAAATGGAGAAAGGAAACGATTTTAAGGAAACAAGAAAATATTTCGATAGTTTAATACAAAGTTTTAGACTTATAGTTAATTTGTTTAATCTTTAAAAACATTTTGAAATTTTTAGATGTATAGTTGAGTTGTTTTATCGAATGAAAACTAATTTTGTTAACTTTATATGAGATTTTCTTCTAATTTAACATATTTTTAAAAATTCTGTAGGTTTGTTAAAAATAACAAGAATTAAAAAAAAAAACTTCTGTCTTATAAAAATTCTGTACTTTTGGTAAAAGTAACAAGAATTAATTCTTAAATATCTTATCAAAATGGTGCAGTTTTATAATGAAAATTAAATATTTTAATGTCTTATAAAATTGTGTACTTTTGTTAAAAATGACAAGAATTTATTTTCGTTTTATAAAATTCAGTACTTTTGTTCAAAATAACAAGAATAATAATCAATAGTTTTTGAAGTCGCTATAACATCTCATTTTTTAAAATGTTTCTATCTTCTGTAATTAAGTATCTAATCATCAAGAATTAGCTTTTTCTGTAGGTATTAAAAATAACAAGAATAAATTTGATCAGATTTTCGAGTCACGATAAAAAATTTTGAAAAAGTTGAAAATCCATGAAAAAGAAGCTTGTTTTTGGAGGCTTGTTTTTACAACTTTTTAAGGCTTTGAAAAAACATTTTAAAACATTTAAATTAGTGAAAAACATTGAAAATACTTAGTTTTGGGTGATATTTACATGGATTTTTAATGAAAAAATTGATTTCCTATACCTGCCCATACTGATCTTCTGCGCAACTAAGTCTCCACGGAAATTTTACATTTGTGTTTATTTTAAAACACTGCCAAACTCACGGACCTTATCTTAATTTTTATTTATTCTTATGGCTGAAGAAGTTATACAATGTAATAATATGAATAAATTAATATTTATGTTTTCATGGGTTAAGTGATTATGCTGAAGTAATTATGGCACTTTTGTCAACATTGAAATTCTTGTACCATAAAGGATTACTTATGTTGAGCGATTTATTAACATAATGGAAAAAATAATTTTTGGTACGATTTTAATTCAATTTAACTGTAAGTAAATATTATTGATATTGCGAACTCTGCAACAGGTACTTCTGCCTTTGTTTGGCATCTCCAGTATAATTTGTGATAACTAAGGTTAAATTCTTAAAATATTTTATTTGATATAAAATAAAGTTTTAATTCTCAGTGCGCCAATCGTGTGAAACTCGATAATTTTATTTGATTGTGGCCACACAACAACTTCGATAAAGCTAATTAAATGTTAGCTTTGAAATCAAACTATTCTAAAAGAAAAGATATGTTCAAATGGAAAAATATATTAATAACTTTGAATATAAATAGTGTCGCACAATTGCAAGCTTTCTTTATTTGAAGGTACATCTTGCCTTTAGATATTTTGTGGCAAGTATGCCCTTTTTAGTTAAGGCAAATGGATCTTGAGTGATTATTTAAGTTTTATTCCCCCTGTCCCTCCTCCAGCCTAGTTTTTTATCGCATCCAAATATTCTGTTGTCTGATCGTGAAGTCCCTTTGCCTTTGTTCATTTGTTGTCTTGTGGGGCCACAGTTTTTATATGGGTTTTCATGGCTATTTTTATGTTTTGTTTGTGCCAAGGACTCATTATAATATTTATATTTATGATTATGGTCTTGTGAACAGGCACGGCTGCACAAACAGTGGTAGCAGAACATGTTTGGAATTGTTTTGCTTGTGTTTATTTATTTCTTGAGTCTATTTAGAGGCGTTGAGTTAGTTTAATCAAATTATATTGTTTTCTTTTGCTATAGTTAATATTCTTTTTGAGTGTATTTTGAGGTTGTTTACTGAGTATCTCTATTATTTACTCTACTTTTTGTTTTGCTGATAGTGACTTATTTTGGTGAACTCGCCATTTTTATAAAAATGATTAGCTTAATAAAAAGTTCGCAACTGGGTTGCTTTATTTATTCTTGGTTTTGTGAGTTATCTGACTTCCAGATGACACTGTTCTTTTTTTGGGGGGGAGGGTTTCTGAGATGGTGTCTAGGTTATTTGGTCCTCTGAGGGAGTGTGCCGCCACAAGACTTAAGGGGGATCCTCTGTGAGTGCACCACCATACGGCCAGACCATTCGTGGCAGTGGCCTGAAAGGGGCGGCCCCTCATTTTGTAAACTCTATGTCACACTTTGGAAGATCACAGAGCTTCATTTTAAAAGTTTACTTTATTGTATTTAATGTTTTTTATCTGTTTTTTACTCAAATATTAATTCTCTTTCGTTTATATAAAAGTTATTGTTAAAAGAATAAATTATTTTCGTTACATAAATTTTAAGTTTTTATTAGATTTAAAGAAATTATTTATGATTGAGTGATACCTTTGTGTTCATTTATTTATGGGTTATTTGTAATTTGGTTCATGTTTTTGTTTGTTAGGGTCTTCTGTGTTTGAAATATAGATTTTTCCTAATATTTTTTTGCTTACTTTTCTAGTTATTGGATACTCATATGTTTGGTTTTTTGTTTTAGTTTTGGTGCACCATGGCTGTTCTCCAGTAGGATATGCCTGGTATGTGGAGTTCGCCGGGGTAGCTGCCTTTTTCCAGTGTTGATCGCTGAGTAGGCCGCACTGTATCCAGCTGCTTCTGGTGGGGTCCACACTGCCGGCCGTTTGCTGAGTGAGCCAATATCGGGGTACCCCACGTTTTTCTCTTCGAAATTGAGATAGTCTCCATTTTTTATCTTATTTGCCCTAAGAACTTTTGTTTACTAATGTTCTATTTGGTTTCTTTACTAAATTTACTTGTGCAGTTGCCTTATGTAGGTCTCATGTTTTGGGTGGTATGGGGCACTGCATTCGCGTAGGCTTTAGGTAACTGTATGTTTGGTAAGAAAACATTTTGCTCTTTACACTTTCGTCAGTATTTCTGTGTGTCTGTGAGTGTACCATGGCAGTACCGGTATGGAATGGTATGGCTGTGTTGTGTCTCGCCGAACCCCCGTGGGATATCTAACACACAACTCTTTAAATGTGTTCTCTTGATTTCTGTCAGTTTACTTTCATTCTCTTTAATGTTTGGATTTTCTGTTCGAGGTGAGAGTTTTGGTCTTGCTGTGGTAATTTGGTGCTCGTGCTTGTTGCAAACATGTTTTTTGTGTTACTTTGTCCGAACCTGTTTGATGAGTGCTGTGTAGTAGTACTTGTATGCGATGGTGCTAGTGAATGGGGTATTATCGTGTTTCTTTTTTCTGGGAGGCAACCTAACCTCAATTTTCGTTTGTATTTTCCTTCTGGTTGTATAGGTTACCATTAAATTTCCGTGGCTTTGTGCCAGTTTCAATATGGAACTTGGCTAGTGTTGTTTATGTTGATTGTTGGTGGACTGATCACACATCGACAGTTCGCGTCACACACTAGTTGCTAGCCTCACTAGTGGCAGCCAGGACTTTTGCTTGGTTTCGAGCCAGTACCAGTTTTGGGTGTTAACTTTTTGGGTTTGTGTCTTTATTTTGAGTTGTGTTTGAGATGCAGGATTTTGAGTCATGTTTGAGATGTATGACACAACATGTTTGATTGCTCCCTGGTATGTGGACTTACTCATTGTTTGGGGTCGTGGGAATTTTCTTGTGGCCCCGTTTTAATATTTGTTCTAGAGTCGTGTCCTAGGTTTTGTGTTGACTAGGTTTTATGTTTTGACTGGTGGTCCTGGGTACTTGTGCCTCTTTATTGAGCAGTTATTTTGCAATTTGTCAGTTGTTGTTTGTACCTTCTGTAAGCCACCTTTAGTCTTGATTGAAGTCAGACATTCTCTACTATTTCTGCATGCTGATCTTAGTTAAGGCGGATGTGCCTTTTGTCTATCTGGACTTGGTATCTACTTGTGTATGCCAATTTTATTTTGGCTAAAATGTTTGTGTCTTAACTCATCTATTGTGTGCTATGTTATAAAATTTCTTTTTATTACTCTGGGTCATCTTTGAGTGCTGGAGTGTTTGCCATTTTAAAATATGTTACTTTATTTTTGTATGAGAAAAATTTATTTCTAACTCCATCAGTATGTATTTAAGTTAGGTCACTGCAGCTTTAATTGATGGTGCAATATAGAATGTATACCTCATTTGCGTAAATGTAGTAAGCACATATCTTGCATAAGGCTCTTAACTATTCACCATAAAGAATGTATACTTCAGTTACATAAGCATAGCAAGCATTAGTAAGGCTCTTAACTCTTAGTGCCAAGCTTTTATATACTAAATACAAATTGATACAAACATATTAATTTTTACTAAAGTTTATTACGGTTGTTCGACCACATCTTAGAAGTTCTACAAATTGTGTAAATATAATGACTTTTTAGTTCATTTGTAAATATAAGCTTGGTTTAAAAAGGTTTTTTACAGTTATATTACTAACAGGAAGCACCGAAACTGGTGACAGCGAGAATTCACACGCAAGAGATCTTATCTTTGGATGACTCTGGAAATCCATTGTCTTCGTACACTGCTTCTCATTGAAATACGAACTCTGTATGAAATCGGACACCATAATACGACCGGACTGCAATCGCAATGTAAACTAAGTTTGAATTTTCGAAAAATATCTTATTAATCTGTATTATTGCGCGAGTGCTATGTTTAGAGAATTGCGACATAACTGAGTTCATTGTGCCCGTACCTGCACATGAATGGCATGGACAAGGAAAAAATGTAAATTATATAAAATCACTTTGAATTTTTAAAATTGTAATGAAAAACTGAAGGAAACATTTCTCAATAACAAGGAAGAAGATAAAATCTTTGCATTTAAAGAGATGAAGAGAAAATATAAAGAGGGGCAAAGAAATTGGCAAAGAATGTTTATCGGAAAATAACGATTTCACTGTATCAAGAAGCAACATTGAGACGAATTTTAGGCACAGGCAAATTATTAGGACTCCTCAGAACACTTCGTAAATAAAACACAGAAGTGACTGGTCGGCGAATAGTGGATATCGCGTATTTTTTTCAAAGGAGCTCAGTGAAATGGCAGAACATGATCCAGTTAATTGCTATTTAAAAAGCAAGGAGCATGTTCTTGAATCAGGACAAGGTTTCCGAAGCCGTCTTCATTTTAAGTTTAATTTAGATAAAGTAATTTCCACAGAAGATCCAACTAATACGTCGACAATGGAATGTTAACGCTGCTGCTGTTTGTGGCGTACTAAGTATTGGGGTTGGGTTGGGCCAACTGGAAGGAATTACACCTGCTTTTAACATGCTAAACATGAGTAGTCTAATATACAGCAAGATTCATGATACGGTCTCTAGAGGTTTATTTGCTACATCATTGGATGAAATGAAAATGGCTGCTGAAGAAGTAAGATTAGCAGTAGAAGCTGGAGAAGTGTATGTAGACGGCCTTCCTCTCGTAGCAGTTGTCGCAGACAGGTACTGCTCAAAGAGGTCTTACAGAGAGCCAATTTCTCTCTCTCTCTCTGGCGTCGTAGGTAAATAAGTTTAATGACATATTTGCACCACACTTCGTTCTTAGCAGGCAAAGTTGTATGTTTGTAACAATGCTGTGTAGTTCAAACAATAACTGGTTTCCTCTATTTTTATTGTATGCGTACATTGAACATTTTAGAGACCAAGCTTTAAATGAAACAGAACAGCACAACATACAGCTTCTCTCTTGTAAGGGGGCAGGTGCATTCTTGCGGTAACGAACATATGATTGCCTAGTGCTAACAGTATCTGCTGAAACACGACCGCAAATTTCCTACCCTTCCCTTCTTGGTCTTGTCCATTATTAGGCGCACATGCGTGCATCTACGTAGTAAGCACGACATTGTAACACGGATCTTATTGGTTTCAAAAATTTAAATATTTTCATCCCCAGACCAAAATAATTAGGCTGGATAAAAATGTGCTAATTTATGTGAGAATAGTCGATATTACTAAATTCATTAAAATGATTTTTTGCACAGAGCATATGGGCAATCCGTTAATCAAAAATTAAACCTAAATCGGGTGTCATGTTTTATGTAATCTTAATATTGGCAAATTAGTATTTCGAAAATCTGTAAAATTCAGTGAACCAGTAACTGTAGTAAAGAGAAGATAATTTTTTTTCTTACTACCGCAGTATATAAAAATACTCAAGTAAATTTGACTATAGGATGTTCACGATAAAGTGAGCACTTTTTAAGGCCCTCCCAATAGGCATTAACCACTAATAAATATATCTTATTGCAGCCTCAGTCATTAAATTTTGATGATGATGAAATGTATACACTGTGTTTATTGGTCACATTGCAACGTTTATATTAAAAAGCAGCAGGAAGATGGAAATTGGATAAAAGGAGAAATTTATAAGGGACTTAAAAAGTGCTCACTTTACTGTGAACAGCCTATAGTATACATATTACTATTGAACATAAAGTGAACTATAGATGGGAACAGCCTTTACAAGAATTGTGTAAATTTTAGGAACTAGTTCTCTGGCTCGACACGAGGTAGCTCTATAATCGCTCCCTCATGTTTGTGACTAGCGCGAGAATCGAACGAAACAAAGCATAATGTCGCGGACGCAGGTGCGCAGCGAAGGCGTGGCCAGACAGGTTCGAGAGCAGGTGCGGCAGGCAGTGTTTGGGAAAATAGGTAAACAAGGGGCGGCAGATAGGAGGTGGCCAGCGGCTAAGTGGCAGTATAAAAGAGTGTGCCGAGGACTGCTATTCCCCCACCCATCCCCAGATTGTTACTGCCCGAGGCCGCAAGCAAGTGCAACCCACATATGTGTTGACGGTTCACCTTCCTCCTTCCACCTCACTGCGTGTCCGCGATTTTGCATGGCCCGAGCCGCGAGCTTTTACATCGCATAGCGGACAGTGACGAGCTGACGCAACATGTCACCGTGCAAGGCATGGTGTTGATATTACAATCATGTTTGAATACGCGCCCAACAAGTAAACACTGCATGGCCCATTCAGGTAGCACTTAGTATACAGGTTGAAAACTGTGAGCTAAACTTTCACACGCTTAA
This sequence comes from Dryococelus australis, assembly GCA_029891345.1. Taxonomy (NCBI): domain Eukaryota; kingdom Metazoa; phylum Arthropoda; class Insecta; order Phasmatodea; family Phasmatidae; genus Dryococelus; species Dryococelus australis. The sequence goes on from CM057009.1 coordinate 29,348,325, forward strand.
AGCTAGTGGATTTCAATATTGATTGGGATAATAATTGCCCAGGAGATCATCATTTCTTGCGAGAGAGCAGGGATGGGAGCATAAGGCAGTATAACCAACCGATTAGCCCATTGTGTTCTGCAAACGAACACTGGAATATTATGAGGCTCTGTCAGGAATTGAACCCGAACGATAGTGAGAGCATTATATATATATATATATATATATATATATATATATATATATATATATATATATATATAGTATTCCACCACGCTGTCGAGGTTTTTCCAGCTGGGCGGAATCAGGGTGGTATTAGAGAGATATTGAGCGAATAAAATACTTTTCCTGTGGGCCACCTCTATTACACATCAGGGTGCAAGTGTTCCACGAGGGTACATTGCACATTCCAGATCTCCTGAGGCTAATACATTCCGTGAAAATTACCCGAAATTCAATATTCCAGGATGTGGCAATTAGTGAAATAAAAAGTTAAGACACGATTTAAAACAGCCAGCAGTATTTTATAATATGAGTGACATGATAATGGTGATAATATATTAAAAGGCATATGTATAAGAGCACAATAAATTAATAATGGTGTTAATAAGTATTTGATTATAAAGTGAGCTAAAGTAAATTTACTTTAATTGTAAATGTTGAGCACATTTTGTATATGTGAGAAAAAATGAAAGAAAAGCGAGAACGTAGGCAAATTTAACTCAAATTAAAGGTTAAATCTTTCGATATTTAATAATAAATAATCTATAAATTAATTAAAATCCAAGCAGCAGTTAGTAAAACACAGCAGTCAATAAAAACAGCACTTGAATAGCAGTCAATCAGCACACCGGCAACATATATTTATGTTAATTAACTACTGAAATAAATGGTACATTACGTGAGAATATTAATAATTTAATTTTATAACAATATTGCAAGATATTAAGACATTTTTAAAGTGTTTCGGAAAGCCATTTATACAGCAAGCAAGCCGACAAAGTGACGTCACATTGAGACGGCGCACTATATCATCGCGACCGCGCAGGACGAGGGCGGGACACCTGGCGCCGCAGATTGACGCCATGGGCGCGACACGCACTGAAGTAAACGTTACAGCACGAGGTATTAGGAAAACAAAATTTTTACTACAACACACTACAGACACGCACTGTGCCCGGAAAGGACACAAAAACACAAGACTTCTTGCATTATACACAAGCGTGCGTATTATAAAAACACAGGAATTTAGCCATGACTTCAAAAACAAAGGTTACAAGAAGTTCTACAGTAAATTTTAAGCCACAGAAAAGCACTCAAGTTGTACATAGTCTCCAAAAACGAGTTAACAACATTACTTGTAGTTCGATAGCTGTAATGGCCATTTCATATAATCAAATTTCAAAGCCTATACACATTGAACAATGAGGAAATAGAAATGTATATTAACCGAATTATAATTATTCTCATGGTACAGAATTAATTTTAATAGTTATTTTATTAATATTTTATGTAACTAAATTATAAAACACAAATCAGGGAGACGCCTTTCTCAAATTTTATTATATAATATAGAAGTGGTTCTTGAGAATGAATTCAAATTTAAAAATATCATCAAACTGAGTGAATATAAGAAGTTAGATAGGATGTTGACAAAAAAAAAGTATATTTAATGCATAATTCTATACATAAAATATTTTGTAATACATAATATGGAAATCCATTGACACATTACTATAAGTACTCCGAAGATTAGTAGTACAATTTTCTTAGCTATAATCAAACATAAAGTTATATGTTACAAGGGTCATAGAATAATGATTATTTATATTACGTAAATGAAAAGATATATATAGATATAAAATTATGGTAAAATCCTTTCTATCGTTCCATACGTACCGAAATGTAAAGGAGAACAATATTTGAAACATTTTTTTATTTTTTAACTTCAGTAAATTGTAAATTTTAAGAGAAATTACATTTCAGTACACCAGTCCTTCTAAACACAATTCAAAATGTCAGAAAACCTAGAATTTAAGTCTAGTAATAGGACATAGTTAAATATTACTAATGATGTTTAAAAAATTTATTTGTAAAGTATATAAAATTATTAATCATAATGTTTAGGAACAAAGTGTTTAACTGGGAATGTATTTTATTGTATATTACACAAATTAAGTAATGATGAAAATTTTAAGCCACATACAAGTAAACAGTAAAAATATTTTTCAGTTTTACAAAATATATAAAATTATGTATGCATTTCATATATTTCGTAACGGGAGGAGCATTTTACAGTATACAAATTTAAACGTAATGTAAAATTTACTTTTGGATTCATAAACGTTTTGAAGTTTATTATTAAAATTAATTTCATATTTGCCAAGTAACGTGAAACGTAGGTATATGAGGACCTCAAGAGAGGCTGACACATTCGGTTTTGCAGTTTGTTGTGACAACAGTGCCTTCAGCGAGGAAGAGGTTGTATACCCCTAAGACCAAGCAAGTTTAAAGCCATGAGCAAGGCCTCTTGCAATCAGCAGAATACGCAAACTAACTGTAGTAAATCAGACCCATATACCAAACTAACTGTTGTAAATCAGACCCATATACCAAACATACACTTCAATGGCATAGCGTAATTCAAGAGGGAAAGCAAGGCACTGCCTTAACACAGATTTCCTTGCGTCGTCACATTTTCCTTCCTTATACCCATATATGTTTTGAAGAGGCTTCAACCCAGCCTTATTCTGCTGCCGAGAAGCAGACGAGGACATCCAGGAATGTTCCAGCAACATTACCACATCATAAAACTGAGTAGGTGTCTTTAATGAAATTTAATCTAAACCCACATGTCGAGGGAGCACCGGCAGATTGTGCGGTCTAGATGCTGGTGTCTGGCCACTGCTGCCTCGTACTACTTCACCCATCAACCATCGGTCGGTGACGATCGACACTCCAGATAAGGAGGATATTGTTATGGGCAAGCCCTTGCTGTGGCAATTGTATGAACGCACCAGCACATCTCCAAGGCGAGCGTGATCACGGAAGCGAAGCGCCACGGGGACAACAGGACACGAGCCACAAGAGCAGTTTGCAAACAAACGGAGTAATTTGTAAACCACCAAGTATATAAGGAAGCCCAGGAGTTAAGCTCGGGTTTCTTCTACATCCAGCCGACAACAGGGCAAACACGGACCAGCAGATGGGGTTTCATCCTATTCCGGCATTTAGGAATATGACTCTCAGCTCGATGCGTCGCTTGCTTTAATAGATAATGTATAAATACTTGCAAGTAAAGAGTCACTTAATTTAACATGCCCCCCCTTGTGCAGTATAAGGTATTTTTTGTAAAATGTAAAGTGTTTTATAATTTATTAACATGATGTACATTTAATGATTTTAATTACATGACGTAGTGAAATAATACAGTGTTCTCCATCAGAGTTACGTTTCCCCACATATCTTGTGTGATCCCCACATGGGACCACAACAATATCACTCGTTTGCTTTATAAGAGTGAAATACACCTCCATTTTTTGTTCTCTGGCAAATAACAATGTCGCCCCAGGAGCATACCTAAGATATTACAGAGCTATTATCCATTTCGTATGACTTCAGTAAATTTTGACCGTTCTAGAAAATTAGCCTGGCCGCAAATTGTCCCTCCCACAGATGCTCTGTCAATGAAGGAAACAAGGTTTGTGGAAAAATATTGTAAGTAAATGTAGAATATTAAAGCAAGGATAACACTTCTATCTTTCTTTTTTCGTTATGACCAAGTAATACAGTTGGAGTCCTGTTTCTTCCATTGTTGAGGCAGGCAGAAAGATCTAGTTTAACATCCTTCACAGGATGGCATTATTTTGCTGCTCTTCCTTCGATAAAAGAAGCCATTTTAATCGCGTATTGTTTAGATAGCACACTGAACAATTTTGTTTGTATTGAAATATTAAAATTACAGTAAATTGGAAAGTTTAAACTTTACCAAAACAAGAAAATGCTATCAGTATGTCGCTGTTCGTATCTTTTGTACATGAGCGAAAAATACACACTATAAAACTTTACAGCGAAATTAGCCGTAAACATTAAAACCGGATATTCAATGTAATAAATAATGGCAGAAAGGGTGGTTTATAAGGTCACGTACATTCCAAAACTTCCCCCATAAAAACACGACAAATATGTCACTGTATATACCAAGGCGAGAAATACACACCGTAAACCTTTTAGGCAAGGATAATCTTACACACACATAATATTTATAATTTGAGTATAAAAAAATTTTGAAAAAGAGAATGATTCACATCACGTACATTTCAAAAATTCTTACAACCGTTTCGAAATCTATTACTTACAAAACATAATAACTTACATTTTGTAAATCCTAATCGAAATTCCTGAATACAATCACACGTGTCGACCAGTGATACGAAATAATTTATTTGCAGACTCATTTAATTAATACAACACAACAAGAACCAACCAACAATATTAAACATAAGACATTATATACGCACATAGACCCTCATGCGTCATTGTTGACATCTAAGGAAATTGACGAACCAAGGAACACAGTCAGCCAGTTAACACATACTGATAATAAATTTCACTCGAGAAGATGCGCTAAACACACACTGCAACGAACAACGCTTGCTGATATGTGCAAATATCAAAATAATTAACTGCCTATATAATATTCCGACAACACCAGCAAGTAATCGCTCAAACATTTCGTTAGAGAGATAAATGTCATTCGCCAGGTTGGAATCGTTTCACACAACCATGATGTACTCATGATTTATTTTAAGTTCTCAAAATATATCAGAAAGAAATTGCACATTACTCGAAAAATGTAATTAAAATTATAAGGGTTGTAATACCATAAAATTTTGAAGTTCTAATTTTTTAAATTCCAAGTACTATTTTCCCCACATAATTATCGCATAAGTCGTCAATATAACAACATATATCTCGCAACAATAGTTTACTGTCGCAAAACTTTGCAAATCACATCATTTACTGTTCAAATGATGTGCAGGTTGGTCACGCTCTCTGTCAAAATTGACTGAAGTTAAATGAAACATCTTATACGAAATATCAGGCCGAAGAACTAGCTCCTAAAACTAAAGTGCATTATTATTTATAGTAAGGGCCTGTATTACCATCATCTGACATAAGAGCTGAATAACTATCAGCTGACAAGGCTATCAGGAGTGTCTTGCCAAGACTGTTTGCATGTTTTACGAATAATGTTTTCTTAAATTGTTGTTAGAATATTTTTTATGTATGTGGACGTTAAAGAGACATTGTTTTACCCTCATTTATTGTATTGAATTTAGAACGAGTTTTACGTTTAAAGTTAAATTTTTTTAACATGCTTACATTCTGCATTTCGTAAATCGGTTTACCAGTGAAGTATTTATAGTGTTTTGTTCTTGGGGGAGGTTTTCAAATGTACGTGGCCTAAATAGACGTAATTTTAGTGTAGTGCATTACATAAAAAATACAATGATATTCATGTGTTGAATATTTCTCGCATCGGTACGAACAGCGACACATTTATCTCATTCAGTTCTTCCGATGAAGTTAAAAATTTTGAATTATAGTAAATTGAATGCTATTTCCGTAAGAATGAACTTTTCCACTAGTTCATCAAAACAATGTGAGTTCCAATCGTCAGTCTGTCATAAGAAGAACCGCAGAACAATCACGTCCCACGAAAGACGTTAAGCTATAATTCCCCACCCCACCAACAAAATAAACAGAACCTGAAGTAGTATTTACATTGTGTTGTTTAAATGTGTTGGCTTCAAGATATAGCTCAACTGTTACGTTAATTGAATAAGTCAGCACGCAACAAACACGTTTACGAAGTGTCAGACAAGTGTCAATTCATTTCACTGAGGCGAATGTTCCAGAAAAGCACCTAAAATGACCTACATTTAATGAAATACGCAAATACATAAATTATGAACTGCATATATAATATTCCGATACCACCGGCAACGAATTCTCGCATACACATAAACATTGACGGAAGAGAACTCAGTTGCAACGGCATTTTACCGGACTAGTTAAGTTCATTGGGCCATAAAATAAAACAGTAGAAAATGAAAAAAACCGAAGTAGTTACATGGACGGAAAATGTAAGTTATTTGAAATGTGTGTCGCCTTTGCATTTCTAGCGCAGCGAAACATTTCATGCAAAACATCATCGGAATCGCTGTCAAATACAATTCGTCTCCTACCATATGCCACCAAATTGCTCAAGCACACAATTTAACATGCTGATAAAGGCAGTTCGCGATAATGTGGGCACTTCAGAAATGAATCTTAGAAAAACGTCACTGCCCCCGCATGCATATATTTTAATAGGCGCACTGAGTGACATACGCCCAGTAAAGTTGGTAACGATGGACGGAAAGTAGTTCCATATCTTAACGTCGAATAAAAAGAGTTAGGTAACCATTTGCGATAACTTAAAATTAATTCTTTCGCTTACTGTTTTTTTAATGCATCGAAGTGTAAAAAATGATGACACTTATGAAATAATTTCACAGTTTCGCTTGACCGACGCATGAATAAAGTGATGACCATAGCAATGTTAATTTTACATAACGCGGAGTAATACACAAAGTGTATACAAGTAGATCTTAAGCAGGGCTTTCCAAAGTGCTCATTTTACCGTGAACCGCTTATGGATAGCCATCAGCAGGACGAAGTACCTGATAACTTTATCAGATAATAGCCTGCCGAATAGGCAGTATAGGCGAGTCGTGATACGCATTTTGGGCTATCTCGCTGATAAGTTATACTCATGAATCTATCAGACAGTGGTAATACAGGCCATAAGACATACCAAGTGTGGTAATAAATGTAGATGATGTGTATGTACACACATATACATATATACACACATTTATAATGTCGCACATGAGTGAAACTGTAAGTTTATAGAACACCATAAATTATGCGACTGGTTTCTATAATAAATAAGCTTTGATTCAGGCTGTAATTGTTGGATACAAGACGAAAATATTTTGATCATCGGCGAACGAAATAAGTGCTGTACTATGTGTGATCAAGCACAGAACACGGGAAGGAACAGCCATTGCACACATGTTACAAGAATTGGAGTCAAGAACAAAGTTCATCCAGTATGGAAGCTGACATTATCGCAGACGGCATTTGCAGAAGAGAAGAAACATATTGTTTGTCATGTGGAACTCTGATAGCCGATGGTGACAGTATTGTCTACAAAAAACTACTTGAAGCAAGACAGTACATAAACCCAACTGTAGATACACTGGAATGCCGAAATTACCTTTTGCATTATTACGGGAACAAGTTAAAATACATCTCGACAACTGGTAAGAATGGTCTATTTCATCCGAGGAAACTTATATATTCCAAAAGCTTACAGTTTCGCTGTGATGTTGTAAAATCTGCTAAACACAGAATGAACGAGGAAGTGGCTATGCGCGAACGTACAGCGAACTTACGGAAAGACATTATAAATAGTATTGATAATGTTTTTGGTGACCAACAACTATGTGCTTCATACTTCTGTGCTGGTGCAAACGAAGGTGAGACGAATATTATACAACTTTTTAATTAGTATGGTCTAACAAATGAAATATTTTGCAGGTAACTTGTGCAGGCATAGCCGCAGTTTACTTAACAATGTTGACAACAATTGTGTTCGCGAAGAAGACAGGTACCAAGCGCATCAAATACATGTAACATGGATCTTCTCAGGCGTGATTCATCGCGTCACTGGTTGCCTACAATTCGGGAGCTCTACACTATAAAATTCATAAAAAAAAATATATGGTAAAAGACCAGGTAAATGTACAAAAAGATTGAAAGATAAAAGAAGACGGAAATTGGAAGTAGCCAAAATAAAGCGAAAGAATGTAGGTGGGGATCCAGCTCTAAAACAAAATTAGCTGTTTTCTGGTGAAAAAGTCATTGGTCATTCTTATGGAGCTAAGGTATAAAAGCCAAATTTACCTGCAGATGATTTCAATGTTCTGAGCTACTAAAAAGCCTTCAAAACAGCTACGAAGCTGGACAGTGGATGGAAGAAAGACAGAAGCAGATGTATAATGCGGGTCCTGGCACAGCAAATTTTTTGGGGTTATTTCTTCTAAAATTACGACGAAAATTCAGTACACTAAATAGGGTTATTTTGTCTAAAAGTACATAAAAAAATTAAAAACCCAAAATCGGAAATTCGATGAAAAAATCGTGAAAATCGGGTAAATGGAATCCTAAATCAAGGTATTTGAGGGTTAATGGAATCCTAAATCAAGGTATTTGAGGGTTAATGGAATACTAAATCAAGGTATTTGAGGGTTAATTTTAAGCTCTAAAAGCTTTTTAAAAAGTAGCTCTCAAAAACCGGTAATTTTAAGCAAAAAAAAAAAAAACAAGAAAATTTTAGCAGTTTTTCAAAAATGAGCGTGCAGGATTTGACACAGGTAAAACAACCAAAATTATGCAAAAATCAAACAAAAATAAGGCTAAAACAAGCAAATCAGATGAAATACTAAAAAAGATAATTGATAGAATTCAGATATTAAATTTAATATCATGTACAGATTTTCCATTTTTCATTTCTTTAAAACCTTTATACACTATAAAAACTCGCCCCTCATTCATCATTTTTAAGCTATTTTCTTTAAGTATCTTTGCATAACGATCTGGTAAAGTGATTTTATAATTACCGTCTAGAATAGAATTAACTTTTTTGCCAAGCTTAGATTCATAAATTTGAAATTCTGTAGCTTCATACCATTTATCAATTTCGATGTCACATAATTAGTCAATCTAACTGTTCATCATGTTAAGCAGAGCCTCCATTTTTGATTTGCGTTATTTAAAAGTAAACAAATTTAAAGAGACTGCAAAAACTTTGAAATAAAAAAAATATTTTTTCTGTTATAAAATATTTTTCTTGATTAATAAAATGGAAAATAACAACAAACAATGTAAAAAGTGCGGCAAAGTATTAAACATAGAAAGTTTTGGGCCACATAAACATACAAAAGATAAACATTTTAACATCTGTAAAAATGTTATAGTGAATATGCTAGTAGTCGTTATGAATTAAAAAGAGGGAGTAATGTGAGAATGTGGAAAACATGTTCATAATACATCTCTCAAAAAGCATAAAAATAGTAAATTACACAATACAGCATTAGATAATTTAAACAAAAATCATTATATTTATCCAACAAAAACCTGTAAAGTGTGTAGTGAGAATAAATCTTTAAAATGATTTTTTCTTAATAAAAATAGCAAGGACAAATATTCAATCACATGTAAAAAATGTTTTAGTGATTATATTAAGAATTATCGTCATAACAAGAAGTAAAATACGGTTTCCCAGTAATTTAAGCACTTTTTTATTTATTCAGTATATCTGTTTTAAATTTTATTATTAAAATTTTTCCCTTATAAATACAACTATAAAATGGAGGCTTGTATAACAGCTGTGTTGAACGGTGAGGGAGTGAGGAATTTGAGACATATTGCTAAATATTTTAAAATAAAATATATAACTAGACTAAGGAAAAACTATCTAATTGGAACTCTTATACAATTTTTTATGCCATGGGTCATAGACGAGCGGAGAAAAAGAAAGCATATAAAAAGAACAAAGAATAATTTTACAAATTTGCCTTTAGCTGACATTGATGTCAATAAATTATATCCCGAAAATTTAAAAAATTAAATGTAATACTTCCAATCTATAATAATTAATCTTGTTTAAAAAATAGAAGAAGCAACAAAAACTACTTAGTTAATAAAGCTTTTAAAAGTAGAATATCAATATTAACATTGAAAATACTTTTAATTTTGTACAGCCTATTAATTTTTTGACTTCAGCAAAAAATAATATATTTGGGATAATACATAATAATCTTAAAACATTTAGAGGTGTGAAAACCAGTATTAAATTATATGCTAATTTTCATAAGCAAGAGAATAATGAAGTACAATTGTTCACATTTCAATCACCCAATCATACTGTATTGAATTCTGGAGATTTAAAAAAAATTATAAATTCATAACACTAGAAATACTTACACAATTATCTGAATTAAAAAAAAAGAGGTTCTGGGTGGGCTTTAGATAAGATAATTTTAATACAATTAGCAATAAATAAGTATAATCCATTAAGAGGCTCATCACATATTGATCTACCAGAAGTGATTAAAAATAAAATAAAGAATGCATAAATGTTAAAAATGTTGATAAAAAATGTTTTCTTTGGGAAATAAGAACTGTGTTGTTTCCAGCAGAAAAATATCCACAAAAAGTATCTAAATATAATAATGTGGGGTTTAATATTGTTGAAGTAATGTATAAATATGCATATCCAATTAAAACTGATGATATTCCAAAAATAGCATATCAAATTGATACATCTATAAATGTATACTCTGTTGAAGAAAATACTACAGTTTGTCCGCTAAAACTTACAATAAAACTATTTTATTTCAAAGATGATAAAAGTCCCCATTATTGTCAGATAAAAGATTTATCGAAATTTGCTTTCTGCACAAAAAATTATTATAATAGTAAAACTTATATATGTGATATCTGTCTTCAATTCTTTAAATTCTCAAAATAAATTTAATAAACATACCAAAGATAGCTTGAAAAAAGAAGCTGTAAAAATCACTTTACCCTCAAAAGGAGAGCAAATAAAATTTAAAAATTATAAACATACAATGAAGGTTCCATTCACAATATAAGTAGATTTTGAATCAATTATAAAGAAAACATCAACAACTAAACCAAATTCAAGATAAATTAAACATTTTAAATTAATTAAAGAATATACAGTTTTAACAGAAGATGATATTGATATTGGTTTTTATAAAGAAACACTTAAAGTAAGATTTAAACTTACTAATGAACAAATAAATAACATTGATTTAAAATTTAATGATCAATCATACACAATTAAATATCAATTACACGAAGCATCTGGTTTTTGTTATTATATTGTATCTAATAATGGCGATTATAAGCCTCCAGTATTATATGGAAGTCCAAATGCTCATAAAATATTTATACAATCAATAGAAAGAGAAGTAGAAAAAATTGTTGAAATATATTCACAAATTAATCCAATGCATACATTAACAAAAGAAGAAAAAATATTACATGGTACATAAAAAATGCTGTATGTGAGAGTGAATATACGAAGGACAATGCAAAAGTACATCATCATGATCACATAAGTGGAAAATTCATTAATCCAGTATGTAATAATTTAAATCTAAAATAAAAATTACCAAATTTTGTTCAAATTTATTTTCATAATTTAGCTGGATATGATGCACATTTATTTATTAAAGAGCTAGGCTATTGTGATAAACATAAAATTAATTACAAATAATGAAGAAAAGTTTACCACTTTTGGGAATGAAACAGAAAATTTTTAATTGAAATTTATAGACACATTTAAATTAATGGCCAGTAGTTTAGATAAATTATCAACCAATTGAAGTAAAGATCAAATGAAACACACACAAAAACATTTTCCAAAGAACATGTAGACTAGGTTATTAAAATACGTGTTTATCAATATGTTTATATAAATAGTTGGACAAATTTGAAGAAACAGAATTCCCACCAAAGAGTGAATTTGATAAAAAACTAAATGAATCTGATATAACTGACACTGAGTTTTAGCATGCAAAACATTATGAAACCAATATGATATTTAAAATCTTGGTGAGTATCACTATTTATATTTAAAAAGTGATGTGTTATTGAGAGCAGATGTGTTTGAAAATTTTAGAAATACATATATAAATGCATACGAATTGAATTCATCGTGGTATTTCCAGCAACAGGTTTATCATGGGGTGCGATGTTAAAAATGCCTAAACAATCATTAGATTTATTACATAATTATAATAAGATTTTAATGATCGAAAAAGGAATTAGATATGAAATATCACAATGTTGCAAATTATATGTTAAGCAAAAAATAAATATTTAGATTATTTTAACTCAAATCATGAATCAAATTATTTAATACATCTCAATGCAAATAATCTTTATGGATAGGCAATATCATAATATTGACCATATGGTGATTTGAATGGGTTTATTACACAAATGATTTTGAGTACTGGAGGAAAAAGTATTAGATTTGGAGAATGATTCTGAGTATGTTTACATAATAGAAGTTTATTTAGAATATCCACAAGAACAAGATAATTTACTTAAAGATCAATATTTTTGTACTTAAAATAAGATAGTTCCAAAAACAAATCAATCTAAATTATTAACAAATTTACATAAAAAAGAAAAGTATGTAATACAATATCATAATTTAAAACAATGTTTAAGAAATGGATTAAAACATACCAAAATACATGGAATACAGATATTTAATCAGTCCAATTGGCAAAAAAAAAGTATATAGGTATAAATATTACAATGAGAACTAATGCTAAAAATTAGTTAGAAATAGATTTTTATTAGCTCATGAATAATTCTGTCTGGTAAATATATGGAAAATATTGGAAACAGAGCTGATATAAATCTAGTATCATATGATGAAAATTTTGAAAAATTAGTAGCAAAACAAAATTTCAAGAGAAGTACTATATTTAATGAAAATCTTGCAGCTATACATATTAATAAAACAAATGAAAAATTTAGTGTCAAATGTGGTTATGTCAATTTTAGACATATCGATATAATTAATGTGTGATTTGCATTATAACATAAAGAAACCAAAATATGGTGATAAAAATTGAATAATGTTATCAAGATACTGATTCATATATTTATGACATAAAAACAGAAGACTTTTACGAAGAAATGGATTTGATGAAAGAATAAATTTCCTACATGTGATTATCCAAATGAGAATATTTATAACATGCCTCAAATAAGTAAAAACGTTTTATGAAAAATGAAAGATGAATGTAATTGTATAGTAATGAAAGAATTTGTTGGTTTAAGATAAAAAAGAGTATGATTATAAGGTTGATGATAAAGAAAATAAAAAATATAAAGTTGTGAAAAAAACTGTAGTTATTAAGTGAATTACATTTCATGACCATAATAATTGTTTGTTTAAAGAGAAAATACTATATAGAACAATGAATCTAATAAGGAGTTAAAAGCATGAAATATATACAGTAGATGTTAATAAAATTGCACTAAATCCTTATGAAAACAAAAGAATTATATTAGAAAATAAAATTGATACACTGCCATATAGATATCAAATAGAATAATATTTAATTAATGTTTATATTTTTATATATTAAACTTCTTTAGTTTCTAAGGCAACATCAATATCAGCACCATCAAGATCAGTCAGTCTGTCATTTTCATCTCTAACTTCATAAACAATATCATTAAACCTCTAATTATAAATTTGATAAAAAATTGTATATGTGGGCTCATAAATTATATATTATCTAAAACCAAACATAGTTGGTTTCTAAATGGTTAGATTCATCATATTTTATGAACATACCATATGAGAAATTACAGTTAATATTTATTGTTTGAATGGATTAAAATCTGGTAATTTAGTGCCTACAACAATTTTGTATTTTTCAGTAGTTAATTTTTTTTCAAAATGAAGAATATCAGATAGTCGATCATGAAATTTAATATCTAATTTAGATTAGATAGATGTTCCATTTTTTTCATTATCTGCAATTAATTTTATATTATTAGCTGAGAATGGATCACTTGAATTTATTGTTTCATTTAACAAGTCAATATCATATTGAACTCTTGGGATAGTTATATCTTCATTTTTAACAACAGGACACATTTTTTCAATTGTTGGTATAGTATTATTATTTATATTTGGTGTTAAAATTTTTATATGAAAACTTATTAATGTGATCGATTTTTCATTATGTATTATATCATAATGATGTTTTTTCTTCAAAATAAAACTATTGCTTGCCAACTTAAATACTTTGTTATCCTTTTACATAAAAAATTCAGATATTAATGAAAAAAATTTCTGGAGTATTAGCTTTTTAATTTCCAAAGTATCATAAAAAGGGTGAAGTATTGCTTGATAACATTAGAGCAATAATAGTTGGCCAGAGCAGATGTGTAAAAACAAATTTGATGATTAATATTATTTATGAAGTAGGATATATACATTTTAATAAATGGTATGTTTGCTCAAAAAGTATAAATCAACCTAAATATATTCAGTTACAAAACAATATCGATGAGGCAGCCAAAAAACTAAAAATTAAGGAACAAATGGCTCACTTTTTAAATAATACTGACGATATGCCTCCTTTATACAAATGTGAAGACAATTCACAAGTTATATTTAATGATGTTATTTTAGAAAATCAAGTCATTATTCGCGATTACTTTACTCGGGGTAGACATAAAAATATCGATGTATTTTATTTGGCTCAAACTTATTTAAAAGTATACAAAAAAGATAAGAAATAATATAGATTTTTATGAAAATTTAGACAAGATGATACTTATTTAAAACACATTTGTAACCACTTTGTTGGAGGTGATATGACTTATGATAAATCTAAAAAAATTTGTTCAAAATGCTGGGATAAAGATGATAGTTTTATTACAGTAGATTTTAGTACAAAGTAAAAGAAGAAAGTATAGAAATAAAATTAAAGTCTCTATTAAATTAAAAAATGATTGAAAAAATGTTCATGTTAAAACGAACGACAATTACACAATGACAGCACAACACAATGAAACTGGCGAAATACTGTTAAAATGGCCATTAAATACAATGTACATTACGTTATTGCATTTTTGAGATTGTCTAAATATTAAAAAAAATTAAAATTTATAAAGTATCAGCTAAAGCAAACTCGGCTGCACAAATGGCAGTTTTATTAATCCATGAGTTATGCGATTTATAAAAATTTAACCATTTTACAAAAAACAATTGCTTTAGTTTTTAAAACTTTTTCAACGAAATATTCATTCGGATAGTCAGTTTTCATAATTTCCCATTAATAATAATCACATTTTATTTCTTCTCCATTAATATCCTTTAGTTTGTAAGTTGGTACATCATAATTTAAAACTTTAATGATAGTAAATAATTCTGTCAACCAATTAGAAGTATAAACTTTTTCAAAAATTGTTCTTTAATTTGCTTACATGGACGGACGACACCAAAAACTTTATATTTTGGTTTAAAAATATTCACAAAATCTGACTCCATTAAATTTTTTTCATTTTTTTATTTACTTCAATCGGCTTCATTCGAATAGTTCCATGTTTTGAATTATTGTATTATTTCACTAAATATTCTAACATATTTACCCATTTATAATTACCATTCAAAGCAATTTTTTTCCACATTATATTTCTTCATGTTCGATAAAAAAAATTTCAACGATGCTCACTTTTAATCCAGAAAATGAAGAAGAATGGTTGAAAAAATATTTTTCCAAAAGCTCATTCAATGTTTTATTATGAAATTCTGAACCATGATCAGTTTGTTTATTATTGGTTTTCTTTTAATTAATATAGATTCTAAACCATTTCATACATTTTTAGCCATTTTAACTTTAACTGGTATAGCTAATGCAAATTTTGAAGGAAAAAACATCAATAATTTTCATAATATATTTGTAACCTTTATTTATATGTGATATCCCTTTTAAAACACCAGTATTCATTTTTAAAAGATCAATTTGGCATAAACCATAAATTCCACACAAAATTATTTTACTCCTTTGAAAGATTTTTCCTGCAGGTTTATTGTATAATTCATTAATTATTCCTTCTCTTACATTAAGCAATTTTTTAAGAATGTTGATTTTTTAGAATTGCACAATGAGCATATATTTTCTGAACTAATCATCCATTTTTTGTATTTTCATTTTTTATATTATTACTTTTAATGACCTTCATACACTTGAAACATCAAGTGTTATCCATTTAATAGTAAAATAATTATTTAATCTTTGTATTTCACGAATATTTCTATTATTATAGCTTGAGCATCAATATGTAGAGATATTTTATGTATTTTTATTTTAAAAATAGACTCTCACCTCTTAGCATCAAAAGGCTTACTAAAATATATTTTTGTATTTCCCATTATAACAATCACATCACCATCAGTAGTTATTTTATAAACAGTACAAGCCATCATAAAAACAAAGGAAATCGAATTATTTTCTAAGTGAAAAATATTATTTGTTTTATTCCAATTTCCACTAAAATAAAATATATGAGACTTTTCTTCCTTGCATTTTTTAATTTTCAAGTTAACTAGTGTTACACAAGTATTTAAAACTGATTGGTTTAAATTTTGTAATTTATCAGCTATTTCTTTATTAAAAAATCATTTATTGACTGCATCTTTTCCATCTACCAGATCAGCCATCTTATTAATTCTGTGATTATGAGAGAAACGTAGTCTGTTGTGAAAACAAAAATGTTACTAATTTGATCTTGTAAAGCAGAAACAATGGAATTATATTTTGATTCTAGATATGATTTTAAATCAGAAACACTAGTGATGTATTTTGAATCGACATCATTTTTAATGCATAGTCAGAAACAATATTATTATATTTTGAATCTAAATCTTTTTTTAATGTCTGTTTTGCATTATTTATTCCTTTTATATAATCAGCAATAGTGTTATTGAATTGCAAATTTATATCTTCTTTTAGATCATAATCAGAAACAATAGTTTTATATTTTTAATCAAAATCCTTTTTTTAATGCATAATCTGTTATATGTATATTAAAAAATCTTTTTTTTAACTGAATATTTTTTATCTACAAGTATATATTAACAATTCGTCATCCAAAAAATTAAACATATGATTTTATAAAATCAAAACAAGTGCTTAACTCACTTTGTAAAGTAGAAACACTCGAATTGAATTTTTACCTACATGTTTTTAAATCTTCAGAAATATTGTCAAAGTTTTTAATTAAATGTTTGATTAATGGTTTCCCAAATATATATATATGTCGTTTAATACTATAGAAATTATACTGTTAAACTTAAATTTTATCGAAAAAAGATGTAAATTCAATTAAACATAGGTGTCCACATTTAACTGAATTAAAATTCTGAATTCGATCATAATTATAATAAATGTTCCTGTTTTAGAAATAACTAATTAAATTAGTGGGAATATTGCCTTCAAATGAATCAAAATAATAAACATTATTATTTTCTTTAAAATAGCAAATCCTATGAGTGCCAAGTTTTGTTGGGATATCAACATTAACCACAGCACATTAATTTTTTAGCATATTTTTGGTAGTTCATCAATCATATAAACATTTCTGAAATATTTAATATTTCTTTTTTTTTTTTTTTTTTACATATTTTTCAATATCGACATTTGATTGTGGGTATACTTCCAATTTTTTTTTGGTCTTCCTCTTTTTTTCGCAACTACACCACTTCCAGTTTTGATTTCCATTGCCAAATTATGTCTCTGTTGGTCTTCTAATTCTTTTTTATTATTACTAGTTTGTTCAATAGCACTCTAAATTGCAGTACCCGCTCTTAAAGCAATGAGTTCAATGGAAATAATTCCTCCATGATTTAAACAATTGCCAGTTTTTTTCTTTAGCCATTTTTTAAACTGTTGGTAATGGTAAAGTTAATTTGAAATGTTTGCCTTCTTGTAATTTATTATTATTTTCTTTTGTGATTTGCTCAACTGTAATAAATTCACTATATCCAAAAAATTTAATTCCTCAACAGGAATAGCGAAAGTAATATTTGCTATCTTCATTTATAAGTAAAAAATATATATAATTAAGTAAACATTTTAAATTCCCCATCCTAATTTATTTTTTGCTAACTTAGTTGAGGCATTGACTGCAGAAGCAATTTTTTCACCAGTTGGAGTATTTTTTATTTAAAATGATTTATTTTGCTAATTTTTGTAAAATTTTATCTGCTTCATGTCTAGATTCTAAATCTTTATTATCTCTATAAGCAAATTTCATATTTGCATGCTTCATCTAGTTTATTTCCTCCTTTCATAACCTCTTTCTAATCTTTCATTTAATTTTGCTAATGGACCTCAATAATTATAACTGGGTAAATGTAATTCGGGCAAATTTTAATTGTTTAATGCCCAGTTTATCACACCTTTTCCATGGTGTTCAGAATTCCAAAATGAATGTGGAATTGCATTTAAAACTCTTATAAGATATGTATTCCTTTTGGATTATTAACAACAAATTCAGAAAATTTATTGCATAACATATTCATTATGCTCACTTATTCATTGCAAAAACTATAATTTCCAGCATTTTCTTCGCCTAGAATAACTAATAATCTATCAATTAATTTTCTAAAATCATCCATCCAAACGTGTTCTTTGGACAAATTATTATATTTATTAATTTCTTCTAGAGATTTAGGAGTTCTTGGATAAACCATTCTTTCTGGTGTATTTGATAATGATTTTGACTGTGAATTTTTTTATATCTTCTTTATAAATTGGACTAATTATCTTAATATACTTTGTATTACTTATTTAACTAGGATGATTCCTTTTCTTATTATGAATATATTTTTTTAATATAGCATTTGTTGCTAAAATAATATCTCTGTAATTTTTAAGGTCAACATCATTGAAATTGCCTTCGAGTTCTTCATAGGTACTTTTTGTTAACAAATTAATAAGACCTTCTGTTATTCACATTTTTTATCTTTGACAAATAAAAAATCACCATCTGTTTTTTTACTTTTCTATCAACAATTTCAAAATCTTGACCAACTCCTCATAAACCAAAGTTTTCATTGATAAAATTAATATTTTCGGAAATATATTTTCGTAATTTTATAGTAGAAATGTCTGCTATAGGTGGCAAATTTTTTATTGGTACAATTACTAATTGCTTGTCAGGATCTGCAAATAATTCTTTTTCAAATTGTGTTTCTTCTGGAGTTGGTGGATAATGTAAATTTTTTGCTGCTACTGGAACTAATGTGTTTATAAGATTTTTTTTTCCACTCACTTTTTCTATTTTTTATCAATATTATATAATTCGTCAATTAATGGTTGTTCTTTCTTCTTATTTCTTACATATTCTTTTTCAATTTGCTTTTAATTTTTTTATACTTATCAATGAGTAATTTAACTCGACGAACTACTTTTGATTCTGCCCTTTATATATTCATTTTTTTTTCATTTAAATGAGTTATAAAAGTATTGAGAGGCAAACATTGCCTCTAACTGATCAAAATAGTAAAATTTAAATATTTACAATAATAGAATAGAATTTTATATTACAAAAGGAGATGGCTTTCCTTTTCCAAATGATGCATATGTTTATGAACAATTTAGCATACTAAAGAGAGATGAAGTGGGTGATGATGCAAAATACGATAAATTAAATATTGTAGAATTTCGTGCAAATTTTTTTCCTCTTCAGTTTTCTTGAGTAGAAAACTCAAAAAATGGTAACATTATTGAAGTTTTTGATAATCCAGGTATAAATTCGTCAATAATGAATGATTTATTAACGTCACCAAGTGAACAAAATTATTTAGAATTGCTGGTGTTGATAATTGATATGTCAAAAATCAGTTGCTTAGCCACCAACCAAATGAAATAATGTATCCACGTTATCTGTTTGGTTTTATTAATTATAATAATGAAGTTTATTGGAAGGGTGGTTATAAAATTACTTTTATTCGTAATTCTCCTTATAATAGTTGTTTATATCTTTATGAAATTAAGGATGCTGAAGGTGCTGTTCGAAGACACCGTCCTGGTATGGGTAGAATTTTTATTTAAAAATTAGAAATTATGTGGCCAATTGATGAATACGAGCCTAACACAGCAATTGCAATTAAAGAAAAACAAATATAAAGAACCTAAATCTCCTATTAGTTTTGATTATTGGCAATTTTTAGAAAAAGATGTTTCTACTGAATCAACTATATTAAAATTTGATATAAAAGATCAGTTTACTAATTTACAATTTTATATCCCGGATTTTGTAATGGTTGGCTTTCAAATTAATAGAAAAAATTATCCTCAACAGTATAAACATTCTTCTGTGTTTGATCATTGTGATGTAAAAAACATTTCAGTTAAAAATGGGAGAAATGAAATATTTCCAAAAGAAAATTGGTATTTTGATATTAAAAATAATATTTGTATGAAAATTTATCTGGCTTATAATGATTTTAGATTCTTAAGAACAAAATTAGAATCAACATTTAGAAATAATGAACTTTATTATAAACCAACTGTAAACTTAGAAGGGGATTTCAATTATTATTCATTTTGGGAGCGAAGACTTATATGTTATGATTGTTCATATAGAAAAACAATTGTAGATTAAAAAAATATAACAAAATGTTGATTTTCATAAAAAGTCAGAAGCTGGTAAAATTTGTAATGTTTTAATTAACAAAAGGAACCTTACTTATGATTATTAGAAAGAAAATATTATTGAAGATTTATGAATTTTATATTTTATTAAATGGAAGAATCAACAAAATGCTTCGATATTTTAATACAATATTTTAGATTCATTGTTAAGTGGTCGCATTTAAAAGCTTTACGATTTTATATATATATATATATATATATATATATATATATGAAGTATTTGAGCGAATAGAAAATTATAATTCTAATTAAAATTTTCTCATAGTATCACTTTTTATAAAACATATATAAAAATTTTAAATACTTTAAATGGATCAAATTATAGAACTTTTGGAATTTTGGGATATTGGATATGAAATTATAATAACACAAACTTTTATTTATAAATAATTGGACATTGTTCATTTCAAAATTGTTTTAAAAATCAATGAAAATGATCTCAGATCAGTCTAATTTTCTAATTTTTAAGACGATGTTTATGGTTTGGATTGTTGTGATGGTTGGGATTATGGATTCAATAATAGCTATGCTTCAGATTTTTCTTTGTTTTAGAATTTAAAAATCTTATTGGTGTTTTACTTTTGTTGAATAAAATTTATGAATTCTATTAGCATGTATCTTTTCATCTGATTTGCTTGTTTAAGCCTTAAATTTGCTTAATTTTTGCATATTTTTGCCTGTTTTACCTGCGTCAAACTCTGCATATTCATTTTTTAAAAACTTCTAAAATGTTCTTGTTTTTTTTTCGCTTAAAATTGCCTGTTTTTGAGAGCTCCTTTTTAAAAAGTTTTTAGAGCTTAAATTTAACCCTCAAATACCTTGATTTTGGCTTTAATTTGTATGATTTTCACGATTTATTCAACGAATTTCAGATTTTGAGTTTTTAACATTTCCTGTACTTTTAGACAAAATTGTCCTTTTTAGTGTACTGCATTTTTGTTGTAATTTTAGAATAAATACCCCCAAAAAATGTGCTGTGCCAGGACCCGCATTATAAATCTACTGACACAAGCGACTAATAACTTCAAATCTTGGAGATATTTGTAGAAGATTTCTGTCTATCAGCTGTGAAGATTTAGTTAAAATATCCTTTACACTGATCTTCAACCCATATCAGCTGTGAAATACAGCAAAGATAATGAGCACAGAGCTGTTGAAGCACTTGAAGAAACTGCACATGTAAAAATCTGGACATATGGGTTATTTATTGATCCTGAATTACCGTATTTAGGCGTAACACCGGGTGGTTTGATAGATAAAGATGGCATTTTGGAAGTCAAATGTCCGGCGTCTGCAGATTTGTTGAGTCCTGAATTTTCAATCCTGCAATGGAAGGTTACGTTCTGGAAAGGTGGAAAAAAATTAAATTTGCAGGGATAAATAAGTGCCATAAATATTATGATCAAGTATAAAGCCAGCTGCATATTACCTAAAAGTTGCACTGCTTGTTTTCTGTGTGGACACCCAATCCACCATTTGTGTATTACGGAATACACATTACGGAGTGGGATGACGATTTCTGGCCAAAAGAAACATTGACAAGTTAACTTCATTCTACATTGAATGTCTGTTGCCAGAACTCTTGGGCCCTTCATACATACGTTCAGTCACAATATGTAACCCGAAATGAATTTTGGACGAAGAAAGGAAAATAATAAAAGAACAGCCGAAATCTGCTAAAACAATTCGTACAAATTTATAACTTGTTGTATAATACAAAAACAAATAGTAACACAGTGACTCAATGGACCTTCGCATCTATGGAAGGACATTTCATAACACAGCATTTCTTGAAGATCTTTTGAGGAGGTACATCTTGTATTAGATATATGTCACTGTTTGTATAGAATTAGATCTTTTTAAAGCTTGAATACAATCAAATCTTTTATAAGATTTCATGCCAAATTTCGATCTTTAAAAAATTACTACCCATAACAGCATGCATTTTGAAGTACAGTAGGCACTGCCACAACACGCAACGTAAAATTGGCAGTGAATTAGGGAAAGTAGTTCCAATTAGGAAAAATAGTTCGCTTTACTTCCGGCACTGAAAAATATTCCATCCCTTCTGATGAGCCTAATTTCCTCAGTCGTGGTGTTACGGTAGCGCAGCTATTTCCTTGTACATGGAATTTAGATTATAGTATTAATTTTCAAAACATTTGTTAAATAAGGCATACGCCTTTCCAGTGGGAATTTTGATACGTCCACAGATATTGGTACGATTATTATGAGTACCGACAGGAGATAGAATTCTCTGATTTTCTACTGTTATTAACTGATGCACATCACTTGTACTTAGTTATTACAATTTTTTTATTATGTGTTGTTGTTTGTTATTTCATGTTGCATTTTATGTACTGAGAAAATAAAGTGGACTTGTGAATGTCTGATATAGGCATATCACATGATGAATGTTTATGTTGATGAGGCATAAGTATACGCAATGTGATGGCAGTATGAACTATGCAGGGTTTCAAAACGCTTACTTTGACGTGAACGGACAATAACAGGAAATAATACATTGTGAAATAACACCACGCACATTATCACTAAAGAGCAAACCATTTCTCTTTTTACAGCTTTTCAAAAAATTTAATGTTCTCCTTCGAACAACCGCAATTAGTTTTCAAACAAACTAGGATAGAGAAAAAATTTAGGCATGCCTTGGTGTCATAACAAATATTGTTCAGCCTGAGAAATTGTAGTTTATAAAATGTTGTATACTGTTTAATATTTTATATGACCCATGTGTTTATTATAATTAAATAATTTTGCATATTGACATTTTGGCGACTCGTCATTTTTTAATGTTGCTGTATTTACCCTAGTTTAAGTGTACAATAGAGACATCACTATATAAGTCATAAATAATATTTTTGTTATTAGAAAATATTAACAGACGTGCACATAACTAAGTATATGAATAGCCACATCTTTAAAAAAAATTTAATCTGTTAACAATAATTTGTCATATATGTATCGTCATGTATGTATAGTATATAATAAATAGTATGTAACAAAGCCAGTTTAAAAAATTACACTATTCATGCCATAAACCAAAATAAATAAATCAAAAAGCCATTTAATCATAAATCTATAATTATGTTTTTCAATTAGATATTTGATACCATACATTTGCGCTGTTCTTGTATTGTAAAGGAGTTTTCGAATATTGTGATTAAAAATCGGGATTTGTTAAATCATTTTCGTACCCTACTGTCAATGAAATAAATTGTTTTAATTCACAATTTTTATGGAAATTTTTTCAGTTTATATATATTCGAAAATGTTAACCACACATTTACAGTTTGATTACGTAACCATTCACAATCAAAATTTACCTTAATGTTTTACTGTCAGTTTGTTGATCAATGACTGATGCCTACAAAGAATACTTAAAAATTAATTGCTGATAGACGACAAACCTTAATTGAGTAATTATTAGTTAATTTTATGAGATATGTATGACCTGTGATTTTACATACATATTCATTAAATATATATGTGTTGTCCCTGAACACATGGAAGAGAGTAGAAATGTCTGAAGCCCGAGATCCCAGTATGTGGTTAGCAGGTTGTGGACCTGTCAACGCTCGTCAAACTGCCAGTAATACATGCGGTCGCAGGATGGCCCCGAGACCAAACGCACTTAATGCAAAAACAGCACAAGAGAGTCTGCATTCATAACCAGTCACCTTATTCTAAATGCAATAACCAACGTAATACCTAGCACTTGGTGTGATGTACACGCTTCTCGTCCACAATGGGACTAATTAATAAATGATCTTAACTCATTTAATAAATCAAAAATTATTTTGAGACATTTTATTGAAGAAAGTATAAGAAGATCTTCAAAAACAAATAATGATGTAATCCCACCAAATTCTGCAGCGGACTATTACCACAGACTACATTTTTTTGTAAATTTATATTAGTTTGATATTCACAAGTGATTAATTTAGTTTTATTGCAAATTGTTACATTTTATCCCGGTGTAAACATTACGTTCCTTCGCAGACATGTAATTTGGTTTCATAGTCCAAGGACCGTATATTTAATGTGTATGTAGTCGACTCCAAAGTACAATACGAATTAAAATATCAACTATTTTAACTATTTTATATGGAAATATTAAAACATGTTCTCTAAGCTGTCCGTAAAAGTTGTCAAAAAGGGTACTATTTATGTAAGTGCACTATTTTACATAGTTTTGTGTATAAATGAAATGTGTAGGTGTGTGTAAAATGACGTTTCTTGTGAAAGAGTTTCTGGGTGTCTGTTATCGACACCATTTATAAGATGCTGACTTTCTCGACGAACAAACCAGCGTAGAACTTTGTTCGCCCAATATATTACACTGCCCCTGTTACCAAGCTACCTGTGTCGTGTATTCGTTCTAAAATCTTTTTCAAATAAGAGTTTACCGCCTAATCAACAGTGAATATCGCGAAGAAAGAATGGTGCACTGAATTGCAAACATGGCTGCAGTTCCGTTTACTTAGCTCTGCTTAACAACACTGCGAGCGTCTTGTAGCATCGCTGCAGTGCAAATCTCTGGAACCACCACATTACGATAGCACTGTAACGGCCAGTAGGTGAAGAAGAGTGACTAGTCGAGTAGGGGAGAGGTGGTCTGCAGTTTCATAGCTCTTCACCGGCAACCAGCCAGCTTGCCCGAGTAGATAATAGAGAAGGGGATTTTTTTTTCGTTAGCTGGATGACTGTCTTAAGGAGCCCGCCTTCTAGGAGTTTTTAACGTCAAACGTCTTTAAAATCAGACCGAGACATCAAGGTATCAGGATAGAAATTAGGACAGTCACGAAAACATATATACCGTCTCGCCTTAATAACGCCCTTACTATTAACCTTAGAGACGCAAGTGTCGTGTCGTTTTTTACCCTATGTGGTCAGCTCGTTAATACCACCTCGAGTTTGCGTCATGGGCGAGCGGTCTGCGGCGGGGAGGCGTGCAGCACAAACGGTTCCAAACCGACGTTCTCGCTTCTTTCTGTTCAGTGTAACTCACGACCCAGGCGTGGTAGTGCAGTGATTCGGGCGTTTGTTTATATAGTTCGTCGAGATCTATTGATTTAAGTAATACATATTGTATCTTGGACAATATTTCTATACAAAATATTAAGTAAGTGTGCAGAACACTATAAACATTCAATGTATCGGCCTCAACCCGCACAAGAGCCAGCCGAATATATAGATCACGCAAATCGTTGAATAGAGGAGACTCCTATACGCTACGCACAGGTGCCTCAGTATGCGCGCTGAGCGAGCGAGACGGTTTCGCAAATTTGACGTGGCGTGCTCGGTGAATGGCTGCGAGCACCTCTACCACCGCTGTTCCCGACCCGATGGACATAGCGAGTGATGATAACACCCATACATCTGTCGAAGATACCTCCGAGCAGATGGATATCAGCATCATTTGAATCGATGCGCTGCGGGACCATTGGCGTGCAGCAGACGACGTCATATAGCCTATGACACATTATGGACCAATACGAATCCAACGGCACCTCATTTGTTGATATCGGTGTAGTAGTTAAGCTGCACGAAGTAACGAACTACCTCACATACATACATACATACATAGATAGTGAGATCCATAATCCTTCCTTTCGGCTTTGCTGTTGTCGGGTAAAAAGTGACTCGCTGTCGTAGACGTTTTACGTCAAACCAACGGCTGCGCTCCGACACAGCCTCGCCCGAGTTTTGCAAGAGCTATTCGGACTAGACTGGCACGCGCCATCGTCTCTATGTGCAGGGCTCTGAACTGGCGTGTAGTTCTCATCTTACTGCGCGAACCTGTAGGACTTTAAGCAGCGACTCTGCAATTTCATTGGTGAAAAGTCTGTTGCAAGGTTCAGTGCACTTCCCTAGCGTACATATGTATGAATATCACGCGTATATTTTGACAGAAAGCACTTTGAGTAACCATTCTGGAGTGCTCTAAAATGGCATTCATAATATGTGTGACGTAGTTGACAGGCATAATCTGAAGTGTGTGTTCTTTTCGTAGATCAGCACATTGGATTCATGGTTTATGGTTTCGTAAAAAAAAATGGATTTCAAACACTCTGCAATTCAGTTAGGACGTCAAGAATTATGGATGCACCTAATGTTTATTCGTATCTACCAATTCCAGTAACTACCAACATAAGATTATTTACAATCATTGGCAATATGTTTCATCTAACACACAGTTTCATTATAAATATATCACTATATATAAAATCCTTAAACTCTGACACAATACAATTTCCTGCAGCTTAAAAATGTCCTTTCCTACGTTTTTTAGGGCAAGGATACTTCTATTTTGGCACCATTTATAAAACACTGAGACGAACTCGCTCATTTGATTTGGCACCTTTGTTATAGCTGATCTTTGCTTGCACTTGCTCTGGATTGCTGGACAGGTTTGTTCTATTCTACCAAAACAGTGAGTTGTGTAATATAATGCAGCCACGCCAGCTTTTCCTCACTATGCAGCTTCACTGGCAGAGTTGAGAGAAATAACTTATATGCATTGTTCCCCCCACAGATTCAGCTGTTTATTAAAAAAAAAGTACAGTCTTCGAATATGGCATAACCGTATTTTTATCCACGCCTCTAGATGCGTTGCAGAAATATTTGTTGAATATTACAGAAATATATGGTACAAGGACAACCGTACACCAACTTCTTATACTATCAACTTTTCGCAACTACAATTTTTCAGAAAACGTACGAATTTTTTGTAGTTTAGGAGCGTAAATAATCGTCTCCAGCACCATTTTACATTGTTACATATTAATTGTCTTTTTTAATTCATTGAATGCCGAATGAATATAAATTATAAGATATTGCTTTATTTGTTCAATCAATAATCATATAGTGGTGTGAAGGTTTATTGCATTTTCTGGTACCCAGAAATAGAAGAGGAGTAAAAAAATAATTTGGGGATGGTGGCAGTTTATGCAAAATTTATACGAGAATTTTCTAAGCTTTCGGTAGCCATAATTTTTTTAAATTATAGGGACTGTCAAAACTATTTCTGTTTTCACATTTTGCTAAAGGTAGAATTATTGACAGTTGTATAATTTTATATAAATATTTAGAATGTATAATTTATATAAGGATAGGTAAAATATTATTTTTCGTCAGTATTAATGTATTCTCAGTATACTTTTAGTATCTAAATTTTATTTAATTAAAATTTGTGCAGATTTGTGATTTTTCACTCAAATAAATGCTGCAAATAACTAGTTTTCTTGAATAGAGTGACCAAGGTATGCAGTTGAAGGGCATTGCTTTTGAGTTGTTCTGACAGCATACTGTAGCTTGTGCAAGGCATAATCATCTTGTCAGGTGGGTTGCATAGATACTGTTATCGTTTTATCCGATGTGGTAGAATGTGTACTTTGATTTCTTGTGTTGAGCTTTGGGGCAATCTACCAATTTTTCCAGCTGCACACTGTAGCCCAAGCAAGAAATCATCATCATCTTTCAGGTGTGCTACAAATGGCTGGTGAGGCACTGTAGCCTGTGCGAGAATTTCTTATCTTGTCAGGTGTGTCACCGATATATGTCCTGTGGGGGTCCTACTTTTTGGTTTTATCTTATGCATCCTACTATTTTACGCTGCACAACTTCCCATGTGTTCTTGTGAACGGGATTTGGTATCTGTGTTGGACCTCCGAATTGGGGTTTATCGTCACTTCCCAGAGGGACTCAATGCCTATCCTAGTAGGAGTTGTGAATGTGAAATGATATTCTTGTCACATACACACTGCAGTAACTTTCTTTTCCTCTTATCAGCGCTGCCCCCAACTTCTCTCTTCATCTATCATTTTCTAGGCTCTTCTTTTGTTGCTGTTATCTATCTATGAATTCCTTTGTCTGCTTTGATTTTTTTAGGTGGGAAATTTTCCTTTACTGCAAGCCACCTGTACACTGTGCTTACGATAGCACTGTAGGTTTTTTATGCGATCATGCATATATTTGTGTAAAAAAATTTTAGCACTGTTGTTTTTTGCTAGCATAGTGTACTTCCCCGGTCACAAGTCTGGGAGCCGTGTAGATGATTATGTCATGTGGATGGTAAGTGTGAGGGCGAGGTGCGAACATCAGGCATCATCATTTTTAAGTGTCCATGGCGAAAGAAAAAATGGATTGTGCATACACTTGTAATTAATAGTTGTTAGAAAAGTGCATCACGTGCGGCGCTGTATGTCGACTAGGCCAATGTGCGCAGGTTAGCTTCGCTCTGCGCTGCACATAGAATAGCTGTTGTTACAGAGGCACGTGAAAGGCCAGTGAAATGCATGTGCATCATGAAAGCAGCATAACTGCGTAAATGCAATTCGCATATATGCATTTCGCATATATGCAATCAGCATGATTGGCATAGGCGATGTGTGCATAATTGACATAGAAAAGTTAATCGCTATTGATGTGGAATGACAGAGCATGAGGTTTCGTCATGATGTCATCCAAGATGGCCACCCTGGCACCCCCCCCCCCCCCCAATTCTGCCAGAGTCACCCTTTCTCTGCTCTAAGTTAAGCATTTTAAATTGATTGAAATTTACAAAGTAGTTTTTGAGAAATTTTGAAAGAATTTTAAGTTTACCCCGTGAAATTGTTTTAATGTACCTTTTACTAGTTCTTTTAGTGTGTTTTATAATATCTGCATTTTTTGGAAAAATATATTTGGGACATTTCAAACGCCATTTATTGGAACCAAAGGAAATCTCAAACATAATTAATGTATCATTGTTTTAAAGTAATTTGTGTTAAATGCGCATATGTATTCGCTATATTTAATTCACGTTTTATGTGCTAAATATTGTATGATTTCAACCCAAATTTTGTGTTTACATGTTTATTGAGAGATGGGTTGCAGGGAAACAATTATGGGAGTTTATCCCCAGTCCACAGAAAATAAATTGAAAAATGTTATAAGTTTCTCCCACAATAATTCATTCGGAGATGCAAATTTGCAGCTTTCCATCATGTTACCTATTTCTTGTTCTCCTGTGTCCAGGATGTGTTGGCGAGAATACTGTTTCTGATACGATGAACGAGTCGACGTTCTCTGGGTTCTGCTAGTCGGACCCAGGGGATAACTAGCGTCCCTGTGTATCGGGTATAGCTTCATTACTTACATATCAAAAGCTGATGTATTTTTTGGCGGCACAGACTTACCTATGCAGCTAAACTAGGTTTAAATAAATGATCGTTTTTGATAAGCATAGCCAACACATCCAGTTGAAAAAAAAAATTCCTTCCTATATAGCCTGCGTTGTCGAAAGAAACTAAATTTATCACTATAACCTTCCAAAAACAAAACAAAAAAGCCTTTTACAACGTTTAAAGGTGGTGGCTGACAAGAAGACAAAAATATTAACGAAAGCATTAGGGTTTGATAAGTTCACCTACATAACAATTATTATCAACGGTAAGTCACCCAATTGTGAGACGTGAATCGCCGTTGAGAAGAAGACGAAACATGAACGTTAGTGCATAGAATTCCGTTCAGATTAGGATATAACTCCAAATAGCAAGCACTGTTCTTAACATATATCACAAAACAAAAAAGACGCAGATTGACGAAATCGTCATGCTCAGAAATGTTAGCACTTCGGCTTCAAAAAATCGAGCTCGATAACTTTAAAGATGAAACAGGCAACATTGTTACCTTCACAATGAACCCCGCTTGCGTGCACGGTATAAACACAGTTATATTGACGTTATTGTCATTAACAGCGCAACGTATGACACTGAGAATTACAAGTTGGTGGCCCGTGGGACCGAGGGCACGGACGCTGTACACTCAACATAATACCTAACAGATTTTCCAAAAAACTAAGAGAATAATTTTTTTTTTCTGTCCCAGAAACATCCTACCTTGTATATGTTCGAATACAAAAATGATTGTATATTAAAAGTTTTGCCAGGGTCTTTCAGGAACATGGGCACTATGCTGTAGCGACATGAACAACACCTCGTCTAGGCTGGCCTTTCTTGTAAACAGTATAGTAGCATATCACTGATTTTACATGAGTCTGGAATCGGCTAACAATTTTAGTGCGATGATTTATTATGTAAAATTACAAAATTACAATTACAATTTTGTTTTAACTATTAGTGAATATAAAGAGAAGTCCCGTTCGTTGAAAATAGAAATGTGAAGTTTAAAAAAAAAAAAAAATTTAAAGAATGTTTTATCAAACATTTTATAAAAGTATTAAAAACCGAACGAGGATAAGAATAAAATTCTGGAATATATTTTGTTGACAAATTCCTAATAATTTAATGTGTCACTCTTAATATTGATCGAGCAAGTTAAAGTGAAAACGTCGATTTATGCTATTGTAGAGGACAATGATACAGCAACCCTTTAAAGGAATCAATAATGCATTCATAACTTTAAGAAGTTTGAGATCTTCTGTAAATTAAATATAATGTAGAACGTGATCGCTCCTCTCACACAGTTTCTCATTTTTTAATTAGCCACTGTAAATCTCGTTTTCAAGTTTTCAAGAGCTGGTACCCCCTACATATCCACATTGGAGTAGAGAAAGTCACATAACAGCAGAACAAATAGGAAGAACAGACCGAAAGAGCAGTCAGGAAATGGTCCAGGGTCGTGTACGGCGCAGGGCGCAGCATGAGTAGGCCTGTGCGACGGCTATAAAGAACGAACACGATGTACACCGTGATGGAAAATTATAATTTTGGTTCCCGACATGTCTGTCTGGGCAAAGTAGGTGGGACCATATGATACTCTGGATAAGATGTTCTTCAGGTGGCCGATGGGAAAAAAGGGTGGGCGGGGCAGTAAGGGGTAGGGTAAATAGCAATTGCTTGGATATTTGTAGTGTTAGGCCTGCATGTATAAAGGAAATGTTTGGAAAAGTTTTAAACGGAAAATGCGGGGGTGGGGGGAGGGGCGCTAATAATATAACAAGAAAAATATATGGTCTACACCTTAATGCAAAGCTTGTGCGATATATTTTTTGCAGTTTTTAATGGTGTTACTTGAACTCTAAATTATACACATGTTTGGTATGATTTTGAGTCGTGGTAGGAGGTTCATACAGTAATGGGTAGGGTTGTTCTTTGTATCTGTCTGGTGATTTACTAGCAGATATCCGGTCGCCACTGCAATGCTCAGTATTGTGGTGGATGCTATTTCACAATGCATATGGGGTTGAATGTCGTCGAAGTGCTGTTTGGTGTATGATATGACCAACAAATAACCCCATAGACAAAAGCAGGATGACTTTACCCGAGGTTTAAGCATTATGCTCGAAACCCACTTTTCAATAAAGGCTCTTTGGATGATTGCAGTTCTTTCTTGGCCAGTGTTTTCCATGTTAACATTTTCCATCGCCTTACATCTCGACGATGTTGCGGTATAAATAGTACCGATTCGAAACACTGCTGCAAGACGAGTAGTTTGATAATGGGAAGTCTGGGCGAAGCAACGAGCTATATAGTAAACACAGAGTGAAGGAAGCGTTTCCAGATTGGGGTCACTTGAACCTCTGTCCGCCTTTTCATTTCAGTCAAAACGAAGGTCCATGGTTGGGTGTAGCATAAGGAATATCACGCATACGTATCCAAAATAATCGACAAATAATACACAACTAGACATTTTCGCGCACTTGCTGGCTGGAAATAAAGTGTAATTCACGGATTTTGCTTTGCAAGGTTAAAGATGGCATAAAACAAACCGCAATTTTTGTTATTTTTTTGGAGAATTGTGTTAATGTCAAACCAGCCTGCACATTTGAGATTGCAGTGTATGAGCCTATGCATGGGAACATGTAAGCGATTTATTTATCCATTTAATCGAGTGCTCGGAAATATTAATAGTGCAATGGGCCGTGGTGTTTGCGGCTCGAAAATGCAATGCGAATAATTTATGCACTACAGCAGTCTGGCATCAAACCACAAAGTTGGTGGATTGACCTCGTACTCAAAATCATTATTTTCGTGAATGGAGACAGACATGGAAATTATATTTTGTGGGTGCTCACGGAAATCAGGTTCCGGTAAATGTAAACATATCGTCAAGGTGATGGCACAGGAGCTTTTTTGAAAAAATAAATAAACAAATCCGGAAAATGGTATATCCTAACTCCACTCTATTATTAATACAGAACACAGATTTTATTATGCGCATCAATATTTCACCTGATGGGGAGGGTTATGAACTGTGGGAAAATTGAGGGGTAAAAGATTATCATGAAAATGTACATATTTTGTATTTTTTTACCCCATAATTTCCCTGATCTTCATTACCCTCCGAACTATCAATTTAGGTGTTTGTATTGGTTTGTGTTGTTTGATTATCTTTTTGCAATTCATGTATTTCCGTGTGTAAATATTACTATGAAATACACATTTTCCACTCGTTTTACCCCACAATTTCCCTAATCAAAAAATTGTCATAGGCCAATTTCAAAAACCATTCGGTACGAATATTCACAGTTTAGGCCTCTAACATTATTTAGGTAAGCTTTATGATGATATAAAATGCCTAAATTGGCGATAGGTCTTCTGGTTGTTTTAAATTAGCATATTTGTTTTCCATGACATAGCACATTACACGTAATGCACGTCAATATTTTGCAGCGACTGTATTTAACACTGTTACAACTGCGAAGCAAAGAACTGTAGTATTTATTCTTTTGTTATTGATATCTGTCGAGTTATTTCTTTAAAAGGACGGCCTCAGTTGGAATCAATATTAACGAAGGAACAACCGTGCAAACGAAAAAGGCGCATTAAATTCAAGCACGTATCTCCTGTTGCTTATTTTTTGTCATACAAACTGAAAAGATAGTGGCGAACATGCACACAAATAAGCCTATGGTAACTTTTATTCCGCTCATATTTCTATATATCGCTACTTACTGTTTATTAGGTTTATTGAAATTTATCGAGCTGGGCTTAGTATTTCGTCGGAAATGTGGCAAATCACGTTACACGACTGTGTTTCAAACACCTGGGGCAAAGGTACAACGTCGTGATAAGTAAACAGACGTGGATGTAAATAATTAACTTCGTCATAAAAACAGTTCACCGTTAAAACGTATAAATAATGCATATCGAATATTTGAAGTCACGCACGCACACAGAAATGCCACTTTACACGCAGCTGTTAACGAAACACACGTAAGATTATATTAATATTCAAAAATTTATCACGTCTCATTCATGGTAACAACATGTCAATAAGCGTCAGCTGACAATGTTTTGACTGAAATGAAAATGGCGGGACAGTTTGCCGATGGCTTCTGCTAAGAGCGTTGTAATCACTTAATCACCCTCTCTTTGTTTACTATATAGCTCGTTGGGGAAAAGGGTTTGGCGAATCGGAGCCTCGGAGCTGGCAGCCGCCATATTGTAATTTTCCTTCCCCCCCCCCTTTTTTCCCTAAAAAAAATTACCTTTTCCCGCAAAATTTATTAAATTTCTCAAAAAATTTCTCTTTCCCCTAAAAAGGCCCCTTTCTTCCCTTAAATTTCCCATATTTCCCATTTTCAAAAAACAATCCACAGAAAGGAATATTTCAGCCTCAGAGCAGAAGTTTATTCGTGACTCCGAGCCAGGGTAAACGGACCAGGGAGGAGCAGTGAACATAGCCGTGGTGGCCATTTTGGTTTATAGGCATAGGGTATGCCAAATCGATACAAGGGATCCAGGATCGGAGTCAGATCTAACCATTAGCCATCTTGGTTCTGTCAGCCATCTTAGCCACGATATTGGGTTCAGGTGACCTTGACCTTGACCCCGTCACATTGAACGGCAATGAACCAAAGAATTAACAAAAAACATTTTTAAAGAATTTCAAAAAAAAATTATAGCAAATTTGTCATTAAAAAACATCTAAAAATGTATTTTAAAGACTTACATTTCCGAAGGATCCTCCCATTTCCCCTCATCCATACTCAATCCATCATCTTTTTTTTTGTTTGTTATTGGTTTATACAATGCTGGAGGCAGCCATACTGTTTTTCTTTCGTTTGTCACTTTTTTATACATTGCTGGAGGTTGGTGTCTTAGTTTTTTTCGTTTCCCATTGGTTTATACATTGCTGGAGACTGCCATCCTGATTTTTAGATTATCATATAATCATATGTTGTTTAAGGACACCATCTTGTTTTTTTCGTATGTCATTGTTTATACATTGCTGGAGACTGCTATCCAGGTTTTATTCGTTTGTAATTTGTTCATACATTGCTGGAGTATATCTCTCATCTTTGTTCGACTGCCGTATTGGATTTCATTTGTTTAACATCACCTAGGTAGCACTAGCGTATTAAGTACCCATATCGCCACTAGGCAGCAGCCATATTTGTTTATGTGTTTTTAAAGTACAGGTTGCGCTGGCTTACACCTTCCATATTGGATTCTATTTTCAACACATAGGTGGAGTTTATTTCTTGATTTCGTCACCAGGTGGCTCTCATGCGACTGGCCATCTGCAATCACTTGACAACTCGGTGATTGACTGGTCGGTGCCTGAACAATGTATTAATGGTGTATGTACGATTGGTTCAAAGTCAATATGATGTCACATTTTTTGCATATGTGTATATTATATGCAGTAGGGGGATCAGCTGAGAGACCTAGTTTGACAACTGCTAGAAAGATACATTAATTTAACACTAGAATGCGCTTTGTTACATGACTTTGGCTTGCCATTGTTTATTCTATGACTTTGGCTTGCCTTTGTTTATTCTATGGCTTTGGTTTGCCATTGTTTATTCTATGACTTTGACTTGCCATTGTTTACTCTCTGGTTGTTATTATGTTATAGTTATAGCCGTAAATATTGCGAAAATATGTCTTTATAAAGAGGAAGACGTATGGTAGAGCTTAGTCAACAAGTTATATGCAAAGAAAGTGGTAAGTGCAACATTTTTAAACTTTTATGAATAAATTCATGTGTGTTATGAGTTAGATTAACATAACCTCAAAAGTTATGAGTTTTTTTTGTATTTGGTCTCACTAGTTTCGGGGCATCAGGGTTGAAATTGACTTGTTTCAGACAATGTTGTAGATTTGTTAATACTGATGGTTTCCATCAACACTCCACACATGAAACTACCACTGCTCCTATGCCTACACCCTCTACGTCTGAAAGTTCTGCATCTAACCTAACAAAAGAAAGGGAATACGGAACAGGAGGTAAATAAAAATACTTACATACGAGATACTAAATTTTACATTAAGCATTATCGTTGCGTCAGGTTACATCTACCTAAACTGTTTTTCAACTCGGATTGCAATACACATTTTGATGAAACTATGTGACATGTTATTGTTTGTTTTTCAGGATTAAATCCCATGTCTGATGCAGAACATCAGCACGACAGAACTTTATCTGAGATTGCTAGTTCTGCTGATTAATTGTTTTCAGATATTGCATCTGAATATAGCCCACCTGCAAGTTCAGATTCTCATGATTCTGCAAATTTAGCACTCAACAATAAACGAAGTAAGAAAAAGCGACGTGTTACTGAAATTAATGTCAATGCTGGGGATAAGTTACCAGCTAATGGAACAGCAGGGCAAAATTCTCCAGGAAATAAGCACACAAGAAAGCGAAAATCAGGCCCAGAAACAGCCAGGATACAAGGGAAGCCATACATTTCGACAACAGGAGTACAACAGCCGGGTAAGAGATTGAAACAACTGTGTAAATGCCGAAGAACATGCTTTAAGAAATTTAATGAACAAGAACGGGAAAATTTTTTTATGGAATTTTATAAATTCTCGGGCGAGGCACAAAATCAATCAATAGCATACGCTGTACAGTAATACCCTAAGAAAACAGTTCGGTTAAGATAAGGGAATGCAGCAGGTACCAGCAGATGCTCCTTTTCAAGAAAATATTTCTTGAATAAATCTAGTATGGAAACAATCCAGGTGTGCCAGACAAGGTATCTAATTACACTAGGTTTGACCTTAATGTAAGTTCGAGTTATTGTTGAAAATAAACGTACTAGTAATAGTGGCATTTGTCATGAGGATCGTAGAGGAACACATGGAAAACAAAAATGTATGCCAGAAGAAGCAAAACAAAAAATTATGAGTAACAGTATTGCTTCCTGCTTATTGTAGTCATTATTCAAGATCACATACAGACAAGAGATACTTAAACCCAGACTTTTCTATATCTAAGATGTATATATTATATTAAGCAAATTGGAATAATAGGGTTTACATTATGAGTCTGAGGCTATTTACCATAAAATATTTGTAGGATATTTTAACTAGTCCTTCCATCGGCCCAAGTATGATACATGTGGTAAATGTCACATGCATGAACTGCAGCTTAAAACAACTAGTAATTAAGAAGAAAAAATTAAAATAGAAGAGTAAAAGAAAGTTCATTTAAGTTTAGCAGAATCTAGGTATGAGCAGAAGAATATCGAGAAAGAGAAAAGTAGGGAAAATCAAAGCATTTATTTCTTGTACTTTTATTTGCAAAAGAGTTTACCGACACCCCTTTTATACAGTGTGATAGCTTTTTATAAACGATCGCTGTGGACACTCAATTTAATTGTGTACTATGTAACCAACAAGAACAAATCAGTTTAATGTTATATCTGGGATGAAACTATTGATGAACTATTGATTGGGGGATGAAACAGCTTAATGTATTCGCCAACGTCTTCTGTCACTACCTGAAGAAGTAGTTGAGGTCAATATTTCTAGTGACTCCTGCATGAGCAAAAACATTGCAATAGCCAGTTGTAGATTATTAATCAAAAGAAGTTCGTTGAACCTGGTCACACCTACATGGAGGCCGACTCCATTCGTGCAGCTATTGAAAAAACAAAAAAGAATACAACTGCAAAAATTGATACACCCAGAGATTGGGCTAATTTGATCAGACTAGTTCCTAGGAAACCACCGATAAAAGTAGTGGAACTTGAGCAAAAAATTTTCTTAATTTCAGTGAACTTCTTCATGGATGTTATGTTCATAGAAAACAAAACATCTTGGGGGAGTCAGTTTCTTGGCTAAAGATAAAATGGCTGCAATACAGGCGTGATTCACCTGGGAACGTATTACATGAAGTTTCCTTCAAGAGGAGTTCAAGACCTTAAATATAACAAGAAGAGGCAGATATCCTGTAAATCATGATGTGCAACCAATTCACAGACACCTATACGATTGTCAGCAGAAAAAGTCAACGACCTACAGTCTTTAATGCCCTTTATACATCCACAGAGTAGGCACTTTTACAAGAATATGTTGCCAGGCTGCCCAGGAGACAGTGTAGAGTACTTACCAGACGAAAGTGATGATGAATATTTGTGACAGCATGAAAAGTACATTTGATTTTTGTTTTCAAGAGGTATTTCGTCTTTCCCAGCTATGGAATGATACACATACTGTCCATACCATATGTAGATTGCCTTCAAATATTGTAAGATACAGCAGTCTCTTATATTGATTCTCTCTATATCAATATATTGGGTAAGAGTGAACTGTCGAGCATACACACATTTTATTAGACTAGCACAAGATTTGTTTGTATCGCCTGAAACAGCAAAATTGGGGATATTTCGTGCTTAATGATGTCTGAAAAACATCCAATATTTAATAGCTATTTAAACTACTTCAATGCAAAAACAAACAATGCCAGTAAAATTATAATTAATACAAGTGTTATAGAATGATAAGATAGCTCAATTAGTAGCATTTATAATCATAATTATTAGTGTCAAATATGAAATTCCAGAATAAAATACTATCAGTATTATTGTCACTGGAAATTTTCATTAAATTTCAATACTTGTTTCCCACAAATTATGACATTTTGACATAGTTGTTCTTGTATTAAGCCACAGATATATTGAAGAGTATTGTAAATTTTTTCGAGTGCATTGGTAAGTGTAATAAATTTATTGAATGAAAAATACCTGTTAATAAAATTGTGATTTATTTCATGTTTTCCTTATAATGTACCATTGAACTACACGCACGATTATATTATTTAAAAATTAGTTTCTTCAAATCAAACAACTTTAAATGTTTAATAAAACATATTTAAGTAATACATTTTGCAGTTAGTCAAAGTCATGCTTGTAGGTATACTGTTGACTGGAAAAAATATTTCTTTTTAACAGGATGCAATATTATGAATTGTCCTACGTCTATAAATATTAATGCCTTCAGCTCACCTGATGACAAAATAAAAAAATTATCTTCACCTATATGTTGAAAATAGAATCCAACATAGAGGGCACCGACAGCACAACATAAACTTCAAAAACCTAAACAAATAAGCCTGCTGCCTGATGGAGATATCCATACTTAATACATTAGTGCTACCTGGTGATTTAAAACATATGAAATCCAATATGGCAGTCGAACGAAGTGAGAGACAAACTCCAGCAATGTATATACTAATGACAAACGAAAAAATCAAGTTGGCAGCCTTCTATAAAGTATAAACAAATGACAAACAAAAATGGCTGCCATCAGCAATGTATAAACAAATGACCAATGAAAAAACGTGATGGCTGCCTCCAGCAATATATAAACATACGACTAACTAAAGAGCAACGATGGCCACTTCTAGCAATGTATAAACAAATGACAAAAAAAAAAAAACAAAATAACAGGCTTCAGCAATGTAAACAATGTATAAACAAATGACAAACAGAAACTGTGATGGCATCCTTCAGGAATATATAAACAAATGGCTAACGAAAAAAAAAAGATGGATGAGTTAGTATTGGTGAGAGGAGGTGGGGTGAACCTTCGAAAAACTAATTGTTTTAAATTAATTATTAATAAAATGTTAATAATGTTTAATAATTTTTAAATAATCAATTAAAAATATTTTTTAATGAATTGTTTGTAATTTTTTTTAATTTTTGGCATAAAAAATTGGGTTCAAAGACATTTAAGGTAATGGGGTCAAGGTCAATGTCACGTGTACTTGTTATGGAAGCTAAGATGGCTGACAGAACCAATATGGTTAATGGTTGATCTAACTCCGATCCCCGATCCCGTGACTCAAAATGGAAGAATCTGTGTTTATAAAACCAATATGGCTGCTATGACCATGTCCGCTGGTCCTCCCCAGTCCGCTTGCCCCTGGCTCGGAGTCACGAGTCCACCTCTCCTGCTCTGAGGCTGGAAATTACCTTTCTGGGGATTGTTTTTTGCAAATGGGAAAAATGGACAATTTTAAGGGAAGAAAGGAAAATTTTTAAGGGAAAGGGGGCATTTTCGAGGAAAAAATGGAAGTTCAATGATAGCGGCAGCCGGCCCCGAGACTTCGATTCCCCAATCCCTTGTCCCAGACGTCCCATAATCCTACAACTGAGACGTTACATAAGAAAACCTGTACCATGTACTGTACTGTGGTGTGTGCATGTGTGTGTTTATATATATATATATATGGTCAAGTCCTGTAATATGGCCACTAATATGTGCAATATGTTATATCTTCTGGATGGATTTACATAGAGACATGAACAAAAGATCAAATTGTGGGAAATTTTATATAGATTAAAATTATGGTTTCAAAATTTAAAAATATACATTATTTATAATATTGTTAATTTAATATTACTGGGAACAAACGAAAATGACTATTTTGCAAGACTGTCCTATAATACGGCCAATAATAATAGGTATCATTTCTCAAGTATTTACACAGTCCCTACACACAAATTTGGCAATGTTTGCTGCTTCTGCACACTGCTCATGACACCAACCCTTACATCTTACACAACACACCCACACTTCACCATTATTGTCATCACTAAAGAGACTATCACAATACAAGCATGCAGTTTCTGAACTTTTGTTTGAGTCCTTTTTTTTTAATTCCTGTGGCCTTTTTCAAACATGTGTTCTTTGTACTCTTTTTGAACTTTTCCTTCTTCACTTTTGCAGTGTTCATGTCTTTCTTCTCTTTCATTTTCTTTATGTGCTCTGGTGATGTAAGAATGGTAGCCTTCTGGCATCTGCTTGATGACTTCTTCTGCAGTATTCTTGGAGTGGGACACAGCTGCTGCAATAACGAATTTATGTCTTTCTTGCTGTGAAAATCTTCACTAAACGAATCGTAAGCGCGACGAATCTCTTGAAAAGAAGCTCAGTCGCCTCTTGGTTTGTCTGGACATACTACAGTCCATTAACCCAGATGTTCCAGGCACAGGCTCTGCATTTGTTGGCTGAAATGAACAATGTGACCTTTCTGCTCGTGTTTCAGTTTCTGTCATCTGAAAACACTCACAGGAAGAAAATGCTGATTCGGGAATTGCTCCTGGATTAAACTGCACAAGCCCACAAGCTCGAAATTCACTCACACCATTTTCAACAGAGCAGGCTTTACCCCAGACCTGAGAAAGAAGCATTCCAAACTGAAGTTTTGTCACGCTTCTGGTTGGGTTCTGCTTTATCCAGTTGTTACATACACCACAGTAATGCATTTTCAGGGGTCTGAAAAATGACCTGTCAAGTGGTTGGATGTAGTGCGATGTGTGAGGTGGGATGCTGATCATTATGATACTGTTGTCAACAGCAAACTGTAAAATGTCTGGGTCACTGACATGGGTCGAGAGACCATCCACTTCCAAGAGATTCGACTTCTTTCCTTGTGGTTTATGAGCGACGAAATGTTCATGAAACTTCCGAAAGAGTTCAATGGTTATGTAGCCAGAATCAGTCATGAAAACAACTGAACCTGGAGGTAAATTGTCCCTGAATTCCTGTTTCATATTTTTTCCCTTAAAAACCACAAATGGCGGTAGGAAAACACCAGTTGCGCTAACACATGTACGTATAGTCACAGCCTCTCCTCTTTCCTTAGCAGTAACACTCATCTCATTTCGTTTTCCTTTCATACTAAGGGTTTTTTCTGGACGGTTGTTTATCTGGAGTCCTGTTTCGTCCGCATTATGGATTCTTGCAGGGACTCCAAACAAGTTGTTTTCATTTAACAAATTCTCAAACATCTCAAAAATGTTTGTTACATCTGCCTCGTTCATGCCTCTGGCTCGTACCAAAGACAGAGCTTCTGGTTTCCTGACTGAAAGATTGGGATGTCGTTTTTTAAAAGTATAAAACCAAGTTTTGCCTGCCTTCCCCTTTTCATGCGAGAATCTTACTTGTAGTCCTTCTTTAAGTGCAAGTTTGTATGTAACAGTTTCTACCTCGCTAATTGACAAGCCAAATCCTCTTGATTCCGTTAAGAAAATGTGGTCAACAAGGGAAGCTTCTATTTCTGGTGGGATGTCCTGCATCCTGCCCATTCCCTTCTTTACGGTTTGAAACTGCAACTGACGTCTTACGGTTTTTCCTGGGAATGTTGTATTGCTTTGATGCTGCAGAAAGAGTAAGATGCCCGGAACGAACAGCATCCACAGCAGCTTGCATACTTTGACGCTGCAGAAAGAGTTAGATGCCCGGAACGAACAGCATCCACTGCAGCTTGCATACTTTGTAAATCCCTAAATCCCAACTTTGATGCTGCGTCTTCAGTTCACGCATTAAAAAAAAACTGCAGTAAAAATTGTTTTTGTTAACAACTGTTTCTCGCATTATGTTTATTAAATTCCTATTTCTAAAATTCAAAATATTTATACAAACACATTTCTCTGTTTATTTTACAAAACGTAAATATTTAAGCTAAAAATAACAATACATTAGAAAGAAAATTAAGTATTAAATTGAGTACTCTGATGGACACCTAATGGCAGTGGATTCATTATGTATATGTAGAACCTGCTTGAATTTACTCAATTCTCTTCGACACCATTTTCGATTAATTATTTTTGTGCTTAATTTTGCACACCGTAGTTCCCTAAATACTCACGAGGAAGTCTAAAGACTTAATTTATTTTATTAATATACTCCAATATAAGAATTACTTAAAAAATATTATTAAACACATACTAATAAAAAAACTATGCATTAAACACAATTTGCATTTCCTTTCTATCAACATTAAATGCAGATGTTTATTTTCAATCTGTGTCTTCCAAATCGGCCAACAAGTCTTGTAAATTGGCCAGGCATAGTATTCTGCCGGCCGTTTTACAAGACACAGCATATATACACAACTGCATAATCTCTCGGCAGGTAGCAGCACTAACTTGAACCGCAATCGTGGTGAGATGATGTCACAAAGCACAGCTATATTTCAGTAAATTAAACAGTGGTTATAACTATTTATATTTACATATGGCACACAAAATTGTTAAAGCGTAAAAATGTTTTAGCCGCCATTTTCTTATCTCTCAGATGCAGGAGTTCAAATATTTTATTTCCCTTGCGAAAATAAGCAACGACAACCGAACATTCTCTTCCGTAACTAACACAGTGGATGCTCTGATTCCCCCCGAGATTCGACGAACTACTTCGCGCTTGAAGTTAGAAAGGAATGTTTGTGGCCGTATTACAAGACTGGCCATATTACATAATTTGGTATTATTATTTACCTCACAATATCTGTCGGGCGAATTCAGACTCACCATATAGTTTACTCTTATAAAACTAGGCAATTAAAATGGTAATCGATGTCTATGATACTTAAAGGCGATATTATATTTGGCAAGAATTTAGAACCTGTTGTGTTTTGTAATACACATTGCAATACTCAGATCTCGAGTATTTCAAAATAATTACCTATATCATTTATAGTGCTTGACGTTGCATTCTAGTTTTTATATTAATTAAGATATTTTGACCTAAAATAAAAAATGTTATGTTTTTTCCTCTAGAGGACTAAACAACCATGACTAAATTATATGTTCCGCGAAACATAATATATCATCACCTTTGTAATTATAGTATAATATAAACAAAATTATTATTACTGCTAGCAAACTACAACAAATCGTTACAAACTACAGTTAGGAAGTTGAGAAATAAGTAATAGTTGTGGTGAGCAGTTGTAGCAAAATAATAAAATAGGTAACTACTGAGAATGCATTATACAAGGTGGGTGGGAACTCGCGAATACTAAATGCAGCAAAGGATTATATGGCAAAATGTAAGGCGGAAATACCGTTAGGTGAAATTGCATTGGAGGGTTGGTTTCTGGGGATTCTGACACAACATATATGGTTCGAGTAGGCATGGCCACCGCGATACCATATCTCACTCCCCTATACTTCATTTTGTGGCCTCGCCTTTAGTCTCTGTAGAATCAGCCAGACAGACAATTCGCCCCAGCCGCCTGAGGACATCATTGCTCGGAGCCACATTAAAAAACCTATAGTGAATGTTTGTAAAGGTTTGTAAAACGAGTGTGCGTATGTGTAATATGCGTCGATTAAGCAGGAGTCAGATTGAGGTATTGCTTGCTTTCAGTGTAAGAAGAACACATTTAGGCATGCACACCAAATATGGTTTCCTGTCGGGGGAAGTACGAATAAATATCCTATATTCAGAAAAATAGTCAGGAGTTTAGAACCATGTTAACTCTGTCACAATAGCCTTCACACCTTAGATATAAAGCTGTATATTAATGACTTTTTTTTTTAGATGTGTCACTCCAACAGTTGGCCAAGTAACTGGCCTTTTAGAATTACTTGATAATGCATTATTATTAACCATTTTCACTCATACGTGAGAGTGTATTAATTTTACATTTATAATAATACATTTCTTACAGCTTTATGTGTGAATACATGCACAGTTAATGTAAGTAGACG
Organism: Dryococelus australis; assembly: GCA_029891345.1. Lineage (NCBI taxonomy): Eukaryota > Metazoa > Arthropoda > Insecta > Phasmatodea > Phasmatidae > Dryococelus > Dryococelus australis. The sequence continues at coordinate 29,392,413 of CM057009.1, forward strand.
TATTATATTATAAATACCTTTCTCGTTTTAATTTTTAGTTTACGCACAGTCGTGCAATGGAGGTACCAAAACAATGACAAGAGTTCATAAGTTTCACTTGTAAAATTGGTTTCTTGAGCATGTGCGGATTTTATAAAAAGTAAATGTTGCATACCTTTAGACCACAAGACAGACCAGAAATGTGGCCATCTTCTCACTGGTACTTCACTTCACTAGAAATGTTAGCGAATTTTTACAATTAGGAATGTAGGAGGGGCCAGTTACAAACCCTATATAGCCTTCTGTCACAACACAAGTTCACAGCATAAACAATCAATTTTTTTTTGGGTTGTCGCGGAATGATATTACCACAGATGAATATTGCCAAATAAAATGCGTACGTATACACGAAGGCATAAATTTATATTTTTAATGTGCATTATTCTTATTTTTACATAGGTTATATACATATAAATGTATGTTTATATACATTTATACACGTACTTAATGTATATTTATAATGTACGTATACATGCGCATATGATATGTAATATATTACATATAACACTACATTTAATATATATTATGTAATATATAATATATTTGTATATAAATAGTTCTTGATTGTGTACCACAATTATTACTTTGGTTATAATTGCTTACCACTGACGATCCAGAATATTTTGCCAATATTGGAATGATAACATTGATTTTAACATGTGCCAGTCGCATGGCAATGTTTGTTTAGATATGGCGGAAATACATAATGGACATGAAAGTAGAACTTAATATAACTTTCAAAAGTGCTCATTTTACCGTGAGCCGCCTATAAGCGTGTTTTAGGGAAGCTGACCGGAGATTGCGTGATATTTACTACTATTTCTCTGATTTGTAGGACGTAAAAGGTAGGAATTAGGCTACTGCTAGAGCTTTTGAATTTATTATTATCTTTCGTTCACGAAAAAAAGTCAAAGTACCTTTCGGTGAAACTATAATATATAATAAGAATTAAATTATTCTATTACAAAAGTGGTCAACCAATATAAATTAGAACTTTGACATTTAAATTATCACGTGTTTTCGTTGAGAATTTTGAGCTTTGTTCGAAACAGTTTACGGAAATACAAGTACTTGACACACTTAATAATGTACATTATTAACGGTTACTTGCAAACACTCTTTGCACATGATATTACAATGATTACTATTTTTATTTTGTCGAATATTTTATATTACAAGAATCCTACAATAAAGTCTATATTTTTATCAAATAGGGCTGTCTATTGCAAACTGCAACGTTTATCAGCCGATGTGTCAACATTATGTTAGTTCAGAGCTTTGCATTTATTTTTGTTAAAGAAATGGTACCTCAGCCGCAATTTTTAGACAGTAAAATATATTATTACTCCATAATGCGAACTCCATAGCTATTCATAAACCATCCAATATACCAAGTTAACTTTTTTCAGATCAACTATAGTAATTATATTAAGATACATTTTCAAGGCTTTGCTTAAAGTAACGTTATAAAGCGTATCCCACATCATTCCAACCGAGAAACTGGAACAACGCTTTTTCGATGACTTAGTTTAGCAATAAAATACTCTGGGAGAACGTATCACACCCAGGTTATACCGCTAAGTATTTTCATTTTTACAACATATAAAATTAAAACTATTTCCTACTAAAAAATTAAATTGTATTAAGTGTTTGAGATCAGCGCACAATCTGTGGCGAAGTCCGAATGCCTCGATTAATTCATTGGGGAAACAAACATGTTTTGTTCATGTTCTGCGCCGTAGAAGACCAACAGAGAACTTAAGTCTCCCGGGGAACTTAAAGAACAGTTCCAGCTTTTGATAACAGGGACGACAAAAAAACCGAGACAAACCATTCGCAAGACATGTTTGCAAAGTTGTGGCGCGTCAGGAAATATATTTCAGCGCAAACGACTTTAGGGTAAACACTGTAGTTGCGCCTGGAAAGATGAAATGAACTTAGGGCAAATGCAATTAAGGAAACTGATTTTAGGGAAAATGCATTTAGGGCAAAGGCCTGATAGACAACAATATTTTCTCTCAAACGCGTTTAGGGCAAACGATATTTAGGGTGAATATCTTAATGGTAAACGGCGTGTTGGGCAAGTGGCTGTTTGTGCGAGTTATGTGAGGAAAAGGTTTAAGGAAAAATGCTGTAGGGCAAACGAGGCACCCCCAAAAATGCTTATCTCTATGCTGTTATAAGTCTTATTGCAATTTTAATTTAATTGGTAGCTGTCACATTTGTAAGAATGAGATTCTACAATAAAGAACCGCTACGTTTTTTTTTAACGCTGCACTGAGACTTGGATATATGATCTTGTTATTCTCGAGTGAGTAAAGATATATGGGCGGCTCTTAACAGCGGGGTCTTGAGAGCCGATGAGGGTGACTGAGGTGAGTATGGAGCAGAGCCGGAATGAAAGAGCGGGGGAAACGGGAGATCCCCAAGAAAACCTCCCAACCTGCGGTATCGTCCGGCACGATTCCCACAAGCGAAAATCCGGGAGTGATCCGGCCAGGGATTGAGCCCCCGGTTCGCCTTTGTGGGAGGCGAGCAGGCTAACCGCTCAGCCACCGCGGACCCTGTTGCTCTCGAGAATCAGAGCTCGAACTTTATTGCGTTCTAATTTTATGTTTGCATCTACCGTTTGTACAGTTGCCAATTGCCTGGAGTCAAAGAACATGTTTCACCAAGCAAGATATAACTGTATTGTAGTAAAAAAAAATTATATTAATTGACTGATTTGAAGTTGCTACCATCGAGAAACTGCATTTATATTGCACCATGCGTTTACAGAAAGCACTTGGTTCTAAAATTGCCTCCTTCTTTACTGGTGCCGTAATGGATATAATAAAATTCATAATATCTTTTATCAAAAATTTACCTAACATTTTAACAACTATATTTCAAGCAGCATACATAGGTATGAAAATATCATTTCAAATGTGTGTAATTTTTACTGATAAATTGTTTGTAATTTTACTAATGTTTGTAACAATACAAACATTTCTCTTGTTAAATTAGGCCTACTTGTTTGTGAAATTACAAGAGCCGTGTTTGTAACAGACTCAAGAAATGTTTATAGCATACTGACACATATCCATGAGCTCAGACAAAATGGCATACACCGAACAACAATACATAACTGTTTGTGCACAAAACCAAAAGTTATTTAAAGCGCATTGTGCGCCAAAATTAACATAATGTAAGTGTAAATAACATTTAAAAAATACTTAAAAACGTTTCCAATAGTCGTAATAAAACAATGAAGACACCTTAAAATAAACGTGGCGCTATTACACATTAACTGTTAATGTTTCGTATCTACACAGTCTTCACAAACTAAATAAATAATTTATCCTTAACCGAATAACTGTACTAATATTTTGTATGCCAAACTGTTATCGCGACACCCGTCCATAAAATAGCACTATATTCTGATATTATAAAACTGCAACTGTGCAAATGTGCAGTTCGCCTGCAGAAATTTAATGACATTGTGATGGGCATCAATTATCTCATTCGTTAACCTCAGTCCTTCTTCGTAAGACGTGAAAATATGTTATTCTTGCTTAATCAGTGCCCAATATGTGTATTGTAAAAATAAATGCGTATTATTAAGTAAAGTTGGTTGTTTTGTTAAAGATGTTGGTGTTGATGCAAGGTACGTGGGATCGAATCCTTGTGTCAGCGAGGTATAATGCTTTTTTGCAATTGTGTTATGTTTTGAAAAATTATTTCCCTCTCCTTTCTTATTTATTTATAATATTTGTTTTCCAAGGCAACAAAAAACCCTCATTTATTTCCACTTAACAGTAATTAAAAGTTGAAATACGAATCTGTAATTGTAGTGTGTATATTTTACAGTAAAACTTTTTGTAGTTCTACAAAAGATCTTCTTGGAAAATGAGTTTCCAATAATTATCTTGTAAGAGTGTAAAATAGTTTTTACAGTGAACACAATACATAGTAAAACGTAAGCCCTGGTAGCCAGCTGTTTTGACTGCAAAATTACTCTGCAGAGCTGGGAAAATGAATATAAACTTAAATTACCGCTTAATATTTAGCACGGCTTATGTGAGCATTCTAATGTGACCCTAAAAATAACATGTTTATTAAATGGCCAGGTTCTCAGCCCAAAGAAGCAAACATATTATACCGACGCCACATGATAAAGAATCGAAAATATCTATAAGAGAAGTCATTACTCGAGCAACTACCTTATTTGCGTGCATGCATACGAACGCCTTACATGATCAAACTGTTGGGGCACTCGTCTTAATTTTGACGAAATGTGCATCAATTTATGCTACCCATTATTTGCAATCTGCGACGAGGTAACACGCGTACTTACGTCTCTTATAGTTGCAGGTCCGAGTTGAAGAATCGTTTGAACCGGCGGTTGAATGAGTCTTCGCCTCGCGTCACTCATGAGGGTTGCGCGATAACTGGCGGGGCGAAGAAGATCGCTGCCTTCTCTCACGACTCGCGCGCCGCAGATTCCCCTGTCTGCCGCAACCCCTCAAGCGCTGCCGCCGCTCGGCTGAGAACGCGTCTTTACAAAGCGTCCAGCTCTCCTGCAATATTCAAACGATATATTATTGGAAGCGTAAATACTGAGTTGTGCGTTTAAACTAGCGTGCATAGAGAACGGGTACTCCACATTCGTCATATAATTTACAGTAATTAGTCTATTATTTTTTTGTGAATTCTTTACTTGAGAAAGACAGAGATCAATAATGTTGATATTGAAAGTGGATATAGAACGAGATAGATGGTGCCGATCACCATGAGGAACCAGTAAAAACACATTTGTGAGAATCGTCAAAAATCATGAAACCATCAATTATCTTCTGTATTTAGTTTAACAGTTTGCATCAAAATCAGTAATTTTAAGCATTTAATTTAGAGAAAAAATACAAAGCTACACAACTTTTAAATAAGTAAGATTTAGAAACTAAAAGTATATTGGAACTACATTAATACTGACGAAAGATAATATTTTACCTATCCTTATATAGCTTATACAATCTAAGTATTTATATAATATTATACTACCGTCAATAATTCTATATTTAACACATGTGAAAATTTACTATATTCCATTCATGGTTTCTTCACACTTTTTTAAACAAACCTTTGAGAAGTCACCGAAGGTTTTTATCATGTCTGCCCGTGTTTTAAACAAATCACAACAAGAAACTTTAATGATGTTATTGACATTAAGGAATTCTAATTTTGTTTAAAGGGAACTATAACTTGTATATTGTCTGAAAATTATTTAGTTTGTTTCGTAATAAATATGAAATAAAAGTGGTGAGAAAAGTGATCTGTTGGCACCGAATATCACGAAATATTTTGAATATAAACGATTATGTGAGTTCTGATACGCTGTTTGTAAAGTTAATAACTCTTACTTTGGTATTTACTTTTTCACGTAGCGAAATAGATGGTACTAGAACATAGTCCAACGAGCATGAATTCTACAACCATAGTCTCTTCGCGTGTTTTTTTTTTTCCCCCGAGAAAGAAAATTATGGCGTTTATTTTTTTCTGAACTTCCATTGATCTCCGCATTTGTTCAATTTTTCTGCGCTCGCAGTACGCGAATAATGATTTGTTTTCTGTTTTAACAGATTTTAAGCATCCATGAGAAATAAAAGTGCCTGAATTCGTTATCTATAATTAAAACCTGATTTTAATGTTAAAACACTTATGAAAGTTTGATTTATATGTGATTTCGGAGCGATTACCACTTTGAAGTTGGTAAAATTGACGACATGAATATTTGTTCGATGGCGCTCGATGTACTTAGTGTTTATTTTCATCCTCCCGGTGAAAAATACTGACAGTTATCAAATAAAGTTTGCACACGTAATTTAAACATTCCTGGTTAAGTGACACATCTGTGATAAACGAGTTTTCACTTCAGTTCGAGACATATTTCGACGTGTGTCGTTTTGATTTGACGAATGAAGTGAAGTTCTAATGAAATGTCCGTTCAGGATGCCTTACGTTGGTCACGTGTGCGAAGGCGAGTTTTAGACGTACGAATTTGGTTTATAACTGTGAACGATGTTTAGGCCTGGTTGTTATTAAACACCACTTGTGTTTTTACATCACAACGTTGTAACTTTTCTATATGTGATTGATACACATTTACTTTATGTACTTAGAGGTTTCAGTGAACTGAATATTTACCAAAGCCAAAAGATCTAAAAACCCAGCCAGGAAGGCAGAAGTAATAATAGCATCAATGCATGCTGAAAAAATATGAAGGAAATAAAAGTTACACACTTAGCGTGCGCGCACGAGTGCCACGAAATTGTTGACATTGTTAACCACCATCTTGTTTGTCGCCGCTGAAGTTACATTAATAAAACATGCAACACTGGTTGCGTGCTTGAGTTTACTCTTTGGAAGCTGTTGTTTTTTTTTTTTACTCTGGTTAAGACCGTCCTTTCATCGAAGTAACGTACCCTCCTCTTTTCAGTTCCCCCTCATCTACCTAGTCCGGGGGAGCCGCCATGATGTTAGGGCTCTATAAAGACAGGTATAATCGTCCGCCATTTTGGGTCAAGTCTGCGCTCACATCAGTACTGCATCTTATGGTTCTCTCCGACTGTTCCATTGCTACTTCATAAAAATTGTTTAAACAAATAATGTTGTTGATAATTTAGACTAAATTAAGGCATTTGATTAGTTTGCAAAGTAACATTAAGTTTTATTTCATGCTCATGTTCCTTAATCAGGAATTGAAGTGTGCTACAAATATTCGTCACTTTCGGAGACCTATTGAAAAGATACTATTGGTTATACCTAGGGAACCGGAAATTTCGCGGATTCATTCGACAACAAGCTAGACTCCACAAACATTTGTGCATTCAAGCATCAGTTAGTAGTTCATTGGGTGCAGTGGCGTCTCGTTAGGGCAAGCAAGGCAAGCAGCGCTTGCCCAGACAGTTTCCTGACAATGTTATATTTAAAATAAATATTAAATTCTAACTTATATTAACTTTAAGGTAACTTTTCACTCATGCGGTACACATTCTGCTCGGGAAACAATACTAAACATTATAAGAAAGCAACTTGTTTGGTAGCAAAACCAAGATGTTTGGAAGCGCCGTAAGTAATGCTTTCAGCAGGTAGGCAGTCGCAATGGTTTCCCAGCCGACGGAGGGGTGGCAGTGTAGGAATACCGCCTGGGGTGACGCAGGGGCTTATGGCTGTGTCAACCTGTGTTAGAAGCTACGATGGTAGTGCTTTCTTTACCGAACTGAAGCGGATATAGCCGAAGCTGGCCTAGCCGCAGGCAGTTGGCGTCGTGCAGTTTACAGTAAATAGATCGATGTGTGGACAAGTTTGTGCGCACAACACGAATCGTATTGCCTTAATTTTATTTTATTTTGGTGCTGAGAATGTTATACATATTCGTGAGCGATGTATATCCTGTATAAAAATTATAAAATCACAGTGTGAGACTGACAACCGAGTGGACAGAATGAGTGCAAAAAAAAAACATGGTGATGTAAGTGTAGTTTGTGTGGATTACGAGTGTAGCATTTTTCCAGCAGTGCGTTCACTTTTCAGGAAAGACGTGACATCATAAAAGAGAGTAAGCGGACACTTCAACTTACGATCACGACAACACGCAAGAGAGGTAATTTTTCTACGTCATTTCCAAAAAAAAAAATGTTTATCAGAAACACTCGTGGTTAGCTGGATGTAACAGCCTAAACAAACTGTTTTTCTGGCCATGTTTATTGTTTTCAAAGGATATTAACACGTGGACTGCACCTGGGTATTGTGACCTTAACAGTCTGTACAATGCTGTTCAAAAACACGAGTGTTCCGAAGTTCTCAAAAATTCGTTTTTATCTCTTAAAGAATTTGGTAAAAATCGAGTTTATTTTGGTCTATATAGATCCAAACAATTATAAAATCAACATTTCTCCGACGGCGGGTATTAAAATAATATTAATTTTGACTGGACGAGGTCCCGGGTTTGATGAAAGTATCTCTGTAATATTTTTCACTCGGGCAGATTTTATGTTAAAAAATATTAATATTTATACAAGAAGAGTATTTTATACTCTTAAAGGGCACCATTTTGCACCTTAAAATCCACATTTTTCCAAGGGAGGAACCCCGTACCCCCACTCCACCTTTATTGGGGGGATCAACGCCACTACTGCCCTCTGCACACATTAGCTTGCCCATGAAATTATAGCATGCATCACCACTGGGCGTTGCTTCACTTTAACACCAGACCAGGTTACACGGGATTCGATTCTTATTTTCCTTGCAGGTTCGTTATTGGATGAAAGTCGTTCGGGTCATATCTGACTAACTACGATCCAATGGAAGCACAAACGCATGTGTACACGTGCATGCAGTTTAACCTGTCGTCGGATGAATCCGCGAAATTTCTGGGTCTCTAGTTATACCTATAGGCACGCGGCCTTAACGGGGCAAGAATACTTTTATCGCCTAAGAGACTGTTTATATAACAGTACCTTACCTGAAATACCCTTTATGGCCATGCTGCATATTTTTAGCATTACTATAGATGGCGACTAGTTATAAAACTTACTTTATCACGTGCCATTTACAAACCGCTTACAATTAGCATGTTACTTTACAGTATCATGGCTGCCAGCTTTCACAGAATTTAACATAAAATCATGTATACAAAAGGGACATAAGTTACATTAGACGATTGATCTGCCTTTGCGATTTTCGTGATTATTGGGAATCTTCGTTAAAATTTTAGTTATTTCTCTGGGACAATTTAAAAGATGTTAACTCTCCCTTGTGAAATAATATATCCAGACTTATTTGAGCTATAATATTACATTTCAAAACAACAGACTTTTATGGTGTGTTACCAACTAACACAGTAAATTGAAAAATTAAATTTAATGAAATCATCAAAATTAACTTAAAATATGTTTATTCGTGATTACAGTATTTAAAACTGCACTTATAATGTTCTTTAGCAAATGTCAAACATCTGGAATAACTTCAATGTCATTATTGTTACCTTTAAATTATATAACTCTTTGGTTTTTCATTTCGTGTCACCTCTATGCATAAAGAGCTCCACATTGCTCTGTTACTAGTTCCCATATCAGATGACAGAGGTATGACATGCAGCCCACACTTTTCTGCAAATTGTATGCATCTTTCAATGAGCTCTTTTTAGAATGGGACTTTGGTTGATGGACCTGTCAGTTCACAACTGGTTTCGAAGGACTTTTCACTCCTTTCACGAGGACCGCAGTAAGGTTACTACCAACTGACTTTGAATTACCAAGAGTGATATTACAACAAAACGAATGTTTGTGCTTGTCAAAACCAACTACACCACTTATTTACATTTCATCACTGGAGAGAATGCATTTTCTGTCTAGCGGATCCAGGGATTGAACCTTACATTTTAATGGCTCGAGAAGGTTTTCAAACACACCAAATGACATTTATATGTGGCCTAATCGTTTAGTGAGTGTGCTGTAGGAAGGTGTTGGATAATTTTTGCTGCGTAAGTAATTATAGTCATGAATGCCTAAATTGAACATAAGTTTCAAGCTGAAAATAATATATTCGCTGATCCGTGATGAAGAGATACGTTCTAAAGCAGCAATTTGTTAATCATTAAGAAATTTTGCCATTAACAAAGTTTTCTTTTAAGTTCTTATTACAATTAACTTATTTCTTCCTACAGCTTCGCAACGGAAGGCTCTTCGCCAGATGTGCAACTTTCCCCAACATGAAAATGATTCGGCATATCATTTCTATGTGAAGGTTTATCGCGATTTTGCGAAACCTGTGGGGAATATTTATTTATCTTATTTATTTGCGCTTCCCTGTCTCTTTACTCGTCAAAGGGTGGTCAGTTAACTATGTAAACAGCATTAACATTCATTCCTTAGTGGGAATTGGAGCCCACAGTTTCTAGTATAATACACAAGAATGCAGATAACTATATTACAAAGGGGTGGTTAGGCGGTAGGCCTATAAGAAATAATATGTTTATTTTTTCGTGATGGTAAAGTTATTTGTATATCGAGTACGTTTTGAAAAATCAGATTCGTCAGCAATCATGGCTCCAGAACTTCTACCTTATTTTTTAAAACCTCCATATAGTTAAGTTGAGGTTATGATTTAATTGTTTCTTGCACGGGAAAGTATGAAAGAATATATGCGATGTAATTACTGTTATGTATTTTTTAAATGTACAGTTTGCTTATCTTATACTTCGACTTTCTTTCACATGACAATCTTGTGGGGGAATTTCGAACTTTGTAAATGGTATGAATTGCATTTTGTTTCAATTTCTTCCAATCATCTGCTCTGTTTAACTCCACTGGTTCTCTTCAAAGTGCACCCAAAACCAAGTTAATTTATATTTATAACTGAAGTATTCTTGCGCACACCAACATCCAAAATTATGTTACTAAAAAATCTGAAACAACAAAAAAAAATTATTTTTGTGAGTTGTGAGACTATTTTTGCATATAAATTAATTTTGTGTGTTCTAGACAGTATTTTTTTGTACACGAGTAAGTCACTTTTTTATACAAAGAAACCTTGTATTAATAATTGCTGCATATAATTTTTTTCAAAATATTCAAATATTTACTTATATGATGTATTTATATATCGGTTTGTGATTTTTGTTTTAATAATTACCGCCATACGAGACCCTTTCAATAACCAATAACCTTAGACACTGAATAAAGGTATATGGTACTAATATCCCTGTTGTCCTGCTCAACTCAATCCAATGTTTATTTAAGAAGGAAAGTATTCCTCTTTCAGTATAGGGACTCGTGCTGCTAAAATTATGGCACACTTCTATAGTTCATCAGTAGGCCTACATTTTCAGACATAACTTTATGATGACATTATAATTACCGCAGTTGTACATAACATCACTAGATATTATAAATAAATATTTAAAAAAACTTAATTTATTCCGAATGCTATAGGAAAAAGTTAACCACATTTACAGAGAGACAATATTTACAACGCTATTCATTATTCCTTGTACCAGTACAAAGAGCGCAAGAGTGTTTCACATAGAAGAAAATACCCAATTGAATTATAATACAAGCTTTTTACATTAAATGATTTTTCTTTTAAATGCACTAATGAAACACTAACTAAAATCGAATGTTAAAAAAAGAAAATTACACATGCTACCTGTAACAATCGAACCCGGGATCTTCCATTCTATAGAGCATGCAACTATCCACCTGTACCAATTCGTCTCCAAGTGTAAATTGATGTTAAATAACATATAATTAATTAAAAATATTAATAATTTTGACTTTACAATAAGGTTTTAATAAACATACTCACAAAAAGATAACGGCAATCAATATCTGAGACTATGGAAAACTCACAAGTTCTTTAATTAAAGTCAGCTTTCATTTGAGCCGTCTGCAATTTTGCAGCCAAATATTACTTTTTTTTTTTATCAACAGGAAATCTAAATAAACTGAGACCCGTAGCTGTGCTGTTCGCACAATTTGGTGCAGAACAACCCAGCATTTTCAACAGAAATAATAAAACGCACACTAGGAAGTTACCCCAAACGTGAATTTCCTAGCGTACCTTGTAACGCAAGCCAAGGAAAGGAGAATCTAGAATGTGATAGGCTTTCCCCTTGCCGCCTATTTCCACGAGTTTGACCCAAAATGGCGGGTGATTATACCCAGTCTTTATAGTGCCTTACGCCATGTGGTTACGTCACCGTCCACCATCTTGGATGTCGTTGACCTTTTACCACTGACCCATGTGACCTTGACCTTAAGGACCTTTGACCGCAAAAAAAAAACTAGTTAGACCATTAAAAATTCCAAAAAATCCTCATGAAAGTCCAAAAAATAAAAATAATTTTTTTTTTAAATATTAAAGGGATCCTCAGAAATGACCTATTTTGTCGATAACAGCTGACAGGAATCAACGATTCAGGTAACCTTGGGGGTCAGGTGACCGGGATCACGACCATTGACCTTTGACCTTGAAAAAGAGAAAAAAGAAAAATTAAGAAAAATTCACAAATTTTTTTTATCACAAAAATTGCATGTATATGTGATTAAAAATTATTAATAATTATTCAAAATTAATGGAATATTGCAAACTATTAATAAATTATTGAAAATTATTTAATTGAAAAAACTTACATTTCTGGCACCACGATTAGTTACATTTGTTCCATTCCAAGCAGACGACTGACTCCCTTGGTCCCACTCCCCTCGCCTATACTCATTCTGCCATCTTGATTATTTCGTTCATCATTTGTTTACACATTACTGGAGGCCATCATCTTGATAGTCGACTGCCATATTGGTAGATTATGACTATCTTGTTAGGCGACCACCATCTTGGTAGGCGACCACAATCCATGTTAGATGCAGACTACATTGACCTTGTCCCTATGACATAGAATGAGCTTGAAAAATAAACTCAAGAAAAAAGCATAAAAGTCAAGAAACATATTACATTACATACTTCTAACGCCATATTAGATGTAGAAAAATATATGCAAAGATGCAGACGCTTGCCGAGACTATGTATCCTGCACGACAGCCATTGTCACACTAACCCTCACAGCCTAACTCCCTACTGCTTATAATATACATGTATGCAAACCTTTTAATGTTATATTGACTTCAAACCAATCATATTACACCATAAATAAATTGTGCAAACACCGAACAGCCAATCACAGAGTTACCACAGTATTGAAGCTGACCCATCACGTGCAAGCACTGAGACAACACATGAGGTGGTGGTGGAATAATTTTGGAGTCATTATGGAGCTATAGAGCTATGGAGCTATAGAGCTATAGAGCTATAGCGGGGCCATGTAGGGGTCATGTAGGTATGGTGGTGGTGATGATTGCTAAAGATAGATGGAAATATTGGGATTGGGTTTGGGATTGGGATTGGGATTGGTGTGCATGTGTGTGTGCGTGTGTGCATCTGTATGGGTTGTGAGATTGATGGAAAAATTGCAATTATGACTAATGGTACGTCTCACTCCAGCAGACTGAATGCACGAAAAGGACTCTTTGTACAAGCTGTTCTCTCATGCCGGCATGCATGTTTTGAACATAGATGAAAACTCGATCACAGAATATTCACTAGCAACAACCAGTTAGCGATGATGCAGGTCGAGGATCCATGGTTGTCGAGGTCAAAGGCAGCCTTCACATTCGTAATTCATCTTCGTGGTTTGGGAGCACTCTGAGAAAACCCAAACAGGTACTTGTACACCCTGGAAGAAATCACGCAGGTACTATCGTAACAATATGATATTTACATATGCTTGTAGGAATATGTATATAGTAATATACAGACATGTAATAAATTTTATATTTTCATATTTATTTGTACATACTTATATGTAGACATAAAAATTAATATTATATTTCCATATTTGTATGTACTTACTTTGATAAAAACATTCAAATTAATTTGATATTTCCATAAGTACATGTACATAATTATATATAGATATATAATTAATTTTATATTCCCATATTTACATGCACATACTGATATATAGACATTTAAATACATTTTATATTTCCATATCTATATGTACATATGTATATATTAACATTTAAATTAATTTTATATGCCCATATTTATATGTACGTACTTATGTATAGACATTCAAATTAATTTTATTTCCCATATATATGTACATACTTATGTATAGACATTAAAAATAATGTTATATTCCCATATTTATATGTACATACAAATGTAAAGACATTAAAAATAATTTTATACTCTGTGATTGATATGTACATACTTATATGTAGACATTTTAATAAATTTTAAATTTACATAGTTATATGTACATACTGTAACTATAAATAAATTAAATAGAAATTAACTATATGTTTACATACCTAAAACGTATACCTATATGTATAACTTAAATTGAAAATAATTTAAATATATATAATTATATACTGTACCTATATCTATACATATAAATTAGATTTAAAATAATTTTACATTTACATAATTATATGTTCATAACTACATATCAATTATTTATATTCCTATTTTATACAAATACATAATTATGTATTGTCCTATTATATATATATATAATAGAACTATAGTACCTGCATGTTTTCTTATGGAGTGAACAAATTTTTGGGTTTTCTCAGAGTGCTCCCATACAGTGAAGATGAATGGCGAATATGTAGGGCTGCCTTTGACCTCGACGACCACGGAGCTTCGACCTGCATCATCGCTAACTTGTTGTTACTAGTGAATATTCTGTGATCGAGTTTTCACCTATGTTCAAAAAATTCACATCTGCATGAGAGAATTGCTTGTACAAAGAGTACTTTTCGTGCATTCAGTCTACCGGAGTCAGTATTTCCATCAGTTGCAATTGCAATCTTTCCATCAATCTCACAACTCATTCTGATGCACACATTCACACATGCCCAACACAAACATTCACAACAATCCCAATCTACATCCCAATCCCAATCCCAATCTCAATCACCTTCCCAATACCAATCCCAATCCTCTGATCAACCTTTAGCAATTTATCATCAATATTTAGCAATCATCACTACCACCACCATCCCTACATGACCCCTCTATAGCTCCATAGTGCCATAGCTCTAAATCTCCATAACTCCTTAGCACCATAGCTCCATAGCTCAATCGCTCCATATCTTTATAGCTCCATAGCTCCACAGCTCCATAGCTCCACAGCTCCATATATCGATAGCTCCATAACTCCATAACTCCATAGCTCCATAATAACTCCAAAATGACTCCACCACCACCACCGCCACCTCATGTGATGTCTCTGTGTTTACACATTGTGGTGGGCTCCAGGGGGCCGCACACGACGAGTTAAGGTTGGACAGACTATAGATTCCTTTGTGAGCTCCCTGATTATTCAACAAACATCAACTGACCCACTGCCACCAGGATATAAATAGTCAGTGCGCCAAACACCCCCCCCCCCCAGATGACAGTGAGTAATTGATCTGTGACGATGTCAGTGCCTGAGCGGCACGAAACTGAAGTCTACGAGAGTCCAGGGTCTGGAGGAGCTCCAGGCAGATGGCATTCGACACTTCTGATAATTGGTGAGCATAACTCTGGCTACACAGTAGGGTATCATCCCTGATCTCGAGGCCGCGTTAGTAAGGACATAATCAATGTGTGGCAAGGATAGGGACTAGATGCGTTTAATATTCTTGTAATAGTAGTCTATAATCAGAGTGAAGTAATTGTATTCTTAATCTGCCCATTTCAATGTATCGTTCGGTTCAAACATAGAGTTATTGTAATAAATGTGTTTAGTGGAAACCCTCTTTCTTATTGTAAAACCATGTGCAGCTGTCTACCCCCTGTATGCCCCGATCCTAAGGAGTTGTATTGTGTATTAAGAATTTAAGTAGCAGAGAGTACCCAGCCACAACATGCATAGACATATTTATTTTTTACAGGTTAACGTTCCTGTCTTGCTCTCTTATTTTTAAGTTTCCAGTTTAATATTAAACTCTTTTTACAGTGTTATTCTAATATCAGTCCTGTCAATCATATACGTGTAAATCACAGCAAACCAGCACGAGCGCATAAAAGCTGTTAGCTTGCCCTTGGCCAAGGCATGCGCGGTATGCATCATCGAGGTAGGTTAGTTCATCAGCGCGAGTCAACAGTAGACATGCGTAGGCGATCTTGCCAGCCACGCTGTCCGACGTCACGGCACCCATCCCACTCCGCGCTAGAAACGCTTCTCTGCTTCTTTATATTTAATGCATGTTCTCTGCTTGTATTTCAATGCGGGACAACCTGTTTCCATTGTAAGCAAAAAATTCTCCACGTGTGTGTGTGTGTGTGTTTCGGAGAATTTTTCAAACCTTTTCTCTTATAGTTTTAAGGCACAGTGTGCTGAGATTACAAATATCCCATACACCCAACACAGGAATATAATTTTACATGTTAATATATATATAGAAGTGAGTAAGTAGTAGAAAACGTGAGACCAAGCGGCAGCAGATAACCACCTGCCCCATCTATAGCAGACAAACCCTTCCTGCCCAAGCAAAATTAAATTAGAAAATAAAGTGGCAGTGCAGGTATAAATTCCTTCTACAGTGTAAACTATAGATATCACTTTAAAGGCATTTTGGTGTGTTACTGTTAAAAATTGGAAGTCACTACATGCGAGGGTCATAATAAAACATATATTAAAAATAACGGTGGGCAAAAGGGGGCAGAATACAGTTTTGTGATCGTACACGGGAAAAATCAAATTAAAACATTCAACAGCCCAGTTTTCATGTACGTAATATTATAGGTTCACGGGCAGCCATGTGAAGCACTAGATAACGCAGCAAAGTGCGTGTCGCACAGGCATCTGCCAGCTGCCATGTTGCACTCTGTCCATTATCACAGTAGCCTCTGATTTCGCTCATGTTACAGTCATATCGGGCAGAACCCGACATCAATTGTTTCTCGCCTGAGCGTCGAAACAAGCACACGCAGGTCGGAGGAATTTAAACGACATAGCGGACCGAAATTATATCCACTGCTGATATGGAGACGTCCAGTCAGTATAAGGGCAGACCGGAAGTAGGAGACTTCCATTGCAAGGCACATGAACGAGTCTTACACACCCCAAAATGAGGAGCCAAAGGAGCAGGGAAATTAGGCACCATATTAATTTAGAGAATAATGAATTAGAAAGTGCATTAGGGCAAGACGAATTATTAGTTGGTTAAGGAGTAGTATGTGGCCACAATAGATTATAAGAATTAAGTTAAAGATGCTAGTATAAGAATTGTTTGAATTGAGGATCAGTGTTGGACTGAAAGATTTAATATGTTATTGCAAGGCACAAAAAATATAAGTCAGTAGAATAAGATAATAAAGTTACAAAGTGTATGAACTTAGAATATAAGGAAAAACCCAAGGGCCCCATAGCCAATTACAAAAGTTCTTATAATAATGATATATATATATAGAAAGAAGTATGTCTAAATACCTTAACATGTTAGGATAAGATATTTTGTTGTGAACACTATTGAGAATTAATACTATAATTTTAAATTACCGAAAAGTCATAAAATATGAGTTAACTTATTGCTATCAAAACTTAAAAACAGTAAGGTATCAGCGAGCCCTATAAGACTTCTAAAATAATATAAAGTGTAGCACATGAGACTAGAGGCAAAATATATTTTAAATTTAATTAGTTGAATAAGTAAGGGTTACTGTTGGAATTTTGTTATTATATGAGTGTAAATTGAAGCGAGCTACCAGTGTTGAAAATAATGAGCAAAAGGAAATTCATGCCGCAGGCAGAAACAAACATTCCAGTTATAAGAAGGACATATTAATCACAACTTACAAACACAGTGTGAGCCGATCAGCAAGGAAATGGCAGCGGGGGCCGCGTAAACATTCGACACAACACATAGCGCAGGCGCAGCCGGTTCAAGGATGGCAACCGAAGCAATCAGCCCCGCCCACAGCAAGGAGTGAGGAGCTCACTTCCTGCTGCTGCTCAAGGTCACTGCAGCAATATATTTTCTCTGCTGCCAGCTGTTACCACAATGCCGGCCACTTTTAGCATTACGCCGGAATGTCTTGACTGCCGGCCGATTCTGAATGTATTTATGAGGACACACCTAGCACTTAATTACACAATACTTTTACACTTGCCAACAACACCAAAAGTCTTGGTAAACACCTATACATAGTCTGTGCAGATCGCACGTCACGACCAGAATTCGGATAACCCACATGAATGGAGCAATATTGAATATCTATAGGTACTTGAAACGATATACTCTGAGAATATCCTAATCACAAACACGATTTTGTATTCTCGCCATGTATATTAAGCTCAACAAATTTACTGCAATTCTGACACATCTACAAAATACTGCTTAAATAACCACATGGCTTTTATAACAATTGTATATGGCCACCCTTATATATCAATATGTTCTAATAAATTCATAACAAAGAACATTAAGATATTAAGAATACCTTCATAAGGCTTGTAGATAGCGAGGCTTACAAAAGTAAAGTATGTTATAGTATACTCATATAATGGGGTAAACACAGAATAAGTTTCCCAATTATTTCAACTTGAAGTATTAACTACCACTTAAGGCCAAGCCCTACAATTCCCTAAGTATAACCTTATTTTGTTCCCCTCTGGAAATTATTTCTGCATAATATCAGCATAATTCTGCACAAGTAAAGGTGTATTTTAATTCAAATACATTTCACAAGACCTTGAATTTTTTATGTAATCTTGTTCAGTACATAAACTGATCCACGATATCTTATAAATAAGTTCATGCCAATTTAAGGTATTTGCATTTTAGCAAACTCTATTGCATTACGACAAAATATTAATGTTAATTATATAGGTGCACTTAGTAAAAATGTGTATTTTCGTAATGTGTATCCAGCACTTGTGTCTGGCATTTAAATTGCCAAGTTATATGTAATATACAATGCTGCAATGCAATCCTCTGAAGTGAGCGTTAAAACTTCATATTATAATTAATTACACCTGTGGTGGTCAACCAGAACACGTTTGCCAAGTTTTTAAAGAATATAGTTAATTGGTTGCCAATTGTAATATATGTTGATATTGTTGAGCTCCCTTAATATAAGATCACTGAGTTTTATAAGGAAGTAAGTATCAGTACACAAATGTTGATTATAGGTTCTTGTCATTGCTAGTGTCACACTTAAGTAGAAATTGTCACCACGCCCACCCTAGGGCAAGGCATTTCATTTGCAAGCAACATACAATTGCTGCTATGACAGCCTCTTAATGGATTATATACATAACTGTAGACGTTGAAGCTGTGTTATATTTCTCTGGTGTACCAAATAATTTGCTTCCTGTTACCCCTATAACTACTGAATTTTATGTTTTTTCACATTTAGATTTATGATTATCCAATACTACTGTAATCGCTAAAGAGGCAATTTTAACCTCTTTATAATTGTTATTTGTGTGTACTATATGAAACAACAAAAACTTACAAAAGTGTAGTTATAAAAGACTTCTCGGTAACATTGGAAGTTGTATTAGATATAAGTAAAATTATTTCATTATGTTTATTTCCCATTTGTATGTTCTCTGGATATTATGTATATAAGTTTGTAAGCAAATCAAGCACATTTTAATTGTGACTAGTACTTTCATAAAAACAAAAAATTAAGTGTGGACAATTATCAAGAACACTTTCTCTGCGAGGAGTGCCTGCCAAGGCGACCAATTTCAGATCTACACAATTATCAAAACAATTAATTACCTTAATCTCAAAGACACAACCGTAAAAATTGTGCATCGATAATAGTGTAACGGACTCATACTCAGAAACTGTTTCTCAAAAGTGCAAAACCACTCTCAATGCTCAATGTTAGCCACGCGCTATAACTATCATATGTACAAAGAATTTTTTTTTTAATCAGTAAAGTATTGTCTGTTTTCGCAATATTGTTGCTAAATAGTAAATTCTAAGTATTTTATACTGTAAATATGTTATGTTTCTATATGTGTATATTTTTAAGTGCTCTCTAAACCGGAGGTTAGCGAGGTTATCGGTTCCCGTATGGGGATCACGAAAACAAAAATCATCACATATTTTTAACTATTTCTAAACCTCATGTAAAAGTGTTGTTAATGTGTTGAACTTATGTGTTAAGAATTATAATCAGAATGGTAATAACATAAAATCAAGTTGTAAAAGTTAACACGCAGACAGACAGCAAATGGCCAGCTCACTAGCAATATCGCTGCACCTCTGTTAACAAAGCACGGATTCACCGTGCAGCACAGCCAACATCGGTGTGTAAATTTCCTTTCGTACAGGAAGAAAGTAACCTAGAATCTAAGTTTCCCTGTCACTTGATTAAAAAGAATCGCGTTTATCTCAGATTACCAACTGTAAATTTCAACTCAAACCTAAGCCAGTAAGAACGAAAATTCAAATAATAACTATTCATAAGCCATTGATTGAGATTAACTTCCTAGCACATTGTTTTGAATTCCCTATTACACATATCCACTGCCTAGTACTTAGGAGGCCTTTTTAAAGATTAAATGTGGCAATGGACATACCTCGTTCTAATCCGTGGTTTCACCACGCAATGTGCATAGGTATTGCCAGTGTTCCAATGTTTATAAACCAAGTAACAAATTTCAGTATATTGCTAATACATATTTCTTACCTTGCCAATTTGTCAAAAGTTAATGTTCAGTCATAATAATTTTGAAACGGTGCCTCGAATATAGTATTCCACCCTCGACACTGCCTTTATGTATAATCGTGAATGCCACCAAGAGGCTACAAGACGACGATTTGTGCCTAAGCTCCTCGGCCCCTCCACTTTAACTCAGCTTACCTGAAGCATATATATTACTATATACCATACAGCAGCAGGGAAGTACTGCTATTTCGACCTGGCGGGTAGTGTGGCGGGCTCCAGGGTGCCGCACATGACGAGTTAAGGTTGAACAGACTATAAATTCCTTTGCGAGTCCCATGTTAATTTAACAAGCATCAAATGATCCACTGCCACCAGGGTTTAAATAGTCAGAGTGCCAAAATCCCCTCCCCCCTTGAAGGCAGTGAGTGATTGATCTGTGATGATGTAAGTGCCAGAGCGGCACGAAGCTGAAGTCTAGGAGAGTCCAGGGTCTGGAGGAGCTCCAGACAGATGTTATTCGACACTTCTGATAATTGGTGAGCATAACTCCAGCTAAGCAGCAGGATCTCGAGGCCCCATTAGTAAAGACATAATTAATGCATGGTAAGGTAGGGACTAGATGCATTTAATACTCTTGTAATAGTAGTCTATAATCCGAGTAAAGTAATTGTATCCTTAATCTGTCCATGTCAATGTATCGTCCTGTTCAAACATACAGTTATTGTAATAAATGTGTTTATTAGAAACCCTCTTTCTTATTTTACAACCGTCCGCAGCTATCGACCACCCTCAGTAGGCCTCCCTATCCTATAGAGTTCTGATATAAAGCTGACTAGCAGCAGCCAATTGGCTCAGGTGCGACAGTGATGTGCATAAAGTGGAGTTAGGGATAGGGACTACAGCTACACTCCTGTGGTAACTCACTGATTGGCTGGTAGGTGTCTGCACAATTTATTAATGGTGTAATATGATTGGTTCAAAGTCAATATAACATCGAAGGGTTTTCATGTGTGTATATTATAAGCAGTAGGAAGGTAGACTGTGAGGCTAAGTGTGACAATGGTCGTTGTGAAAGATACATAGTCTCGGATAGCTTCGGCATCTTTGCATATATTTTTCTAGTTTTTGTTTCAAGGTCATGCATGGTCATGGGGACAAAGTCGAGGTAGTCTGCATCTAATATGGTGTTAGTAGTCTGTAATGTATTATGGTTGCTGACTTATGCCTTTTTCACAAGTTTTTAGTTTTCGAGGTCATTCTAGGTCATGGTGTCAAGATAATGGGCATTGGCTTCTATTATGGCGAATGGGTGATGTCTACCAAGATGGTGGTCACCTACCAAGATGGTGGTTGCCGACCATGATAGTCATCACCTACCAAGATGCCATTCGCCTACCCAGAAAGTGGCCTCCAGTAAAGTGTAAAAATCATGAACGAAAAAAAAGGAAAATGGTGGAATGAGTTAAGGTGAGGGTAGTGGAGGTGAGGGAGTCAGTCATCTGCTTGTAATGGAACGAAGGTGTCTAATCTTGATACCGGAGGACCTTCAGAAATTTTAATTCTTTCAAGAAAATTTAAATAAAATTTAGAAATCTTTTAAATTAATTTCTAATAACTTTTTAATAATTTATAATAATGAAAGATTTTTTGTAAAAAAAATATATTTAATTTTTTTAATTTTAAGGTTAAAGGTGAAGGTCAAAGGTCAATGGTCCTGATTCCAGTCACCTGACCCCAATGATACATGGGTCGCTGATCCCTGTCAGCTGTTCTGGAAAAATAGGTCATGTCTGAGGATCCTTTTAATATGTTTGTTAATAATGCTTAAATAATTTCTTATAGGTTATTTTAAATAATAAATTTTTCGGAATTTTTTAGAATATTAAGAATTTTTAGGAATATTTTGAGAATTTTCAGACACGTGCGGCTTCCTTTACCCAACAAGGCAGCAAGGCTGAACCACGAAAACCCAAAATTGGTCTCGCAAAAGTAAACCACTGGCAAAGGCCAACAAGAATGGTTTTCCCAAGTAGGTCAGGAATATCAATTGCTTGAGCAAAGTTCAAAAACATGAAGTGTGCAGAATGTTATTTTTATTAAGTTTCTTTTCTTTCCTTTGGTATGCAAAATATTGATCAATATGTATAAAATATTGTTCACACTCATTCTTATCAAAAATGTTACGATTTTTTAAATATTTTGTGATAATACATGTTTGAAAATACTACAATGTCTAAATTATTCTCTGTTAAAAATACAAATTCTTTGAAAATACTACGATTTCAGAAACATTCTCTTTTATAATACATGTTCTTCAAAAATACTATCCACTTACTAGAACTCAGGTAGATATATCAGAAATGTTTATATAAAATTTCAAGCCAATTTTACATTATTAAAACATCGTAAAAGACTCTCTTTAAAACTTGTATTAAATTTCCACAAGAAATTTATACGTGATTTTCCCCATCTTGCCATTCATTGCAATTTTATGAAATATGGGGACATATTAAAAAACTTTAAAACTCCAGGCTGAGTTTGACTTGCCTGCCATTGACTTACATACTTGGCAAAAATTAGATTTCAATTTTTCTCACCTCGTCCACTGACCAAAGCACCTGCTTGAAATTAGAAAGCCTTAACTTTTGAGCGGTAAATAACAAATGTATTTTCTTAGAGCGTCATCAAAAGTACTATTTGCAAGCAAAATTGATCTAAGAAAAGTTTAAGCCCATGTTAGAACGTCTAGCCTTTCGTCAAAGTAACATCATGACATACTTCTTGAAGAGCCTATCAATTGATCAAAAGTGAAACTTAATAAATTACATAACTTCTGATGTAATGATGCTCCCTCGAGCCCGAAATCGTCTGAACGAGCAGAAGATCAAAGCATATATACGGTTACATTACAATTAATTCCTAGAGGGGTGAATAAATTTCTAACACCAATTAAAATCGTTATTCGACTATGAAAGTACAAGAACCAATATAAATAATTATTATCATATTAGGAGCTGCAATAATTATACTTGGTATTGGGAGATATCTATATACAATATGCTCTATAGGGTTATAAGTACTGATCAGAAAATTAAAGTTCATATCAGCCAACATGTCCAAATAGGGACGGCACTGTATCATGCAAACGGCCATTTGAACGGCGCGACGGCTGTCTACGCAGATGAAGAACGCAACCCCATCATGAGGGGAGGGCGACGAAAGTGCTCCACTTCGCCAGCAGCAGGAGTAGAAACTGCAGGTGCCATAATGACACTTGTTGATCCAAGTGCCAGGAGGACGATGTCCTTCTTTTGCAAGTACCATGAAAAGTTAAATTTTTCTGCAGTGTCGAGCCTCAACAAAACCAGCATGCAGCACAAAGGTAGAACAATATTGTATATTATAAGAATATTAAGAATGTTCATCAGTATTGTCCAGATATTTTTTCACTTTCAGCAAAGTATTCACGTGTGTAAACAGACTGCATAACGTTGTCTAGTTGAATGGTTGAATAGGGGGCAGACCAGAGACAACAAAATTGCCTAGATTTTCTTGTAGTTGTCTCATCACCCCTCCCCCTCTTGAAGATCTCTACCAGTGAGAGGAATCTTCAGGAACCCAAGACGAAGTGGCCAGCCTCGAAGTAGTCTCCCACAGCTCCTCTTTAAATGCCACATCCATGTAGAGAAACTATCCCCAGCTGCAGGATAATCTCAAACTCCACCGGAACAAACAAGAATACTTGCGCAAGCATTTGGTCCATTGTTTCAATGGCAATAATAAGAGCACCTCCTCAGCTCTGATGGTAATTGGGAGTCCCCATCGGGATCATCCCAAGTCGAACGAACGACCCAAAGGAAGTGGGATCCCTACTTTAAGTTAATGACTTGAATATACTACAATGATTAGACTCTTCATTATATCGAAACTAATTCCACTACAAATACAATACACTCTTATAATCTAAATATGGTCAGTGTCAGCCCCGAGGGAGCATCAAAAAGTACTGACCTTACTGAAAATTCTACTAGCCCTAAAACATGAAAAATATTACATAACAACAATCTTGAATTTAGAACACAATATCAATACATAGACTTCAGTGTTAGGTAACCGGCTAAATACCCACATTAGTGAGAAGTACAAAATTTCAATTGTGTCATGTGACACTTGATTATTACGCCTGCCTGTGTTGTATCCTCAAGAACCACAGTAACTGGAGAAAGAAAACGCAAAATTCGTAATGGTCCCTGGTATTCTGGGGCAAGCTTAGCACTAAAATAAGCTGCCTTACTACTAAGATAATGGGTCTCTACTATTACTTTATCGCCAACCTGAAAAGCTACAGTACCATCAGCATACACTTTTCTAGTAACAGTTTATTGTGATATCATCACAATATTTGTGTGGCCTTAGTCCACACTTCTTCCAAATTTCTTTTATTTGTTGCTTCCCAAAATAAATTATGTAAGCCACACCAGGAGTGAATAAGAGAATGAAACAAACTCCTTCTAAAAAAGTCTCAACTGGATCCTTATGTGTGGCATCACTAATAAAATTGTTAAAGGGTAACAAAAGTTAATATAGTACATGATCCCATTCTTTATGTAAGTCGGTTTGAAAAGCTCTTAAAGCTATTTTGAGGTTTATATTATATATTTCGACTAGATTAGCCTTAGCGTAGTAAGGGGTAGTCTGCACCAACTTCACTCCCCAGGCAAAAGCAAGATTTTTCATTTCAGCAGACATAAAGTACGTAGCGTTATCCATAACCATGCTCATGGGTGATCCAAATATAAGAAACATCCATTGGCTAAGGATTTTACAAATTTCTGCTGATTTCATAGATCTTAAACGGAACAAAACTATTCCTTTAAAGCTATCTACAGCTACAATAATTGAGATAAACCCCGCAGTAGTGCGTGGTAAAGAACCAAAAACATCCACATGTACACATTCCCAAGGAAAAGTAGCAACCCTGGCATTATAAGGACTAAAGATTTTCACATTATGGGGTTTTGCCCTTTGACGGTCAAGACAATCTCTAACAAGATTTTCGGTGGCCTTAATCATCCCAGGCCAAAAGAAAATCCCTTTTATTCGGACTACAGTCTTGTCCTGTTCCAGATGACCCACAAAATAGGTGTTATGATAATAATGGAAAATTTGGCTCCACAAAGCTATGGGAACAGAAAACATAAATCGTAAGATTTTAGGATTAACATGTCCTATAAATTCTTTTCTAACCTCATGTAGTACCCCTTCCCCCCACCCCCCTCATCAATCTCCACCTTAATTTGCACGCACTCGGGATCACTCTCTTGGTGAGTAAGATAAGGATGAGGGAACCCCTGGAGAACCTTCATCTGTTCCTCTTTTGAAATCCCTTCCATACTCTTAAATGTTAAAACCATAGATTCAGCAAGTTTTTCTGCTAAAACAGTAAACACACCACAACTTACTCTGGATTCACATATACAAATAGATGGAACAGTATCATTTCAAATTTCAGTTTGACTACTCGAATCAACATGAGCACTAGAAGTTACAAAGGAACAACATGAATCATCAATATTAACACTAGAAATTACAGCAAAAGGCACTTCAGCCTGCTTTACACTTATAAGTTCTCAGGCCTCAACACAAAATTCCTCTGGGTCAAACATATGGGATAGAGCATCTGCTACCCCATTTTTTACTTTTTTCATATGCTGGACCGTGAATTTAAAACAAGTGAACTGTACCAACCAGTAAGTCAACCATCCAACAGAATTATTCGTGGATAAAAACCAGCTTAAGGATTGATTATCACTATGCAAATTGAATACCTCACTCTCAAGATAATCCTTGAATTTCTCCATGCCATAAATAGCAGCAAGGACCTCTTTTCCATAAGCAGAGTAACATTGTTCCACAGGGCTTAATAAACGACTCACAGGAAAGTGGCGCCAGTCCACCATTCACCTCTTGGCACAAAACTGCCACTAACGCCTTCGAACTTGCGTCTACTTATAAGGTAAAATGCTGATCGAAGTGTGACAATTGAAAAATGGAGGAGTGGAGACCTTCTCCTTAAGTAGGCATGAGGTATTCCTTTGAGCTTCCCCCCAATTAAAGTCAACCCCTTTTCCCTTTAACTCATTCAGCGGCCCAGCTATTTCAGTAAAGTCAGGAAAGAACTTTGAGTAGAAACCAACTAAGCATAGAAAGCTACACACACCTCTTAGATTCTTGGAACAGGAAAATTAACTACATGTCGAATATTTTCGGGGCCTGTCAAAAGGGTTCTTTCAGAAATGACAAAACCAAGATACCTGACATACATCTTCGCCCACGTAACCTTATCTGGATTGACAGTTAATCCCGATTCCGTCAAAGCAGTTAGGAAAAGTCTCAAATGTCCCAGATGTTCATGGAAAGTTTTGCTATATGCACATACATCGCCTATATAGGTAAATAAAAACTCATATTGATACTGACCTTACACTTGAAATAACACCAGTGGCATGGCTTGATGTCCACAATTTACCCCCATTGGAAGCCACTTCCACTGATATTGTCCCCATGGAGTAACAAATGCCAGAACCCCGCGTGATTCTGGATGTAAATCACACTGTAGGAATGCAGAATTTAAATCAAACACAGAAATATATCTTGCCTTTCCCACATGCTGAAATATACTCTCAATAGTTGGCAGTGGGTAAGGGTCTACGTAGATCTTAGTATTGAACTTTCTGTAGTCACAAATTACTCTAAATTCCCGTGGCATTTTCCTTGGGAGCAAAAAAGCAGTATTAGAAAAATTACTTTCAGATATCTGTACTATATCATCCTCCTCCAGATCTGAAATTATTTTGTTTTTTAGATTTTCAGTTTAGGGGGCGGATACAGGATTCTTAAGCTTCAATGTTATAGGCTGTTTACAATAGTGTCGTAAATTATTAGTAATCACATCAGAGAAATCTCTCAGGAGCTGTTGAAGTGGTTTTTCTTGACTCATTTTTACAATGAACAGATTTTACCGAAATTTCAAAAGTACTACATTTCTTACATATTACTTCAATAGACTGAGAGGTGCAGAAAGCAAATGTCAAATTTTTGTGAGCTATATTCAACAAAGCTTGGGTTTTCCCAAAGAAATCCACTCACATCATGAGGTCATGGCTAAGACCTAGAAAAATTCGGAAAGAAAATTTCCATGAAAAATTTGGGATCATGATTTTTAAAATAGCCAAACCTTTGGAATTTATCACTTACCCATTAGCCATAGAAAAACCTAGTTCTTCCCCTTGACATACTTTAACAAGTCCCCTGGGCAAATTCTTCAAAAGAAAATTACAAAAAACTTGATTGGTAAGGGAACATAATGCTCCAGAATAAAGCAAGGCTGCAACTACTATTTGGTCAGCTATCACCACAGGAATGTACAGTAATCCATAATGATGCTCAAAAGACATTACTTGCACTGAATGTTTTCCCACAATATTACTATTACTCACAGGACAATTACTTTTTAAATGCCCCTTCTGTTGGCAATTAAAGCAGACAATTTCCTTACACCGATCCGTTTTCCCCCACTTACCTTTCCTTTCCAGGCCTGTCCTCTATTTCCCTGAATAGAGGGAGTTTGGGAATACCACGAATTAGTATTCACCTTGGCACGACCTCAATCTTCCCTATATTAAATTAAAGAAAAAACCGACTGATGATGAAAGCAGTCCTTAGCTACATAATTATTCTCACCACAAACAAAACAGAATTTGGTGGGTTTTTGCAGTCTTTTCCTTTTCACTAAATTTAACCTCAGGCAATGCTACCTTCCTCACACGATTCCTGATAGTTCGCTCCAAGTCGGTCACCAATTTCAACAACTCTGACAAAGATGCAGGTTTGGTAACAAAACAGAAGTACCGACTATACCATGGATGCAGATTATGGAAGATAATGTGGGTAAAATATTCTTCCTCGCATGGATACCCTAGTACATTAACTATTCCCAAAATCTGTTTTACAAACTCCTGCATGGATTGATCAGGCATCTGCCTGCATTCCAGCAATCGCAACCGAAAATTTGTAATGACTATTTCACCAGAGCACTCATTTAAACATGACAGAGGTTGTAAAGTCTCAGAGACCCTAAACAAGGCTACCGCAAACAAAACCTGTCGATCACATAGCTGTAATGAAATTACAGTGTTCAATTTGTCAAAAAATGATAATGTTTCTAGAGCAGTTTTAATTAATTTTGGAATTTTTGCTGTCAATTCAGGAGGCACGTGCTTAATTAATTTAAAAACTGGGACAGGCTCACCAAGCACCGCCTTGTTCCCTGCACAGGCCTCCTTGCTCCCATCCCTCTGTAACAGGGACCTCACCTTTACACGTAGATCATCAATGGTCTCACTCTCCTCCACCTCAATTCCAGCATCAGAGAACATCGAAAAGAATGATGACTAGGTCAAACATTGGATCCAAGCAGTTGCTGCAGACATAATACAAATTAGTACGACAAATAAAATTAACCCTAAAAAACATTTCCCTAATCGCCACTGAACTTAATTTACGAGTACCTTTTTAACACCACACACTTCACATTTCATCCCTCAGTGCAAAAAACCAAAACCCCTCACTTAGATAAAAAGCAGAGTGCGATGCAGCTCTTCAGACCCCTGCTGCTTCCTTGACCCAAGGAGGCAAAGGCCGAACTCCAAAAACCCTAAATTGGTGTGAGCAAAAGTAAACAACTGGCAAAAGCCAACAAGAATGGTTTTCCCATGTAGGTCAGGAATATCAATTGCTTGAGAAAAGTTCAAAAACATGAAGTGTGCAGAATGTTATTTTTATTAAGTTCCTTTTATTTTCTTTGGTATGCAAAACATTGATCATATGTATAAAATATAGTTCACACTCATTCTTATCAAAAAAGTTACGATTTTTAAGATATTTTGTGATAATACATATTGTTTAAAAACTACAATGTCTAAATTATTCTCTGTTAAAAATTCAGATTCCTTGAAAATACTACGATATCAGAAATATTCTCTGTTTTAATAAACGCTCTTCAAAAATACTATCCACTTACTGGAACTCAGGAAGATATATTAGAAATGCTTATATAACATTTAAGTCCATTTTAACTTATTAAAAATATCGTAGAAGGGGTATTTGAAAACCATAACACCTTTACAATGATCAAGAATAATTCCGAAATGGAAAATAGTTATATTCTTATTTTCGTGATAAAACAAGTCTCTGGCTATTAAAGGCCAACCAAAGGGCAATGGAAAATGTTTATCTGGAATTCTGAATTCATTCGCCTAACCTTAATTTCAATGGTTCTTTCTTGACCAAAACTATCTTTAAAATTTGCATTAAATTTCCACAAAAAATTTCTACGTGATTATCACCATCTTGCCAATCATTGCAATTTTATGAAATATGGCGACATATTAAAAAACTTTAAAACTCCAGGCTGAGTTTGACTTGCCTCCCATTGAATTGCATACTTAGCAAAAATTAGATTTCAATTTTTCTCCCATCATCCACTGACCAAAGCAACTGCTCGCAGTTAGAAAGCCTTAACTTTCGAGGAGAAAAATACAAATCCTTTCGTCAAAGTGAAGTCATAATCTACTGCTTGAAGAGCCTATCAAGTGATAGAAAGTAACGTGATAAATTTCATAACTTCTGATGTAATGATGCTCCCTCGAGCTCGAAATCGTCTGACCCCGAACGAGCAGAAAGACAAAGCATATATACCGTTACATTTCAATTGATTCCTAGAGAGGTCAACAAATTCGAAGCCCCAATTAAAAATCGTTATTCGACTATGAAAATGCAAGAACCAATAGAAATAATTATTATCACATTAGGAGCTAAAATCGTTATACTTGGTAGTGGGAGATATCTAAATACAATATGCTCTAGAGGGATATAAGTATTAATCGGCGAATGAAAGTACATATTAGCCAACATGTCCAAATAAGGACGACACTGCATCATGCAAACGGCCGTTTGAAAGGCGCGCCGGCCTTCTGTGCAGATGACGAACACACTCCCGCCATGAGGGGAGTGCGACTGAAGTAGCGGGAGTATAAATTCTGTGTGTCATAATTCCATTTGTTGATCCAAGCGCCGAGAGCACAACGTTCTTATTTCGTAAGTGCCGTGAAAAGTTTAATTTTACTGCCATGTCGAGCCACAACACCACCAGCATGCAGCACAAAGGTAGAGTAATAATGTAGATGATAAGAATATTAAGAATGTTCGTCATTATTGTCCAGATATGTTTTTCACCTTCAGTAACATTTTCACAAGCATATAACAGACTGCATACGTTGTCTAGTTGAATGGCTGAATAGGGGGCAGACCAGAGACAACAAAATTGCGTAGATTTTTTTGATGTCAAATTTTTTTTGGAAATTATTAATTTTTTTGTGTTTTTTGGGGTCAAAGGTCTTTGATGTCAAGGTCAAGGTCGAATGTCACGTGTGTCAGCGGTAAAAGGTCAATAACATCCAAGATGGCGGACGGTGACATAGCAACATGGTGGCTCCCCCGGCTCCAGCTATGATCCCCGATCCCCTTATGCCTCAATCGGACATATTCCTACTACTGTTATTAACCGGCCCTTGGGGCCGGGGTGGGAGCCAAGACGGGTGGATTGAGTAACCAGCCTGTCGTGGGTGTAAGGTTATGCCTGGTGGGGCAACACGCAACCCATGTGGAGCGGTTGTTCCTTCTCGTCCATCCCTCCGGTGATGACCAGCAGAAGTGTTGCAAACGATTGGTTCCCGGGTGTAGCATGGAAGCAGGTCAAGCCCCTTTCCCCCCTGAAATGGGGTAAGATGCGATTATATAGCCTCTCTTACTCAAGTCCATCTCCACCTCCACGATGGTAAGGGCTGGAAACACAGTGGACAACGCTGTGGCTGACGGAGTGAGGACGATGCGCTGGGCGAGTGACGGCCCCACCCGTGCACGGGTGATCGGTCACGGCGAGAGTACGGGTCGCCTCCAGTGGCAATTTGTATTTCTCGTCTACGGTGATGACCCGCGAGCCGGCTGCACGTCAGAAAACTGAGGCTTGTAGTGGATCTCGAGGTGGCGGGCATCAATGAAGGGACTGTCTGGCGTCCCGGAGGTGTTGGGCTTCTCTTGGGTGAAAACTCAGTGTGCAGCGCACAGAAATGTGCAGAATAAATCGTGGGTACCCAGGGGATCAGCGGTATGAGCCCCGGCCTAGGCCGTGCTGATCAAGGGTTGGACTCTGGGGGGCAGTGGTTGAATACCCCAGCTTGGGGGAGACGTCCCTGGAGGAAAGTCCAACTTTCTAACGAAGGGTGCGCAGGTTTGGTCCGCCAAGAAGAGGACCCATTTACTCAGTGAGTGAGTAGAGGTTGGATAGGCCTCGGCCCCATCAAGGTGGTGCTTGTTGGCAAACCCAGCAAGCGCTGTTGACAGGTGAGGTGGTTGCACTTCCACCCACTGCTATTGGAAGGAGCGTATCTCCTTCTATTGGGTGCATACAACTGCATTCAATTAGGCGTAATAGAGGGGGCGAAGTGACGACTCGTCCTTTTCTGTTGCTGCCTGGGTAGTTTAAGCCCCCTGTTATATACCTTAGAGGCTCAGGCACAGGGGGACCCGACAACCTGGCGAACAGATATCGCAAAACATACTGTTATTAACCATGGCGAAACTAAGGAGAATATTAAAGATGATAATAATAAAAGAATATGAATATTTTATACAATGCATATAATTTACAATTTAAATTGAAACACAATTTTAATGAAATTATCCTGCCTATTCTCTGATTTTAATGCAGACTTTTAAAAACAGTGCAATATTTACTAGGTATTATTGCTTTTAAATTAATGTCTAATATACACGGACCTTGTATCTTGTTCTTACAATCAATAATGTTAAGAATAGAGGCTTGCTATTTATATTGGCCTGTGGCTCTGATAACTTTTTTAAAGCCATAAATGTATAAATATGTGGGGATATCAGGGGGCAAATGAACATACGTCGAATGACTGGCGTAGTTCAAGTAATTGCAAAGTGATATTTAATTCCAAATGTTGTAAATGTGATGGATTGGTACGAAATTGAGTATTGTATGACACTTGTAATACATTGTATCATTGAAATAAATTTAGTGATATAGAAGAAACTACCTCATATGAAGATGATTGGTTTTTTGCCACGTGCAGCTCAATAATGGAAAATGGTGATGAAGTGCAGTCTGTAATGGAAGGGAACTCAAACTGGGAATTTGGTCACTGTAGTAAAGCTGTAAATGTAAAAAGTCAGATGCTTATACAAAAACTGCTTGAAGAAATAGAATCTCTAAAGAAGATTATTCAAATACTTAAAGATGACTTCAAAAATTAAAACGAACATATAGCGGCAAATGTCATTAAAGAAGATTCCTGGGCAGTAGTAGTTAATCAAGGTTATTAAAGAAGATCAACAGGACATCAAAATGCAGGAATGAATTTCTTATCAACAAACAAATACAAGTGTCTGGCAACAGAAGAAACTGATGTAAGTTCTCTAAACTCAACATAGAATCAAGTGCAATCACAAAACAAACGGAGTGTATTAAGGTTAGGGCCATAAAAAAGTAAATGTGAGTTATAATATGACTGGTGACAGCCATGGAAACGGGATTTCAGAAAGAGTGGGAAATCAATTCTTAAATATGAGTTATAATATGACTGGTGACAGCCATGGAAACGGGATTTCAGAAAGAGTGGGAAATCAATTCTTAAATAAATATGTTATGGGTACAGTGAAAACTGTGCAGAAATAGTAAAAAGTTGTGAAACGGAATTCAAAGATTTTGGTGATCAAGATACAGTAATAGTGAGAAGGGTAATAGGGTAAGTAGGAACAAAGAAAATTATGTAACTAATATTTTTGACTGATCATTTACATAAAATTAATAATCGGTTGAAACTTACTTCTGGTGACTGTAAAAAATGTTGTTTTTGATTTAGAAATAAAAACAAAATCTGATTTACATATTTTAAATCCCCATAATTATGACACTAATGCAACACCGACTAACCTTACCTTTAACCACAAGAGGGTCTGCAAAAGTAGGAGTAATTTCTCTGTG
Organism: Dryococelus australis; assembly: GCA_029891345.1. Lineage (NCBI taxonomy): Eukaryota > Metazoa > Arthropoda > Insecta > Phasmatodea > Phasmatidae > Dryococelus > Dryococelus australis. The sequence continues at coordinate 29,425,807 of CM057009.1, forward strand.
GATGTTTTATATATTAATGTACACTCCTTAAGAAACAAAGCTTCACAATTATAAATTCTTATTAATTATATGAACAATCTCCTTAAACCAGAATTAATTTATCTTACTGAACACTGGCTTAATAGTGCAGAAAGCAAAACAGAATGGATTACATGATTTAAAACTGTAAGCATCTATTGTAAAAAGGTTTGGGTTATGTAGGAAGTTGTATTTTAGTAAATAAAGTCTTGATTAAGATTGTCAAACATTGAAATGTTTTAAGTAAAATTAGCATGGAGAAATGTTTGAATGTGCAGGAAATGAAATTAGGTTACATAAAACACAATTATTGTGATTTCGTTGTACATGCCTCCAAACAGTGATGCAAAGACCTTTTTTGAGAAACTAGAAATGTTAACACACATACGTAAACAAAATATAAATAAGAAAATAATTCTTTGTGGCGATTTAAATATTTACTTTGATACAAATAATAGGGATAAACAAGAACTTGAAAATATTTTGTGTTCATTCAATTTAGGAAATATGAACACACTCGCAATAGGATAATTCGGCCAGTTCTGTAGATTATATAATTACTAAAACCGACTTGCATATAAATGTTATTAACTTTGATCCAGGTTTAACAGACCATTATGCACAACTAACTAATTTGGAGGATACTTTCAAAACGGTAATGTATAAAAAAGTAAGAAATTACAGTCAGAAAAATTACTTTAATTATAAATTAGCTACACTTAATTGGGATAAATTAAAAGAAACTAATGATGTAAATGGAAATTATAATAACTTTTTCAATATATTTTTACCAGATTTCGAAGAGTCCTTTCCAAACTACTATATTTAGAAGTAAGTCGAATTTTAATAAAGGTGTAGAAAAACGTAAATGGTTTAGTGCAGGTATAATTATTGCAAGTAAAAAATCTAAATATTTATACAAACATAGTAAACAAATGAAAAATATGTATTTCCCTGAGTATTATAGATCATACAAAAAAGTATATCGTAAAAAAGCGAATGCAGTAGAAACAGGTACATCAGTTAAAGGATAAGAGATTGTATAGAAAAACCAAGAGCGGTTTGGCAAATAATAAATGATAAGGTTGGAAATTAATAATCAAAGGAGAAAGATAAATTTGAAGTATGCAAAAATGGAAACTTAATATCTACTGAGACGGATGCTGCAGATGCCTTCAACTCTTATTTTGTAAAAATTAGTGGTAACATAAATCCAAATACTGGGTTAATTAATTTAAATGAACTAAAGAAAATTAACACTCAGAAAAATCAATGACATTTTATTTTATATCTGTGCCATTTTAATTTTTTTTTCTAAAATTTTCTGTCACGATATTTTTTCAGATTTTACCAAATTTGGTATATTGGTACAATTATTAATGTCGATATTTCAGGTATGGTTTTGGGCTATAGGAATTTATTAATATTTCAAGGCTGTATAATAGTTCTGAAAATTTATATTTTTCATTCTTGTATGCAGACGTTCGCAATTAATTCAGTTTAGTTTAGAGAGAGAGAGAGAGAGAGAGAGAGGAGAGAGAGAGAGAGAGGAGAGAGGAGAGAGAGAGAGAGAGGCAGCCGAGAAGGCTAGGCGCATGGCACTCGAGCTGTGCTCGGTGACTTTACCACGGTGTTAACTGAAAAACCGGATGCTGTCGCAACATTTTCTGTCGCGTTTTCGCCTTTAATTTCATCCACTGCCGAGCTCGGCAAGAGCCGCTGTATACGGCAATGAACTTTAGCTTCATAGCCCTTGGTAAGAGAGAAATCACCACAACACAATTAATAAAAGTGACTACTGAAATATTCATAAAAGAACTGAATAAAAAACAACACATGTCAGTAAAAGAAGCGGTGTAAACAATACATTAGTCATACATGCTGGGGATCGTACAGGCCACAAAAAGATGAGAAATATAAAATAAAGAACACAAGACTTAATACTTGCTTATAAATGCAATGAAAAGAAGTTCCGGAAGTAAATGCACTTGAAGTTAAATAAATGAAAACATGTTAGTTGTAGTGGTGTACTTATTAATTTTTTTTTTTTTGCAATTTCTTGATTTCTTTTAAATTTATAGAACATGGTAAAGGAAAATATAAATATTTGCATAATAGGATGAACAAAAAAAATTACAAACTTTAAATAATTTATGTGATATGATAGTATAGTTATACAACACTGGCATTCAATAAGAAACAATAATAATCAGGATAAAGGAACAACAGACCCAGTAAATACCAAATTTCAGTTAATGCAAGTTTTATAAGATAATTTTACATATACTATAATTATATTAAAGTTCGTATATTTCAGGTGCAATATAACTTTATTATGAAAACTAGTGAATATTTCAAATGATAGACCCTTATAATACTATTAATTTAAACATACAGTACATATTATTGCCCTAATGAGGCAGGCTTCATATTAATTAAAAATAACATGGTGAAAAATACCAAATCATTGATGGTACTAAATACAGATATCGTTATCATAAAAATTTCATTATGTGTACATTATGATAGTGAAGCAGATTTCTGGATTCAGCTCAATTTTTAAATTCATCTTCATGTAAATTTATACCTTAATAAAACTAGTTAATTATGAAAAAAACATTAAAATAACATAATTATTAATTGGTTTAGCTTAAGCCTAGGATGCATCCTGCACAGACAACATGTTAGCTTAAACACAAAAGGGAAATGAAGTTCTTTACAATCATAAAATTTTATGCATAAAAACAATTGATGAAGCATACAAATTCATTTTTTGTTTATTATTATTTGGAACATAAATTCCTATACAAAAGTTATTTTCCTTTTGTTAAACGAAAATTCTTTGGATATGGCTATTTACCGCCGAATAAAGAAATAACTTATGTGACCGAAGGAGAGTGTAGAATATCAAAACATGGATCTTGGTGAAAAAATTAATCCCCAGCCAGGAAAGGGCAGGCCAAACACTGCAAATATCTCGACATTCCGAAGATGGAAGAGCACCAAGCCAGAGGAAGTCAAGCGAGACGAGAATAGTGCCGCCAAGACTCTTGCATCCGAGAATTGTGCAACCTCGCTATAAAAAAATATACTAAAAATAGTGAGTGACTAGACCAATGCACGTAAAGATGCGCAGGAAAATAAAATCTTGAAGTGTACTCACCGAGGAGGGTTAAAATGTTATCCGTTCACGTGTTGAAAAGGTAACACAACGAAACACCAAAAAAAGTTTAAATAATTAAAATTTCACCACAGCACAAAAAAAAAACTACATCTTGACTACTCTGCATGATGGTTTCCGAAAAAGAATGAAAAAGGGGTACGTATGGCCAAAGAAAACCATTCTGATTGCTGCACGCCACAAACACACCATGTCGGTTACCAGTCAAGAGCAATAGTGCATGTAAAACCACTCGGAGGATAAGGTAGTAAGGTTGGGCTAGTACCAAGGCTGCCGTTATATGACATAAGAGGTACAAAAACAGCGAAAATCCTTCATAGCAAGCCAAGGATGGCACAGATTACGTAACAATCCTGCGTTTTTTAAGAGTTCATGTGACAACCTGATGATCACAGCAAGAAAATTGCCGAAATAGCAATGGCAGAAAAAATATAAATTGGAAGTAGTGGCGATGGACGGCGAGAAAGGAATCTGCTAATGCTGCAACACATGTCCTTTAATACAAAATTATCTTGAAAGACGTGAGCTTGTAGCCTTCCCGCAAAATTCAAAACAAAGCCTTGACAGTCCTAAACATGAACTGCATTGGAATGAAACCTATGGGGAAATGCTTTAAATGATAACATAATAATAAACATAAATTAAATAGCTTCAAATAGAAGAACTAATCCATTTTTTAGGCAGAAGAAAAAATGTTAAAAATATATGAAACACATTTACCAAAATAAACACCGACGTAAATAATTATTGGGGAAATTGACTTTAATTAATAATCAAATAACGTGTATATAGTTCAAAAAGTTAATAAACGTATTATTTACCGCCATAATAAAAATAAGGAATGTAATAAGGCACATAATAAACTTACTCGCAATGTAGAAAATAAGTTGAATATTGAAAATGATTATCTCCAAGCAGTTTAAAAATTGTTAGTTAATAGTGACACATTAATAAATTGGCACTGATGCATAAAACACAATCTTAATGACTTATTTAAAAGTAAAAGAGACATGCATAAAATCAGTATGATGACATATATATATACATATAGTCACATAAAAATAATCGTAGTGACATTCTTTTAAAATTTAGAGGGATATAGTTAAAAATAGAGTCACATAAAAGAACTCTTATTGACGAATTTCAAACAGTAGTGATATATTTAAAACGACACACACTCCTGCCCTGAAAGGAAACCCTGGGGTCTGTAAAAAAAATTATTTACATATCAGACAATAGATAAAAATTAATACAACATATTAGGGAAAATGAACTTGATATGCACAAGTATTAAGCAACATCGCAACATCACAACCTAAGTTAAAAATAGTAAGACTTTATGAAAAGCCAAAGTAAATTTCAAATTTGTATTCAGTGAGTTCAATAATGAAGGTACAAGTACCCAGAACAAATCAGTCGACAAAATCATAAAGGGCCATAATAAGTTAAAAAATGTATACTGAGGCAAGACTCGGCGACGATAAACGAAATGGGGAATGACGTAATTTTCCCACAACCCCTAAGAAAGGGGCAAACACCCAAAACTATTATTGGCATGAAAGCCAGGCAAAGTTCTAACTGCAACTAGCTACGCCAGCAACTAGTTCCACAATGAGACTCGATGCTAGGAATTTTCCCTAAATATACAACTAAAATTATATCCAAAGCAAAGAACTAAGAAATAACTTAACCAAGTACCATGGATTTTTCTTTTAATACTGCGGTTACGCGGAATAATGGATCGTAAAATGACTTGGTTCAAGGGGTCATCAGTCCACGAACAAGACGAGAATTCAGGATAAGAGATTTTTATTTAAGTGTACAGTTAGGTTCTGCAGCTCCTAAACAGTGCAGCTATTTTGAAAGCAGAAAGACTCTTAATTGAGTGACTGGCATCGAAGCTGAATAAATGTCAACGGCCCTGTTGACAGGATGCACATAACACAAAACTAGTTCACCTATGTAGGCAACAGTCTAATCGAGAGTAAAATGCAATAAAATCATTACCGTCGTTGGGACTGTAATTCAAATTCAATAAAGCAGAGCTAATGAACTTGATTAGAAATCAATACAAAATTGTAAAAAAAAAAAAAAATGTATGAGTTAAATAAAATGAGGTTAGGTTGGCATAAGAGAACACTCAGTGAACGAAAAAAAAATTAACACGGTGCACAGGATCAGGGACAACTCAAAGCAAAAAACGTGCTTGGAAAACATCAAGACACAAGCAGCAGTGTGCTAGCGCAAAGGGAAATCCCTCATTCCGAAACAACATGGAAAAAATTAAAAACTGCATAAGACTACCTTATATGCCACATAGCAGTCTCCTTAAGCAGTTGGTGAGCAGCATGGAACTCACCAGAAGCAGCTGGAGAACAGTGTGCCTTCTTCTACAGCGAACACTGGGGAAAACGGCTACACTGATGAACTCTATACAGCAGACACATTCCACTGGAGCTCAGCCATGGTGCACCGAAACTGTAACAATTTTAAACGAACGAGTATCAAGGAACAATAAAAACAAACATCTAAAGGAAGAATAATTAAACAATTTAGGAAACCTTAAAAAAAAGAGTAGATCAAAATTAGCAGGTACACAACACACCGGGAAATATAACACAATGGACACTGAAAATGTAGAAATAAAGTTAACTAATTACGTTAAATAAAATTTAAGAAAATTGTTAAACATCACTGAACAAAATGAACTATTAATCTAAAGTGGATCACTGTAATCTTCCACTGTGACAAACAGTTTACAATGAGTGGGTCGGCCAAATGAGAACCCAAGGCACAGAACAAGCTGGCCACTGGGATCAGAGCAGAGAGCCTATAAAAATAGTACCCAGGCACTCGAGAAAGCTGGTCGTGAGTCACGGAAGTCACTGTGGCTTCGAATAAAGTAGCCCATAGTGCCAGAGAACGAAAGTGCGAAGCAAATTTAGTGCTAATAATTCCACCTGTCACTCCAGATCAATAGTAATGACCCACACGCAGTACGCACAAAACTATGTTTCACCTGGAAGTCACTAACTCGTTAGAAATAAATAAATATAATAAGCATTAATTAATATTTATGAAGGGGACAATTGCAGAAGACATTAAAACAATAGAGACTGTAGCAGTAAAAATATTCATGAAAATATATATGAAAATATGAAATAAATATACCAACGATATAAACACTTTTGAATAAAAAAAAACCTTGCCTGGATTGAAAGCTATAAAAAAAGACTCGGAAGTGATTTAATTAAATTGACGATTTTATACACAGAGTCGTTAAAACACGAGCAGAAAAAAATTCCATGGAGAAAGCGAATAAAGTGCGTTTTCAACAAGACAACAAGAAAATCACCAGGCAAGAGTAAAAGCATGTCCAAAGATTAGCTTTGTTTTTATGAACGATAAATGAAGCTCGGTCAGGAATATGAGCACATTTCTAAATATGCACTTATAATTTAAAAAAGCAACAGTTAACTATCTTAATCGAGATTCTTAACATTTAAACACATAAAAATGCACGATGTATAGTAAATAGATCCCTAGTGTCATTATAAGCCGTGTGGTTGGTACCACTGAAAAAACTAGCGCAGTAGGAGGGTGCAATGTTGTAAGGCGTAAAAGTCAATTAAACGTCGTTGAAAATTACGTGATTCTAAAAACAAGAAAGAAATGCAATATTACATTATAACATTAATGATTTGTAACGACTGAAAGAACAAAATTACTCTCGATAATAACTCATTGGTGTGCAAAAACAGTACGTTACCAAAAGTGTGTGATGAACTCAGCGAAAAGAAACCAAGTGTCAAGGCCAAACAAACTTCCTTGAATGTAGGTCACTCAGGCAAAGTCAATACAAACCAAGAGCAGGTAGTCTAACGTATAAATAAGCACGATAACATGCAAACATTAGACATAGAAAAAAATTAAGAACTTTAACAATACTTGATGTGTTTTTGACGTGTTAGAATGTTTACAAATACTACAAATAAAAACACCACAAGTAACACGAAATGTAATAATGAAAGGATGTTACTAAATTCGTAACTTAGTGGAATCAAGTAATAAAAGATTACATTAACCTTAACCCTCTCGGCTACAATTGTGCCAATGTACGATTAAAATAAATAATATTAGGTCCACTTCATAACCAGTGTAAGTCAGCCCTTTATAAGACAAAAGCCGTTACAACACAATTAATAAAAGAGGCTACTGAAATATTTACAAAAGGACTGAATAAAAAACAACCTATATCAATGAAAGAAGTGGTGTAAACACAACATTAGTAATACATGATGGGGATTGTACATGTAACAAAAAGATGAAAAAAATCATATAAAAACGCAAAACTTAATCCTGGCTTGTAAATTTGTATAACATGGCAAATAAAAAGTTTTAAAAGGTAATTTTACTAATAATATAATTATATGAAAGTTCATATATTTCAGGGACAAATATAATTTTATTATGTAAACGAGTGAATATTTCAGAAGATAGACCCTTATAATATTATTCATTTAAACATAAAGTATATATTTTGTGCCTAATGAGGCAGGCTTCATATAAATTAAAAACAATATGGTGAAAAAAACCTAATCATTGCTGTAGTAAATATCAATATCATAACGATTCTATAATATGTATATTATGTTAGTAAAGTAAATTCCTGGATTCATCTTAATTGTTAAGTTCATATTCAGGTTAATTCCTACCTGGATAGAACTTGTTAATTATTTTAAAAAACCACGAAAATGATATAATTATTAATTAGATTGCATCCTGCACAATAGTAGGGGCGGGGGCATCCTAACTCACTTTTAATTAACTGGATTATTGATATTATATCAAATTGATTGATCGGATTAATCCGATAAAATTGGATTAATCAAATATTAATCTGCTACTCTAAATCCACTAAAATTAATGTGATGTTTGATTAAAGAAATGTGATCAAAGAAGTTTGATAGAATAAATTTGATCTAATTTCTTTGATGAAACTTTTTGTGTGATTGTGAGTGGGGGAAGGGGTATATATGAAATAGTGTAATAAAATGTTTTATGGTATTAAGGAGGGAGAGGTGGTTTCGGGAGCAATCACACGTTCAGTGACTTGGGAATTCGGTGTAGGACTGAGGTTGGTGGCTTGGTGAGGGATACAGCAGCACCAAGAGATGTCCACTGTGGGTGGTGTTTGAATGTAGACTGAGCTCTACAAATGCGAAAAGGCGGAGTTCGGAAGGCATATTTTAAAATAACAAAGAATAGTATTTCGGTGAAATGAAATTATTATCTAATACGGAATTTCTATTGCAAGACGACATATTAAATTACAAATGAATCTCTAACCACAATGAAATATTCTTAGTGTATCAACTGAGGAGTAGCAGCACGAGACGTCCGCCGCAGGCGATATCTGAACGTAGACTGAGCTGTAAATATGTGATATGGCAGAGTTCGGAAATGCATATTTCGAGATTATTAATAAATGACTGTTTTAAATAACCAAAGAATAATATTTCAGCGATATGAAATAGGTACCAAACACGCAACATTAAAAAATTGCATTTTATAGAAACAAGAGAAACTAAGTAGCTAATGAAAAACACATCACATACCACAAATATGAAATAATTTTTCACAAATCATTTAAAACGATTTACCCCGATTGGCAATTATGATGCACACACGATTCCAAATACATATAGAATAATCACTGCTCGAATAACACTTTTTTTTAAATATTAATTCATTAATCGCAAAGAGACAAACAACAGAGAGTCCTATGTGACATAATCACTCCTCGACAAACAGAACATATTTAATTATAAATGAAACAAAAGGAATGAATTATCTCATTTGCACGAATCAGCTAACCACATGCAAAATTACAAACGAAGGAAACAATTTGCACACTAGTCTTATGCATCCTGAATATACCTACAACGAAGTAATTAACAATGACAAAAAGGTTACTTATTAAAAAGGAATCGAAAAAACCCACACATACAACTTTCTAATATCTACGAAACTATTCCACATACAAAATTAAAACACATATCACTTACTGCCTGAAGCACACACGGAACACACTGATTTAATACACCAAGTCATACAGCATGCAATGAAGTAATAAAATATCAACCAAGGATAAAGGTATCCTAATTCCCTACCGACATAGATGTCTTAAAGCAAAGACTTACTAAAAAGAATCCGATAAATGCACAGATTCAAATCATTAACCACACACAAGAACAATTTGAGCATACCTCCCTCAACACAATGATAGCTCATCGCGTGCCGTACGCTGGCGAATTCCACTCCGTATATTTTCCCTATCATGAGAAATGTATTTCAGATAAATTGCTATTGTAACACAAATGCCACTGAAGCCTAGCGCGATCTTCTGCTCGCGTTGAAGCCGACGGCCCCTCTGTATAATTATCCGGACATAGTTCGCCCTCAGAAACATAGTTCACACTTTACACTCACGTTTCCTGATATCAGGCGTTTTATACAAAAAACAATACACAAAATTCTTATATGGTTGCACGATACGAAGGGAAGGGTAGGGGCCAAGCGCTGTGCCCATCCGTCCATGGTGAGGGGTTTTGTCAAACTAAAATGGCTTCGCTCAGGATGGGGCATGCTAGCGTGCGGGAGCACGAGGTCCCATTACCCGCCCACACTCTCCCTCCCTCTGTCACCAAGCCAGGAGCAGAACGCTTCTGCCGGGTCAAAGTCAGTTTCTTTGCCTGTCTGAAGAAGGTTGCTTCTGCCGGGTCAACACCCTCCAATCCTTTGTCGCCGAGGACCGTTTAAAAATTTTCGCAGCCAGAGTCTCAACTGTCTTTGAATGCTCGCTCCTAGTGAACAAATAATTCCCGCTGAAAAAGTATAAAATGATTTCTTAAACACGAAGAGTTACTTCCCAACAATCACATTTCCAGGTAATCTGTAAATAAATTGCGAATAATTTCTCAAAACACAACTACATCAAAAACTTGATTACTTTTGGTAAAACAATATATATTGTTAATCAATTAAATGTTACGTGATTCCAAGACTTTTATATTATTTGTGTTTAAAAATACGTAAATATCGTCGTCTAACGTAACACTTTTAAAATCAATATATTCAAAGAATACAGTTTTCCAACATGTATCGTCCAATTTATTAAAAATATATGTTCACCATACATATCTCAAAGGTTCAATATCTATCTAATTAATACGATGAGAGAAGTACATTAAACAAATGCATGTACAATTTTGTTCAAATATTATTAGTTTACAGCCAAGAAAATAAAATATGTTTGTTTTGTAGTGCTCCCCTTCCTCCTATCACCCAGCTCAAATACAACCTTTATGTTTCTGTTAATAATGGGTTCAATATAAGTTACATGATCACTGAAAGAAGGGATAACGCTCATGGGGGCGTAGACTGAATGAATAGAAACTGATTAACCAGGAAATTAACTAACTCAGCCCTTTATTAAAACATTAATTACATTAATAAGAATTACACAATATATAGTGAACGGTATAAGATGAAACGTTATTCTTCCGATTCCTTGACACAAGTTCGCATTCAATATCAAATTGCTGAAAGTTAAGATTTACCTGCCTAACCTTGACAGTGATTAATTTCTTAAGTTCCTCTGGATAATGGAGTCCTGATGAATAGCCTTGTGCCTACTGCCAATCCGGATTATGCTCACCATAAACGAAGTGCTGTAGACTGGCCAAGAGTTCCTCTATACCTGGAAGGTGATTATGCCCTCGTCTTCAGCGTCGTCCGCTCCGATAACTATACGTGGCAATACTCTGATCACACTGGTAGAGAGTGAGTTACGAGTATTGTGTTTAATAAATAAGCGCATTGCTCTTGATGCTATATCCTGTAGTACCTTAGGCCAACCATGTGTGGCCCCTTGGTGGCAGCAACACTGCCCCCCTCGTCGAAAATTCAGCCGTCCCGGCTACTGTACTGGAATAATTGAGCTGGAACCCTCATGGGTACAGGTCTTGGGCACTTGAAGAGGCTAAGGAGCTCATGGGCTGGAGCGAAGAGCGTAGGATGACTGTTGGCATATGCGATTTGGTTTCTAATGGCAGTATCGGAGACGCAAGACTAAGGTCGAGACGACGTTTTCCTAAGATAATAAATCAGAGTAGACAAATTAATGTGAATTTCTTATTACTGGAGGCAGGACAACTGCAAGAATTATAATAGTTGGTGCTAAAAAATACGACATTGTAATTAGTATAAGATATATATAATATATATTATATAAATAATAATAAGTAAAACAAGATGGCCGAACTTTGATTATAATACCTACTCACATTGTGTAGTGGACGATGGGATAGAAGGAAATATGTCCACCGCCCCTTTTACTTTAAAATATTAGAAGAACCCCAAAAACTAGGCGGTGGACATGGGTAAGAGGATGTTTGAAAAGTGTGTGCGTGTGGTACTACTTCGCTCTACAACGTGCCAGGAAAAGTTAACGTTAAATAAATTACAATTTTATAAGTTGCCATGTTGTCAGGCTGAAATACCTGATTGTTATTTAAAAAGTAGAAAGTTTAACACAGATTATGGAAAGGTGACATACAAACGAATGATCATATTTAAGGTCTAGGTAATTGTACTACCTGTATGAAGGGTATAAGAGGCTACGTCGTTGGTAGCACTGAGTATTTGTGACTTCTTTGTCAGCAGTGGCAGGTTGAATAACACTTACGTTGCTGGTTTACCGCTGTGCGGTGTGGACATTGTCTGTACCTGTGTGACATAGAGATTAACATCTTAATATGATATTCATCTACATATTCAAAATGATTATTTTGTCTAGTAGTAATTTCTTTTGGACACTGTCGCACCAAGTAAATGTTGTTTATACCAGTTAAGTTTTTTGAAAAGAACTTTATTTTCATTACTAGCAGATATTATTTGTAACTTTTAACTTTTTAACAGTATCATCAAAATATTTTAGATTATTTTATTCCAGCCAGAATGCTAGCAAATATTAGGCTGGAATGGTTTAGTAGATTACAGCAGCACCCCGAGACCTTGGCCAATAATATGACTGATGTTAAGGAAGCAGCTATAGTTTTGTGTTTGACAGTGTCTGAGCCTGAAATAGTCTCAACCATTGTGGACGTTTTGAACCCCACAGAGCACTCACACGCTATATTTGCGAATAAGCCACATACATTTGCTGATGTAGATAGGTTATGTATAAATTCAACAGATGTAGCATTTGCAGACGAGTCTAGAGAGAAGAAATATTTCCATTTCAGAAAACCTCACTCTCCATTTTAAAGGAAAAGATATGATGAGAAGGATGGTTATAAAAAAAAGATTTAAGTCAGTGTAATTCAAAAAGATAAATCCCAGGATCAGGGACAAACTAATAAGCAGCCAGAGAAAATTTGTCATCATTCTAAACTGCCTAGGCATTTTAGGAAAAATAGTAAGAAATTGCGGGGTTCGAAAAATTCACAGGGTGGTAAGTAGTATGGAAATGGGAAGTTGGGCAAAGTTACATCTGGCACAAGAACCAGGAGCCGGGGGAGCCGCCATGTTGTTACATAACCCGGCCGCCATCTTGAATGTAATTTATTTGCGACATTTTACCTTGACCTTGAACCCGAGGACCTTTGATCTCAAAAAACACTTAAAAACCTTTAAAAATTCCAAAAATTTCTCGAAAAATTTAAAAATATAAGATTTATTATTGAAATTATTAACAATAATTTAAAAATTACTAAAAAAATGTTAAAAGGATCCTCAGAAAATCCCATAATATCCCAGAACAGGCGAGAGGGATCAGAAACCCAGGTGACTTTCGGATCAGAAGACCGGTATCAGGACCATGACCTCTAACCTTTGAAATTCAAAAATCAGAAGAAAAAAATTCAAAAATTCACAAAAAATGTAATACTAAAAATAAACTATTTAAAAGCAGTGTAGTATATTTCTAAAATATTTAAACTTATAAAACTGTTTTTTTTTAACTTACATTTCTTAAGGTACCCCCAGCAATTACTCACCTCTGTACGACTTCAGGAAACTACTGACTCCCTCACCCCCACTCCCCTCACCAATACTCATTCCGCCATCTTGGTTTTTTCATGCGTCATGTGTTTATACATTACTTGAGGCCACCATCTTCGTAGGTAGCCACCATCTTGGTAGATGATAACTATCTTGGTAGGCGACCACCATCTTGGTAGGCGACCATCTATCAAGATGGTGGTCGCGACCTGCATCATCGCTGACTGTTTGTCAACAGTGTCGATTCTGCGATCGAGTTACGCCTATGTTAAAAAATGCCCGTCAGTTTGAGAGGGTGATCCTTACAAAAAGTCCTCTTCATGAGATGACGACCGATTGGGAAGCATAGTGGTGGTCTGTCGTGGTTCTGTATTGTTCAGTACAAAGTCCATGTTGCATATCGACCAATGATGCTGTGTGGTGGGAGCCTGCTGTAGTTCTAGCCACTTTTATTGCAAAGTGTAAATGCAGTGTATCCAGGAAGCGATGAAGTATACCGATATACCTGGATATAAAACTTTATTAAAGGATGTTATTAATAAAAAATAGTTTGCCTTTCAGCTTTTGGAGGTAGGACAATATAATTTTATTTTTAATTAGAGCGAATTAATTTTAACTTGCTACCCACACACACACACACACCACATTTAGCACCGCACTAAGCACTGCAATCAGCGCCACACTTAGCACCGCACCTAGCACTGCAATCAGAATCAGCACTGCAACCATCACCACAATTAGTACTGCAATCACAATCAGCACTGCAATTAGCACCGCAATCAGCACCACAATCACGATTAGCACCACAATCAAAATTAGCACAACAAACACAATTATCACTACAAAGGCAATTAGCGCCACATTCAGCACCCTAATCCTAACCCCAAACACAATCCAAATTTTTGTTAACAACAATATATATTTTAAATATTTAATAAACTAAGCATTTAGTCAGTCATGCTTCTTACATGTAGCTATACCATTGATTGGAATTTTTTTAATAGGATGGGAAATTGTAGGTATTTTCATGTCTATAACTATAGGTGCCGACAGTTTGCTTCGTAGTGAAATCGAGACAATAAGGTAGTAGTCAGCAAGATAATATTCTTGTTCAATGTTATGTATTTTTTCTCGATTTTTGTTTTCAAGGTTATTCAAGGTTATGGGGTCAAGGTCTGGGTCATTTGCATCTTAAATGGTGGTAGTAGTTTGTAATGTATTATGCTTATTGATTTTAGGTATTTTTCCGAAGTTTTTTGTTTACAAGATCATTCATGGTTATGGGTTAAGGTCGAGGTATTTTGCATCTTACATGCTGGTAGCAGTTTGTAATGTATTATGTTTGCTAATTTTTATGCATTTTTTCCCAAGTTTTGGTTTTCAACGTCGTGGGGCCAATGTCGTGGGTATTGGCTTCCAATATGGCGGATGGGTGAAGTATACCATGATGGTGGTCGCCTACCAAGAGTGTGGCCGCCTTCCAAGACAGTAATCATCTACCAAGATGGTGACCACCTACTTTGATGGTGGTCTCCAGTAATGTATAAACATATGACAAATGAAAAAATCAAAATGGCGGAATGAGTATTGATGAGGGGAGTGCGGGTGAGGGGGTCAGTCGTCGACTGGAGTCGAACAGAGGTGAGTAATTTGTGGTGACCTTCGAAAATGTAAGTTTTTCAAATTTTTTTCATAATTAATTTTAAATAATAAATTTTTTGGGAATTTTTTTTTATTTTTGTGAATTTTTGAAAACATTTTTTTGGTTATTTTGTATTTTTACGGTACAAAGGCCAATGTTAAAGGTCAATGGTTCTGATCCCAGTAACCTTACCCAAGGTCTCTTGTCGCTGATCCCTCTCACCTGTTCCGGGAAAATTTGGAATTTTCTGAGTATCCTGTAAATAATTTTATAATATTTATTTAATATTTTGAGTAAAAAAATTTTTTCTGATTTTTTTGATATTTTTGCAATTGTTGAGGAATTTTTAAGGGTTTTTAAGTGTTTTTTGCGGACAAAGATTCTCGAGGTGAAGGTCCGAGTCAAAGATCAAGGTCAATGACATCAAATATGGTGACCAGGTAACGTAACATCATGGCGGCTCCCACAGTTCCTGTCTCCTGTGCCAGACGCCATTGTGCCCAACTTTCCATTTCCCTACTACTGTGGTGGTCTAAACCACAACAGAAAAAGTTTAGACCACCTAAAATACAAAAACTTACTAAGAAACGAAAGGTGCAGAATCAAAACAAATTAAGCACAGAGTTACAGTCTGTGTGTGTTGTGAAAAATTTTGTTGAGGATGATTTAGTTAATAAGCAACATTATTTTAGTAATAGAAGTTGTAGGAAATGCAAGAAAATGGACATTTATAAAAGAGGATGTGACATAATATAGTACCACTAAGCAAAACATTTTTGCCATTTCCTACCACACAATTAGGTACTCTTAAAATCAATGGTCTGGATGATACAGGTTCTGTTCGCAATTTTTTTCTGTAGTTATTTTTAAAAGTTATAGGATATAGAATACGTGGAAGGTACACAGCCAGTAAACATAAAGTATATCATAGCTTTAGATCAACCTTTGCCAGTCAGTATAGCTGCAATGTTAAAAATTAAAATTTATTTGTTTACATGGACTTTCCAATTTTTAGAGTGTGACACTATTCGAACTGACTTCATCCTAGGAACAGATTTTATCTTATAATCCGGTATGGTAATTGACATATAAGCCAGGTCCCTTATGTTTAAATTTAATACGCATGTCATTTTTCCATTTTCTAATTCCAGTGAGACCAGGGGAGTACAGGTGTCTGAAGTTCCCTATCTCTAAGCCATCTTGATCAAGAAAAACAATAGATCATAAGTAATTTGCATGCTGACTTCCCAGATGTTTTAACTCCAAAATTATGTCACACAAATTTATTTCAATATGATATCAAGCTGCTAGATTCCAAACCGGTTAAGCTAAATACCCATGATTTGACACTGCCAAAAATGGAAATTACGAGGAATAAGATTCAGGAATGATTAGACAGTCAGGTATATTGAACTGTCCAAATCCTCTTTAAGTTCCCCAGCTTTTCTTGTACCCAAGGGAAAGGACCATCATTTAGTGATGGACTACCAACTCCTGAATTAACAGATAGATATTTGAAGTGTACCATTGCCAAATTTAAACTCAGCCTTCCACTGGTTTAGTAAGGTTTAAAGTATTTCAGTGTTTTCTACCCAAATTCTGCCTACCACCAAATTCCTCTGCCCAAGGAATCAAATCATGTCACTGGCTTTTGTGTACTGTGAAATGTGTTCCAGTACAATGATGTACCTTTTGGTTTAGCAACAGGAGCCCAAGTACTCATGTGTCTTCTTAATCAGGTCTTGGGAGATGTTAATTTTAAGTATGTTTTAATATCTTGAATGACTAGGTAATGTATTCTGAAAATTTTGACCATGTGACCCATTTTAAAGAAGTCTTGGTAAGATTGCATAAGGCAGGAATTACGGCTTACCCCAAGAAGGTAAAGTTTGCAGTTAAGGAAACTTCTTTCCTGGGGGATTTAGTTTCTAAAAAGTGTGTCTCTATAGATCCAGATAGAACAAAGTCAATCAGAAATTTCCCTCCACCCAAATATGCTAAATGTAATTCACATTTCATAGGCATGGGAAATTTTTTATATAAATTTCATTCCTAAATTTGCTGAATATGCTGCGCCTCTCAATTCTCTGAGGAAGAAGGGAGCAAAATTTAATTGGGGTAAAGAACAGCACGAAGCTTTTGAATTTTTTAAACAAGCCATTGTTAGTCGCCCTGTGCTTAGGACAGCTGATTTTTCAAAACAGTTTATCCTGCAAATGCGACCCTCTAGTACAGCACTGGGTGCTGTATTGTCTCAAGAAATAAATGGGCAGAGGCAGCACATTGCATTTGCGTCCTGTACCTTGACACATCGAAAGAGAAAAGCTTCATCAGTATACGAATCAGTGTGTTTGCAGTTGTGTTTGGAATTGATAAGTTTAGGGAATTTTTGGAAACAAAATAATTTGTACTCAAAACAATCAGGCACTGTCATGGTTATTAGCCCACCTCAAACAGTTAGGAAAACTAGGTCGCTGGACAGTAAAAAAATTTTTCCTTCAAATTAAAAATTCAGCATAGCCGAGGAACACAAAACAATGTCGCAGATACTTTTTCTCGTATGTTCGAGAACTACCATCAGGAAACCTCTTCTCAACAGGAGACGAACATTTCTAGTACTTTCCTAACCAACTTTCCATTAGGTTTTCAAGATATAGAAACCCAACAGAAGGCAGACCATTCTATTAATGGTATTATTGATAATGTTCAAAAGGGTACTGCACCGAAACAGAACAAGATTTTGAAAGGTGTCTTGCAATGCAAATCTTGTTCTTCCAAGTAGTGTAAAATTGTTTTGCCTTAGAATCTACACAACATGGTATAGCAATATTTCCATTCATACTCATTAGGAGCCCACCTAGAAATTAACAAAACGATAAATGCAATAAGCCGAACATTTATCTGGAAAGGCATGTACCAAGATATCTTAGAAAGGATAGTAAGGTTGTAAACTTTGTGTTTTATGCAAACCTGTGCAGGACATTAAATTAGGTCTACTCTCATCTGACCTTGCCGAGCTTCCATTATAGAAAGATTGGTGGATTTCTTTGGACCTTTTCCTTGCTCTAAGTCAGACAACACGATGTTGTCGGTATGTATTGATGGGTTTACGAAATTTATGTGGCTAGTTCCTTTGTGTAAATCTACTTCATATACCACAATTACAGCATTGAGAAACAAAATTTTTAAGGTTTCGGGGGTTCAGTCATGGCATTCAGCATGTTACCACCACACAATTTTATAGACAACCGTCCCATGTGGAGAGGTTCAATACGAATCTCTGTTCGGCTCTCATTACCTTTCATGCGGACAGCCAGGATAGATGGGATAAAATGATAAATGGCTGCAAGTGGCATTCAACTATGTACGTCATGAAGGACACAAGTCCACTCCGTTCGAGCTCATGTTTACATATAAGCCCAACATCCATCTGTCCAATATCTGTTCACTCGCCAACCTTCTGCCTGATGATGCCAAGGACATCAAGGAGATTTGGAAAAGGTCAAGGCAGAACTTGAACCTGGCACACAATACGTAAAAGAGGAGGTACGATAAGCATCGGAGAGACAACCCATTCAAAGTGGAAGACTTTGTCATGCACAAAGTGCATGCACTGAGCAAGGTCATCGACAAAAAGGTGGCTATGCTCAGTTATTGGTGGATAGGTCCTTATTGGGTACAGAAATTTCTCACTCCTGTGACTGTGGCACTTTGTGAACCATCTAGTGGTCATTTTTTTGCATGGTCCCACATATTGCAACTCAAGAAAAGTGTACCTAATCTCAAGTAGGTTAGTCGGTAGTCGCCCAGTTTTGGTTTATGCATTGTCATCATGGTTTAGGTAGTTTGATCACCCATCTGGACTTATACTTGCTTGATGGATGCATGATTTTTGGTGGTAATATGAAAAATCCATTGTGCTAATTAAAGTTTTAGTGTGAACGCTGTTTTGTTATTGTAAGGTACCCTTAGTCTAAGCTTCGCCTAAAAAAACAACATTAATTGAAGTACACATTGATTTGTTAATTTAAGGTGATAAAATTCTACATATGTACAGTGCAAGACACTTTTCTAGTGTTTTGGTGTTCATGATTGTTGTTGTGAATCATCTTGTGTATCATTGTAGTGCTATACTGTTGCTTTATGCTTGTTTACTATTGTAATATGGGTTTTCCGACTATGGTTTTAGTTGTTGTGCTTAGTTCTCTTGACCAAGGCCATGTGCATGTACGCATATATGTAGGCAGGGATGTAGCTAGGTAAGGAGAGGTTTTCGAAAGAGAAACCTAGTGTTCGAATTAAGGGGGGAGTCTGTGCCCTTTAAAATATTTTTTCTAGAGTTTCGTTGTACATCATTTTTTATATTTGACCACGTTTAATATATTTGGTACAATTACAGTATCTATATTCCAGGAAATGGTTATGGGCTATAGGAATTTATTCCTATTTCAAGGGCATATAATATTTCTGAAAGTTTCTATATTTCAGTCTTGTATGCACTCGTTTGCAATTCATTCAGTTAAGTTTAGAGATAACATTAATATCCTAGTTAGGCAAGAAATTTCAAATAGCATACAGTAGAAGCTTTTGTTATGCCCAATTTAAATTTTGGGTTTGGTTTGTACTCATTTCTTAAATGAATTTGGTTAGCTTTCTTGGATTGGTACATTTTTGTTTCAGGTCTTTCAAACTTTAATTCAGTTTCATGCCTCCCAGCCAGGCAAGAGAGAGAAGCAGCCAAGAAGGCTAGGCGAATGGCCCTCGAGCTGTGCTTGGTGACTTTACCACGGTGTTAACTGAACCGACGGATGATATTGCAACATTTTCTGTCACGTTCTCGCCTTTGATTTCATTCTCTTCCGAACAGCAAGAGCCGTTGCAGGCAATTTTAGCTGAATTTTCTGTTTAGAAAAAAAAAAAGCTCGGACTCTGAACCTTCAACTTGGGCTTTTGCAACGCCCAGAGTGGCGTTTGTTCATCTATGCGCCATCTATCAGGAATTTTGGTACTTGAAATTTAGTTAACGATGTCTCCACCGACACTGACGAACTAGCTCACTTCCGCACATCACGCGCTTCACCAAGTCCATTCGTCACCAGGCACCTGAAGCGAGCTACACGTGTTTCCGTCACTGTTTGTGTTGCGAAGCATCTATGGCGAATGTAGTCAATTATTCGTATCCAAACCGACTACCATCTAGTTGGCTATCTTTGTTAGTGCTTCAGTGAAGATCATCTAGTTTATTTACTTTTTTTATTTTGTGTGGAGTAGCCAACTGGGTGCTAGTATGCACCACTCCTTTCTACCCTCTCGAATGGGTAAGTAAGTTACTAGATTTTCCTTTCAGCTTTCTCTATGTTAGCTCGTGTAACTAATTTTCGCATTCCTGTCTTTTATATACTCATAGAGGGTTCTGTTTCAACTTCCGTTTCAAGTTCCATTTCTACTTCACCTTCTGTGTTTGGCTGTCGGATATAGTTCGTTTTCCGTGTTCCCGCATTCAATTTCTTCCCACACCACGTCTGTCAGCGCTGTATTTTGTTTAGTGTAACCTTGAATCCAGTCATCGTGGAGTATGACAGCTCTGACTGTAGGTAGCCGGACTGCCACCATGGGTGATTGCTGAGCAACGAACACTCACAGATATAAACATGACATTTATCTACATATTAAAAATTATTATTTTGTTTAATAGTAATTTTTTGGAACGCTGTCAAACCAAGTAAATGTTGTTTATGCCAGTTAAGTTTTTTAAAAATAATTTATTTTCATTGTTAGCAGATATATAAATCTAATGTAAAGTAATTTATTTAAATCTGTCGAAAGTTCTGTTTTATAGTAATTCAAAGTAAAATGTTGTAAGTTTCATCATATCCATGTGACATACCATTTTATTCCCTGTATTATTTCGATACAAATATATACTGGTGTCACCAATCTGCCACGGAAGGTCTGACTTTTTATTTTCTAAATGCCTTTCAAGTAATGTTTTAGTAAAACTATAACTGCAAGATTTTCAGTATTTGGTAATTAGTAAATCCTTCATACATACCACTTTGACCAGCACGCATCTATTAATTTTATTGGGTTAATTTGTTTCTGATTTTTGGTAAACACATGGTAACAGTTTATTTTGAAATAGTGTTATGGTATCATATCTAACACATGAAAAAGATATAAGTAATACAATCTTAGGTTTAAAAACAAAAAATTACACGATATTCATGGCTTAACAAATGCCATGTTTAAAGGATGCTATAAGGATATATTAAAGCCTCTAAGCATAATTATAAATCAACCTTTCAATTAGGTATTTTCCTTGATCGTCTAAAGTTAACGAAAATATTTCCAATATATAAAATTGGAGAATTGGAAAACTATAGACCCATTTGCTTACTGTGCAATTTTTCAAAAATATTTGAAAGAATATTTTTAATTAAGTTAACTTATATTTTGGAAAATATAAAAATAATATGTAAAGAACATAGCGGATTCCAAAAATAAATCAACTATGACTGCTGTTTTCTAGCTAACAAAAAAAAATTGAATTACTTGATAAAGGACAGCATGCTTAAGGTATATTCTGTGACTTATCTAAAGCATTTGAGTTAGTGAAGCATAATATTCTGTTATATAAATATTATACAATCTAGGAATTAAGGGTAAAGCCTATAACCTTTTTAAATCTTACTCACTAAATAGAGCACAAACTGTACAATTAGTTGATGATGAAAATGTAATTACTTCAAGATGGCAAAAAATTACTTCTGGAGTTCCACGAGGGAGCATATTAGGCCCCGTACTGTTGATTATTTATTTTAATGATTTACAAGTAATAGGGAAAATGGTAACATAACACAATTTTCTGGTGATACCAGTCTTATAATCACAGTTTTCAACACTGATAATCTTAGTCATATTACTGAGACAACATTAATATCCTATGAAAAGCCTATGAAATAAAAATTCTGTACATTGAATATGTCACTAATGTAATTAAATTTGTAAAACAGAGAATAGTTAGTATTACAAAAATTAAAATGTTCATCAATACAATACTCGAAATGCCTATAAGCTGCGAGTTACGCGGTATACGAGTTCTTTATTCAAAAAAGTTTTTTACAACTCAGTTATTAGATTATTTAACATGCTACCAAAAGAAGTAACAGCCGAAAAGGTCATAAACAAGTTTGTTAGAAAAATTCACAAAATTTTTAAGCATACAAATTTCTATAATATAGAAGACATTTAAGACTACTAACAAAGTTGTTAAATGAAATACGATGTTTTTATACTTTTAAGTCCTTAATTTTTTTATTTAAATTATTTATTGAAAAATAATTCTTAATGATTGTTCCTATGTGTGATTAGTTAGGTTATATATGTTACTGGTTTATTTTCAAATTGTGTTATACACATAGTCGTAGTGAAATTATGTGCTTAAATCTATTTTTCATTTAAAATTTTATATTTTGTAAAACTTGTATTATCCATTGGTAATTTTTGTATCAAACCCTATGTTTAGTGTACACATGTTCAACATCTGAATCTACTAGGTGTTTCTATAAATTAATAAATAAATAAATAATAGACACCAAGTGCCGGCTGCCATGATGTGACTTCAATTAACCACCATATGGAATCTGGGTGACCTTGAACTAGACCCATAATCTTGACCTTGACTCTGTACCCATCTACTTAGATAACCTTGGACCCACACACGTACACTTCCTCACACACATATACACACCCCTACACACCTGCACACATATACACAAGTAAAACTATATATGCACCTAAACACACATAAAACCATACATGTACCCATGCACATATGCATGCACTCCCCACAAATACAGACATGCATGCATCTATACACACCTACACGCCAATGCACCCACACACACCTACACACACATGCACCCACACACACACCTACACACATGCACCTACAAACACACCTACAAACACTCACATCTACACACACCTACACACCCACCTACGCACACCCCTACATGCAGCCTAACATATACCAAAACAAAGAGACTGAAATATTTCAATTTGCAGACTGACGTCTCCTTCTACAGACAGGCTGCAAAACGACTTCTCCTACCAACAGACTCAAAAACAACTCTTCCTACAGACAGTTAGTCTCCAAACCGACCCCTCCTCCAAAAGACTCTAAACCACTCCAAAACATCTCCTCCAAAACTACACCATAACAAATTCAAAACGACGACTCGTCCTCCTCCTCTTCCTACAGAGAGACTCCAAAATAACTCCGAAATGATTCCAAAACGACCCCACAACGACTCCTCCTCCTCCTCTCCTACAGAGAGACTCCAAAACGACCCCAAAACAAAACCAAAACGACCCCAAAATGACTACTCCTCCTCCTCCTCCTCAAGAGTCAGAGACTAACTCCCGCACATGATGTCTCAACGCCTTCACGTGATTGGTCAGCTGCAATCACGTGGAAGCTCGGTGATTGGATGGTCAGTATCCGCAAAATGTATTAATGGTGTAATACGATTGATTCAACGTCAATATGATGTCATAGGGCTTGCTTATGCATATATTATAAGCAATAGGTGATCGGCTGAGAGGCTTAGTTTGACAATGGCTGGCATGACAGATACCCCATCTCGACTAGCTTCTGCAGCTTCACAATAAAGTCTTATTCTGCATCTGCGATGTATTCGGACACTCCAGAGTTAATGGTAGCTATTACAGTGCCATCGACATTATCGGGAGTGGTACCAGCAGTTCCATTGACGTCTTCGAGCCGCATTTCAATAGTAGTATTGTCATCGACCTCTTTAAATAGGCTGCCTACAGTAATACAGCTGTCATCTGGCATGGAAATGTTACCAATGCTATCATCGACTTCTTGGCCCATACCACCGACGTCTTGGGGCTTATCTTCATCCTCTACAGTCATATCAGCTCCCTCTTCGGCTAAGGTGCCTATGTGTACTCGAATTTCCAGGGTCTTCGAGGATGTTTGGCACAGCGCCTGCAGATGTGCCACCCAGTTCTTCAGCTGCGACAACTGCATCGCCAACTGGACCATCGACCTGTGTTCCAGCGACAACTGTATGGTCAACGACCTCTGCTGAACCATTCCGACATTATAAGTGTCGCTTTCGTGAAAAGGCCTTAACGAGCAGCATCAGTGACCGTCGACATGAAAGGATTGGCTGCACAAAGGGCTGAATCCAAATAAAGTACTCATGTTCGAAGTGTGGTGTATTGATTTCAAGGATGAAAAGTCTAAGATTGCACATGAATATGCGTAAGGGGCTTCTTCCAAGTAACACAGAGGATGGACCTTAACAACTATCGATATGTTACCTTCTGGTCTCTATCAAACACACATGTGCCATAATCAATCCCACAACTATGACAACCAATGTTTCAAGTGGTCAGTATTGGCTGGATTTGTTAAGTCATCGCATCTGCAGTATGTGGACAAGAGGTATGCTGAGGTGGATGAACAGTTTGGTTTTAGCAGACCGGATTTTCCGACTCCTCTACAGCGATAAGTGTCTTTGAGAACAACAACCCTGGTGTGTCTGTAAATTTCTACTCACTGAATGCTAGGGGAAAAGTGATGCCAACACACGTGACTAACAAAAATAAACCTGAACATGTCGATCTTTTGATGGTGAAGGACGAAACTAAGAATATTTCACATTTTTGTTACATAGAAATCTTTTCAAGACTGGTGCGATCGCAGATTACTTCGCAAGTGTACAAAGTTCATGTCTGCAAACAGTGTTTTAAGCATTATACTGATTACCCATGGAAATCAGAAATCACTGTGGTACAGTGACTTGCAATACGCAATGTGAAAAGGATAAATTTTCAATGTTTTTAAGGCATGTTTTCTCTTTTCATACTTTACTGAATATATTTTGTGGAAAGAAATATATGTTGCATTTTATTTACTTTATAAGAACCCCTTGCTTTATATAAAAATTATTTGAAATAAAAATACTCGCATTTAAGAATAAAATAATAAAAATTAATTATGACAGTTTATGTACTTTGCAGGGATGGGCAATGTCGCCATTCAGTACAGGCCGATAGCAGGCTGCATAATCGAGAAATCAACATTACCTATGTGTTGAAAATATAATCCGATATGGAAGGTGCCGAAAGTGCATCATATGGTTTAAAAACATATACAAATATGGTGGGTGAATTAAGGCACTACCTTGGTGTTGAAATAATCTTAAATCCAATATGGTAGTCTACCGAAGGTTACAGGTAAACTGCAGCAATTTATAAACAAATTACAAACGAAAAGAACAGGATGGTGGTAGTAGTCAGTAACTTAATATGCTTTCTGACCTATATGCATTTCTTCTTTAATTTTGGTTTTCGCTCTCTTTAAAGGTCATGGGGGTAAAGTCGAGGGCATCTGCATCCAATATGGTGATAGTCGTCTGTAATGTAATATGCTTGTTGACTCATGCATATTTTCTCTAGTGTTTGTTTTCCAGATCATTCGAGGACATGGTGTCAAAGTCAAGATCACCCACATCCAATATGATGGTAGTAGTCTGTAATGAATATGCTTCCTCACATTTATGTGCTTTTCTCTAGTTTTTGTTTTCAAGGTCATTCAAGGTCATGGGATCAAGGTCGAGGTCACATGCATCTAATGTTGTTGTAGTCTATAATGTAATATGCTTGTTGACTCTTATCGGCTTTTCTCTAATATTTATTTTCAATATAATTCAAGGGCATGAGGTCAAAGGCAAGGTCACCTGCATCCAATATGATGGTAGTAGTCTGTAATGTAATATGCTTGCTGACTTTTTTGTGTTTCTTCTATAGTTTTTGTTTTCAAGATCATTCAAGGTCATGAGGTCAAGGTCATGAGGTCAAGGTCGAGGTTGCCTGCATCCAATATGGTGGTAGTAGTCTGTAATGTAATATGCTTGCTGACTTTTATGTTTCTTCTATAGTTTTTGTTTTCAAGATCATTCAAGGTCATGAGGACAAGGTCGAGGTTACCTGCATCCAATATGGCGGTAGTAATCTGTAAAGACATATGTTTGCTGATTCTTGTGTATTTTTCTCATATTTTTAGTTCGTTCAAATTTATGGAGCCAAAGCATTTGCTTCCAATATGGTGGAAGTATTCTATAAAGTCATATGATTGCCGATTTTGATGTATTTTTCTTGAGTTTTCACTTTCATGGTCATATAAGGGTCATGGTGTCAAGGTCAAGGACTTCCGCATCCAATATGGCTACTACGATGGCTAACAGCACTAAGATGGCCGACTGAGTATTGGTGAGGGGGCGGAGGCCTGGCGACTAACTTGTTTTGTAAGAGCGGGAGGGGGGAAACCTCAGTAAATGTAATTGTTTTAAATGAGTGTTTTAATTTTTTTTTTTTACTATTCTTTAAAATACTTTTAAATAATTTTTTGGGATTTTTTATAAACGGTTAATAATTTTTTCGGATTTCTTTTCGATTTTTTTTGGCTTTTTGTGGTCAAAGGTCATGAGTCAGGGGTCAAGGGTCAAAGGTCAAATTTCAACTACCAAGAGTTACCGGCTTCCAATATGGTGGACGGTGCCGTCATAACATGGCGGCTGTCGGCTCCTGTGCTCCGATGCCAAGATACCAATGGCAGTGATCAAACATTTACCCTATACTTATATATAGGGGCCACGGTGGCTGAGCGATTAGCACGCTCGCCTCCCACCAAGGCGAACCGGGCTCAATCCCCGGCCGGGTCACCAACCTCATCGGCTTTGAAGATTTCGCTGTAAAGAGCCGCCCAAATCTCTTCACTCGCTCTACTAATATATATATATATATATATATATATATATATATATATATATATATATATACACACACACACACACACACAAACATCGATAAGTGCATACTTAAATGTATCGAATAAACTGGTTTTTCATAAAGTACTTGTATGTGTTCGTGACGTTAATACTAAAATAAATTTAAAAAATTTAGGAGCACCAACCATAGGATATTATAATAAATAATAGTTAGGCATATATCGTTTTAATTTAAATTATAGTAAATAGTATTTATAAAATAATCACATACAGTAAAATTCTACGGACATTAAATAACTTCATGAGGGTGGCCATCAAACAAGAGTGGTAGGTATAAATTAAAATTGTTCTCAGGATATTTTATTAATTATATTATGTAAGGAACTTTGATAATCAAATTCAGTATCAGAGGCAGTGCCGAGGGTTAACATATCAGATTTGCTATCTATATTATTTTGTAATCCTGAGTAAAAAATCCCATAAATATTCTGCTACTAATTAATCGAAAATCAAGTTGATAGAATCAAATAGGTAAATAAATTACCAACCTTTTCAACTAGTGTGAAAATATGTGATTCAATAGGGAGTGCAACATTTTCCAAAAAGTTAAAATTAAAGTTTTTTGTATATTGTTCTAAGTTTGCGTATTTTTTAAGCATTAAAAAAAATCACAAAACGAAAGCTATGGGGAGAGAAATAGAAATTTTACTAACATTCATGAAACAGAACGAGTGAATTTCAAACATGATAAATGACGTCCCTTTTGTTATAATACAATGAACGATCATACAACACTTATACCTATATTCTAGCATAAACACGGCCGTCTGGAAGTGATTTTTGACACATTGTAAAAATTTTCAGGGAAAATCAATAATTAACTTGCTAACACATTAATTGAAATGTAATATTCCAGTTCACTGCATTTTTTCCCAATTGTGCCAAATAAAGGTACATGGTTTCGTACAAATTTAATTATTACATTGCGATTATTTATGTATAGTCTATTCGCGGTTTTTTCATACTCTTTGTATCAAAGTTTTGACAAATCACCCCAGTTATGACGCGTATAGTAATTTCTTAAATATTCCATGTATCGCAAGCTTTTTATTCCTCTGTTACCACAAAAGTATTTAATTTTCCGTTCAATTCAGATTCCCATTTATTTTATTTATAAATCATAGAATTTAATTTCTAATAAATACGAATAAATATACTGATAAAACATGTGTGTTGGTAGCGCATAGTAAGGAATAGTTCTCATGCAAAATATTATTACAATTGAGTGCGCACGAACTTGGTGCGTTGTCCTTTGGTGTAATTTTCTATACTTAATTAAGCTTAGTTTGCACGAGGCGTAGGAATATCTTAGAAGTAGAACTTTAGCAGGGCTTCAGAAAAGTGCGAAGTAACCGTGAATGGATTATAACTGCATTATTATATTAAAGTACGTTTTTTCTGAAAGTATTATTCAAAATATGAATAAGTAATTTTATATGAAGAGGTACTCAGTGCGAACTTTTTATTCGCGAATCATTCGCAAACACACTTTTTATAAAACTTTGTAAAGGAGGTTGTATTTTTTTGTGACCCATGCCCTTCTGAACTTGCCTGAAGACTTCGCGTGAGTACTCTTGTATCCTTCCCGCATCTCCTAGTTGAATGGCGAAGTAGGGGACAGTTTTGTCCAATCAGCAGTAATCCTGTTCAATGGCACTCAAAGCCACGTAGCAGCGTGACTCCCTCAGCACTCTGAGCTGCGAAGAATAGAGCACACCGCGATGGAGGATGTTGATTGCGCCTCAAGGACCATCGCGTCTACTCTCATCTTCTTATAGCTTGCCGCACACTTTCAGATAACCTTATACGGGCTATTTCTCGCCCATCTCTCTTTGCTGAAACATGTAACTTACATTGCAGCCGTGGCCTGTATGCAGATAAAAACTCATATCTCAAATATTGACAGACGAACTGCGATTTCTGTGAGGGAGAAGGATGGTAAAGTTTAAAATCGATTGAAGAGTTTCCTGAGGACTGACGTCAGAACAAGAGTTTTAAAGTAAATAGCTATTGAGCGAGTTGGAGCTTCTATTTACTGTTTGTCGACGACAATAGCTAATGTGAGTCCCTTGGCTCTTTTGTACTCCACAAGAGCTTTTGTCGAAACTTTCTTAGTTCCGGGAAGTATATTACGACGTTATGTAACTGTTCGAAGACCTACGAGAGTTCTAAAAAAAAAAAACGATGTGGTATTTCCAGCAACATGTTCATAATTATAATAACTTTAACTGGGAATTTACTGTACCTATTTCTAAGATAATGTACATATTTCATTACTATTTTTTTTTAGGAACTTAATTCTATATAGAATTATATGTAATATGTAGAAAGAGTTGTACTAATTCTTCCAAAAAATGGGGGCCAAGGTGGCTGAGCGGTTGGCCAGCCCGCCACCCACCAAGACGAACCGGGTTCAATCCCCGGCCGAGCCACCGAACTTTCGCAAGTGGGAATCGTGCCGGAAAATATCAATGGTCAGCGGGTTTTCTCGGGGATCTCCCGTTTCCCCAGCAATTTCATTCCGGCGCCGCTCCATACTCACCTCAATCACACTTATCGGCTCTCAAGACCTCGCTGTTAAGAGCCGCCCAAATTTCTTCACTCACTCACTCTTTCACAAAATAACTGATGAAGTTTCAACAACGATAATAGTAATGTGTTAAAATCACGTTTGCTCTTTTAAGTACAGTGCTACATTAGTTAATATGTGGTTTAGTATGGACCATTTTTCATCTTATTTAATTAAACCTTTATAAACTAGTTTAAAAATAATGACATTTTATCAAATAAACTAAATAATATATTTAACCATTTCTGTTCAAAAAATGTTAGAGGTGTATTAATAAAAATTGCTGAATTTAAATAATCAATATTTCATTGCAAAATATAAAAAAATAATTATACTCACGCTTGTAACTTAGATTTATAACTTAATAAGTACTTTTTTGTTAATAGCAAGCCCTCTAAAATTTTATTACAATCATCGATTAAAATGTGTTAAATCATTAACTATACCTTAAATTTTACCAAAGATTTAATTATATTTATTACATTTTATTACGAATAAAGAAATGTAGTTTCACCAGTTCCAATTAATTTATTAGAAAAGTGATATTACTCATGAAAGGTATCTTTTTTTAACTAAACCATTTACATATCTAAAACAAGATTCTAAATCATCTGGCAACTGTGGAAAGTTATCGTTTTTCAATCCTGGTTGTTTGGTTCTCATAACAATTTCTCCTGAAGATCTTAGATAAATATGAAAACTATTGAAATTTCGAAGTCAATATGTTAACCAATCTGTTATCTGAAATTATTTATTTTCGATTGTATCATTTTATATATTTTACACTAACATAACTATAATAATATATAATTTTAAATTGATTATAAAATAAGACTTTTATATTTGTTGTTACATATATCTGGTGGATAAAGAATTTCAGAGTCCATGAGCCTAGGCTCCAGAAAATTATTTCTTATTGTTGATTTTCCCCATATGCTATGTAAAATGTTAATACTAATATGGATCGGTTCAAAATTATTGTTATGTCTTCATTCGTCGCAATCGGTTGTGCTCAGTATATGCTCCCAAGAGTTTTTTTTTTGTTTTTTAAGTGGAATTAGTGTTATCCGCTTAAATCCCGGGCAATTTAATGCCCCCCCCCCCCCCCAGTTCAGATAGATGTTCAAAACGCGGTACGCCCCTTTAGAGGAAACAAAAGTTTACAAAATACCTGTGATACTCGTGTACACCTGCAGTGCATATCACAATGCAGCGGTATTATTTGAGTGTGAGGTAATTGGACCTAAATCAGACATTGTTTAATTTTGACTCTCCAAAACGTTGAAGTAAGTCATCCAGTCAAACACCTTCGTAAAACCGTAACAATTACATACTTGAGTTACATAGCCACTATATGGCACCGGGCCGAGCCGACACATGTACGCAAACACAAATAAATGAAGAAGATAAGATTCTGCTAGTACCCACTTACTACAGTAAGCAGCAAAATCGACAACCTGGCAAGTCAAGTGAGCGAGCTTTAAGGCGATATTACAGGATACCAGATTCCGTAAAAGATTGCGCAAGGTCCGCCATAGCGGCCGGTATACGGGCTAGTGTAGCACCAGTCATGGCATTTCCCATCATGCAAGGCCAGATTTCGTGGCAGGTTCCATACCGGCTCTCGTACCTGGCCAATCGCATTGCAGTTTCAGAGCATAGGACGCTCCCCGTGGTTATTACTTGGAACGAGTTGATGAAGAAATTTAAAAGGACGCCTCCATCTGGAATTTACATCCGTGAGGTTAAAACTCTTTCAAATAGATATAAAATACGACAACGAATAATATTCGTAATTACTACTTTTAATTGCTATTTAAAGCCGTTCTAAATACTTAAAACATTGCCCACTGCATTAAAAAATTAATTTTAACTTAAAATATATATTATGTATATTATATAAACTCCATATCTGATGTCTGTGAACTGGTGGTATAATGGTAACGTTACTTTTGGCTTGAGCTCGAAACTCCGTCGGACCCAAAACAATTTTATCATTAAATTTTACATGTGGAAATATCGCGGTACATATAGAAAAAACTATATTTCGCAACCGGTCAGTAATTTGATCGAAAAATTAAAATTAACACACTCGTACTTTAGTGACTGCATTTTCGAGAAAACCAATGAAACTATACTATCAAGCAATTAATTAATGTAAAACGCGAACAGTAATATAGCAATATTAAGATGTGCTAGTTAGTATTTTTCTAGGCCTACGCAAGTTACTAACTGGTAGCACTTCTATGAATGGGGTTCACCTATGCTGCAAACCACATACTGCGCACCCACCGAGGGTGCCAAATGCTAGTACGCGAACTGCTATCGTGTAATATGAATATTCCATATAGCGGCTGGTATACCGGCTCGTACACCAGGGCTTATAGAAGCTTGTACAAGAACCAAGTACGGCAGCAGGTATCGTGTGATATCCGCTTAAGGAAGAAAACAACCTTCTTAAAGCTTTGATTGGAAGTCTACAAACCTCCCATGTGTGATCGTTCTTTACAACTTACCAATGTGAATGTGTAACCTATTTAATCACACAGCTAAGTTGTCGAGAATGGATAACAACCTACGCCGAACAAAATCAACAGTTCACGCTATACTCTAAATAGACAAAACCTAGACAAACAGGTTCCATATGGCAACATCACGCGGTCAGAGAAACTACGTGAGCAGACATCACATTCCACAGTGCCAGTAGCTGATGTGAAGGGATTCCAGGAAGTGCGCGTTCGCAAGTAAAAAAAAAAACAACAGAAGAATCTGGGTGAGCAGGAACAAAAGCGAACACGGGCAGCCGTAAACAGGTGTAAGTTGGTGTTCGTAATAGTGTGAATATTTAAAGTGGTTGCTGAACCTGTTCGACCGAAAATTAAATATATTTGTGTGTCTATATTTGAAACTGACGTGGAAGAGAACGACATTGTCTCTTACATAAATAAACAAATCAAGCTCACAAATCTGAAGGTTGTCGAACTTTGCCGTTGCAGAGCCTGGTAGTATTTTTAATACTGTCTTTTGGCCGTCAAGATGTTTAATAAGTCCCTTCTATGGCGGATTACACGATAATCAGATTTCTGTAAAACCTCGTCTTCTGTCAACACAGTTCCGACCAATGAGAGAATTGACAATGAAATATCTTTAGAACCTTCACTTGACAAAAGTGTTCAACCCAAAGTACAATCAAATGAGGCGGTCGGAGGAATCGGTTAACATTCTAAATTAGATGCTGCATAAAATGAGCGTGGCAACTTCATTACCAGAACATTAGGAACTTGCTAACCAAATCCAAACAATTTTCCGAAAATGTACTAATTTCAAATATTCCTATCATATGTCTAACAGAAACCTGGTGGAATAAGCATTCCATTAACTCTCAATATTTTCCTGATAAATAAAATATATTTCGTAAAGATCGTGCGAATAATATAACCTCAATAACTAGAGGTGTGCGTGTATTAATATCAATTAACAAAATTAACAAATCATTTTTACCTGATGTACTTCAAAGATATGATTTTGATGTTCCAAATGTTGATGCAGTATGGGTTGAAATAGGTAATGGTATACAGGATAGATTCCTTATTGGAAAAGTTTATATTATTTCTAATTTAAGTGTCAAATATTTTAAGACTTATTATTAAAATATTCAGTCAAAATCATCTTATTCCAGCCCAATATTTTTAATTGGTGGTTTTGAGGTTCCTATAATTTATTGAAAATTAAAACATTCGCAAAATACTGCACTTTAGTATAGTAAAAAAAATGCCAATTATAGGATTTTGTATGTTTCGGCGCAAGGATCTAGGGGCTCGGAGCAACGACACAGTGGGCCGCCATGTTGTGGCATCATTCGTCCGCCATCTTTTTTTCCTTTTTTTTTGCCTTAAGTTTTCCATTTTTCCCTCAAATCGACTTAATTGTCTTTAAAATGCCCCTTTTTCCATAAAAATGTCCCATTTTCCCCTGAAAGTTTTAATAAAATTTCCCTTTTCCCAATTGTAAAAATAGGCCCCAGAAATTTCTCATTTTTACCAGGCGGATCAGCGACTCCGAGCAAGGGATCAGTACTCCGAGCCAGGAGAGCAGGACCCATGACCTTTGATTTAAACTTTGGCCCCAAAAATGAAAAAAAATTCCGAAACATTTTTTTTTAAATCTGAAAAAAATCCAAAAATCCCGAAAAAAATTATAATTAAAAATTATTAAAAAGTAATAAAATGTATTATTAAAAATAACAAAGAAATTATTTTTAAAAATTTTAATTTACAGAGGTCATCTATCACCCATACACATTCCACCATCTTGGCAGGTGTAATCGACGATCATCTTGGAAGGCGACCACCATCTTGGTAGTTGACCACCATCTTGGTAGACAAATTCCATCATGGTAGGTGATTGCCAACTTGGTAGGCTAGCACCATGTTCGTATATATTGCCTAACTAAGATATTGGAAGCCATGAATTTGATGCTGGTGCCATGACTTTGAATGACCCTGATAATCAAAACTCGAGAAAAAATACATAAAAGTCAGCAAGCATAATACATTACAGACTACCGCCACCATATTGAAGGCATAAACTTGAATGAACTTCAAAACAAAACCTCCACAAAATTACATAAAAGTCAGCAAGAATATTTTGTTACAGACCACAACCACTATATTAAATGCAGGTGACCTTGACATTATATGTTTTTGTGACTAAGTCAGTCCCATGATACTAATAGCAACCACAAGCACGACTATGTTATAATCATGGTATGGATCAGCTTTTTTATATGATTAATTGGGGTTAGTTTAAATGTCAATACTGCCAGGCCCTGGATAATTGGAATGTACGAGGGCATCAAGATTCATCAAAATGCTGGTGTCTGAGAATAGAACGAATGAGTATTGCCCTAGATGCCCAGTAGTAGGAGTGGGGGTGTCCTAGATACAAATAAATGCCGCCTTTCTCGAGTGACCTAATTAATTTGATATCAAATTGATTGAAAGTGTTAATTAAATTGATTTAAAAGGTTAATCGAAATGAAAGGGTTAAATTCATCAAAAGGGTTAAATTTATTGAAAGGGTTCGTTAATTTTTTTGGTGCTAGAGTGTGTTAAGGATCAATTGTGTTCTTTCTTTCCTTTTGTGGGGAGATCTGGTACGTCCTCATCCTTGGAGCTCTGGCACATGGATGAAGTGTGATGTGTTGTGTACGGAGTATACATGTGTAGAGTTTTGTGCAAGAGTGCTCTAAATGTATTTTTTTATTTGTTTGGCAGTGATTTTGCTAATAGACGGTGTTGCTAGAAAAGCGACTTTGAAATATATTATTATTCCAAATGCAATTAAACATTATAAAATTCAGAGTGTTCTACATATGAATAAATTATATACATAGAATAGCAATTTTCAAACGACTATGTGAATAACATTTGGTGTCGACATTTTCTAAACAAGTGCAAATACATGAGTGTCCAGTATGAAATTATTATGTAATTAAAATCAATTAAACTTAAAGAGATGAATTAGTCTACCCCTAGCTGTATGCTAGCAATATAGTTTCCATGAGAGAGAGAGAGAGATAAATATAACAAACTAACACAACTATGTGGATATCACTATTATGTGAGTGTGCAGTATGGAATTAACAATCTACAACGAATAAAAAATGTTCCTATAAATTAAACGAACACAATAACGAGTTATATGGCACTACTTGATGCCTCTCGCACATGCCTTACACGTCCATCTGCCTGTGAGACTGTTGAAGAGCAACTTTAGAAAAGTAATCAACATTTAATAAATATAAATTATTTGATTATCATGCATAATAAAATTGCACATCTCCCAAAACATATATGTCTGACTGCAGGCTGAGTGAAGCACTGTTTGATTATAGACTGAGGTGAAATACTAGGAAATTTTTAACAAAACGAATGTTTCCCAATAAATAAAAAAAAAACATGTAATCATATTGCATCAGGAGCTCCCCGAAAACACATCCATTCACCTCGTAGGCTGGTGAAAGAATGAGTGGATTTTATGACGTGCATCTTCTTATAAGCTGTTATGTGGAGCGCAACCAAGTTAAAATGTACGACTGACAGAACCTATTTCCTTACCATGCTACTATTAACAACTTGGTTACACTATTCATCCTACATGTACATGTATGTATAAAAGTGAATTATTTAAAAATAATGAATTTACCACAAATGATTTCCGCCAGGTCTGTGAAATTTACGGCATTTGGTAATAAAAACACGAGTTGAAAATGCTACGAAGTTTCGTCGACCGAACACAGAAATTGAGTTTGCACAATAAACACACTATCGCATGGTAAAATAAAGACTTATAAAGAATATTTCACACTATAGTTTACAAAGACTGTGAACGAGATCTGAACCCCAGAGCATATAATGTCGCTTAACGAGAATAGCAGCTATGACACTCCGAAGCCCAGTGTATATGAATGATCTGTTGAGGTATACATCCATGTAGTCCAAGCTTCTATGAGCAGATGAAGGTGGTGGCGACTGGATACAGGGGTGCAGATGGCTCCTGACCTGCCCCATGCATCGCCAGAGCATGCTAATCTGTCCTTGAGGTTACTCATCCCTCTGCCCTAGATTGTCAATTTTTTCGGCAATGTAACAAGATAGCGACGACTGGCTAGATACGGCCACATCGCTCCCGAGCTACCTGCAACCCACCCCCCTCCCTCCAGCACCTCTCACCAGAGCGATGTGCCCTGAGATCATTTACCTGTCTGCCCTGATTGCCAATTTTTTCACCACTGAGTTAGATGGCGACGACTGGCTATAGGGCTTCACATCAGCCCCGCTTGCCTGTAGGCACCCCCTTCCCTCCATGCCTTGCCAGAGCGACGTGTCCTGAGGTCAGGAACCCAGACCATCCCTCCCACCCCTCCAACACAGAGTTGATTTTCGTCATTTCCAAAGCTCCGGGCCACACCTTGGTATTGATTAAACACTGCAAGAACCTGTTTAGTGGCAAACACCCCCTCCACCCACACCGCCCAAGAACTGTCCCTTACAATGTGGTGTTTCGCAAAACCCGCCCTCCTCAATGTCAGAAAGTGTATTTTCGGAAGACTGGCCATGGAGGGCACTGCAAAGCCTTCGCTATCGATTCAAGGCCACGCACTACTCCATCCCCTTGCAGCATTCAAGTGATGCATTTTTCGAATATCTCGGGAGGCCTGGACCTTCACCCCCAGAGCTCTGCCTTGGCTATGAACAGAAGCTAGCTTCAAGGCCAAAGCATCAATTTCCCTAGGGAGGCAGAGGCAGATTTTGAACTGACCTGGGCTAATTTCTCTCCTCCCTACAAACTATTACATTGACTTGGAGACTTAAGCTTACTCCTATTTTTCGAGGTTCAAGAGTTTGGCATATTCCCAGCTAAATGAAATTTTGCTTCCAAACTCCCACCAATAAAACTTTATCTTTCCTTATCACTAAGAAATACATTCCAAATGTCTTCAACACACAGTAAATTCAATAAACAAATACAAACACTTTTCAACAAAAAATTTTTCCCATAACCAGCAAACTTAATTACGTTTTCCAACAAACTTGACTCCCGTTTCCAGCAAACATTATTCCCTCTTTCCAACAATTTGTTGTACGAATTTTTGTAATCAAATTATAATATATTAATAATAACACATTTTTAATAAGTGCAACCACAAATTACATCCTTCACTGGGTCTTTAAATTTGATCAATATTTTTATCTTTTTGAAATTAAGCTTCAGGAACCTTGGCATCTACAAAATTCATATAATGGTTTCTCTATTTAACTTCACTATTGTTTCTGTGTATATCTTTATTAATATAACCATAATCTATATCCCAGCATCTAGAAAACATTTCTTTAAAATTATCATAAGACATATCTCCATCAACAAAATAATTATAATTATGTTTCAAGATTGTATTTTTTGTCGAAATATACACAAAAATGTTGCAACATATCTCACTAACTGTTTACTAAATTTCGAAAACATTTCATCTAAAAAAAAAACTATTTATTTATGTCTATATCTAGTAATATATTTTACGAATTATATCTTGGTTTTCTAAAATGTTGTCGTCATATATAACTACAGAATTATATTCACCCTCATTTAAAGAAATTATTTCATGAAAATTATGTTAAAAACTTCAATTTTTTTCTTTTTTTCTACTAGACAAGCATATTTTTCTTGATATAAACTTTATTTACAAATGTATTATTTATTGTAATTTAACCCTCCCAATTTTGTAACAAAGTTAATTCAGAATGGATTTACCATAGTTACTTGGACCAACTAGTGTTGCTCTAATATTATCAGGTAAATAATAATCTTTATTTTGGTTTTTCGATTTTTTGTCATTATTGAAAACATTAACACATAATCGATTTTCTTCATTCAATGAATATTTTTATATGAATGAATGAAGTTCTCAAGTTAACCATTAACAATACTATTTTTAAAAAACTGCACTATAATATTATTCATGATGAACATTCTATTCCTTCAATTAGATTTCATACATCATATTTAACATCAAATATAAATAATATTATCAAAGACGTTGACCAAGCTTCAGCTGCGATAAACAAACAAATTATTATTCTGAAAGGTCGATATTATATTGATTAATTACAGCACACTATGAACAGTCATATCACTATTATATGAACCATTTAAAACTGATGACATTTTTCTAGAAATAAATCACATTAAAACAGAATAAACTTACAGAGTAAACATGATATTCAATATGATAATCGATTAACAAATGTTTTAAGTTTTGAATGAGATAAAATAATACAAATAATGGCAGTAGTAAAATACCTAGTTCCGATTCATTAAACCTATAAATGTTCCTTGTAATTTTGCTTGTTGAATGTTTATTACATATGAATGAAATGAGTTACTTAGAAAATAATTTGTAGATATTTTTGAACCAATAACAACATTTAGATTATCGTGAGCCGATATTAGATGGATAGAAAGAAGCACTAGTATGTTTTTTTAATTTTTCACTTCTTATTCAGAATTCTAACTTTTATTTAGTATTTTCAGTTTCAAATAGAGAGACAGCACATTCATTTCATTAAGAGCAATTTATTTTCTTAATAAAATTGTAGAAAATATATCCCCATAAATTATTTTTTTTTTTATTTCTCTGGTAGTTAAGTTTAGCCAGTAGAATTTCTTATCATTGTTTTATTATTTGGAAGTGCTATGTGTTTCTTTTGAGTGTATGCATGCATCATGTAACCTGCATATCCACGATATTATAAAATCTATAATTAAAGGTTTAATCATATTGTATTAGAAATAAGAGATGATAATAATAATTTAATAGACTTTGGTGGTGCTGAGTTCGAGGTAATCTCAGAGATGAAATCTATTAATTTTATGTTAATGTTTTTATACATATAAAACAGGAGACTATCATCAAACTGTTAATTTCTCAGTTTATTAACTAAAAAATTATGAAAAGGGAAACATAAATTGTGAGATAGTACTATTCATTTCAAAATTGTTTTAAAATGTAAAATATATTATTAACAAAGAACTAAATTTGAACATTTTAAATGAGATGTCAGTAGTGAAGGTAGTTGTGATGGTTATGATTATAAATTTCATAAATAGTAATAAAAGTTCCTATTATAGTACGTGAAATGAAAGCTATGTCTATGATTTATATTTATGTAATGATTTGTTTTAGTCGGAATTTGTTACGTTGTTCGCTTAGTTTTATTAATAGCCAAAAGTTAATTTTTTTTCTGTCAATGTAATTTTTACTGGTAACTGTACGCCACCTATCCAATTTACAAATAATAGAATTTTTAACAACTTTAACATAAAAATGTAGATATTGTTTTCAATAAAATGTTGTGGTGATTTATTAAAATGTTTTTTGGAAGATTATTAATTTTTTCAGTGTTGTTTTAATAGTATTTTATTTTCTTGTGTTCGTCTCGTGTGTTTTCAGTTTTTTTTTCCCATTTTCCCACAAGAAGTATTTTTTTGCATAGAGGTGAAGTTGCTGGTAGTAACACTTCTGGTGGGACCTTTAGTTATGGCGGATGTGTGAAGTATCACCGGGATTAAATCTGTTATAGCATAGTCCCAGAAGTAAGTTTCAGGATCAAGATGCCACGCCACGGAAAAGAAGAGTGAGAGGGCGTGTAGAAATAATATTTCTGTGTAGTTCCTGATGCAGCCTTAGTAGCCATGATAGTGGGCATAACACCCTTTAAAGTGACACCATCCTTGTATCGATGAAGGATGGGCATCCGTGAATAAAATTGTCATTTGACTTCAACATTCATTAACAATGCTTGAATTTCTTATAGTTTTTGAATATTTCTACAGTCAAGATTGTGTATTATGCTCCATTGATCCGTATGATATACAGACTGGAGTTAGCAGCAAAGCAAATTTTGGTTTTGTTGACCCTGAGATACATTTTTTAAATAATTAAATGATTTGAATTAAACCTTATTGTTGAGAGTAGAATGTTTTTAACTTAAAGTAATTTTAAAATGAATTAATATTTTGAAGTAGCTTAACTTATCTTTTGTTTTACAGTTACGTGAAACAGGAATTATGTTTGGAGATCAGCATTAACACAATTTTATTTCATTTTTACTAGACAGATAGAAAACAGTAGTCGTAAATGTTCTAATTTTTCACAATCTCAGCAAGTTTACCACCTATTGTAAAAATGGCAGCTATCTGAAGTTATGAAACTTCTTATTCAGATTTTGAACTTAAATTTCGCATTTTCAGTTTCAAGTAAAGAGAATCAACAAATTCATTTCATATAGTAAAATGAATTTACTAAAGAATATTAAAGCATATTAATCCATGTAAGATCATTACTTTTATTAATTTCTTTGGTAGTTAGATTAGCCAGTAGAATTTTTATCAGTGTTTTATTCTTTGGGCGGGCTATGTATTTCTTTTGAGTAAATG
This sequence comes from Dryococelus australis, assembly GCA_029891345.1. NCBI lineage: Eukaryota > Metazoa > Arthropoda > Insecta > Phasmatodea > Phasmatidae > Dryococelus > Dryococelus australis. The sequence goes on from CM057009.1 coordinate 29,466,165, forward strand.
CTTATATTTTGTAACTGTAAGTGTTACTGATCAAGTCCACTGTCTCACCATAGAATGTCACCAGAAATCTGACTATCTCAAAAAAAAAAAACGTTTTATTATTTCTCTCCCAAATTATTATATTTCTGACTTACAACACTTTTAATTCCATCCAAACCACTTTCAAAAGTGGCACAAAATGTTGTGGCGTTGCCATGATAAGCTTTTCGAACACTACTACACAAATTCTTGCTAAAAAAATCGAATAAAAATGGAAACCCCTTTACATACGAATGTTCATACATTTTCAAAATCTGGAGGGGCTGTAAACCATACTAATGCATTTGGTATAACTGCATTAGTGTGATTGCATGTAATGGGAGCAACAGGTAATCTATCTACTTCGAGTATAGTCGCAGGCATATCCGCCTCTAATGTAGACTTATAATGTGGGATGTTATGTCAATTATAAATAGACCTAACACATCAAATAAGTAAAATGCATATCTTTATATCTGCCTGGAACCTGTAGTAAAGCAGAGTGGGGAGATATTTGAAGAGCTGAAAATTGACCTAACCCAGCGGACAGGGGACTTGAAAATTCAGAAAGAAAGCTTAACGTCTGAGTTAACACAGCAGGGCACAGGCATGAAACTGCTTATAGAAGAGGTCTGGCTACGAGAGTCATTGACCGCAGCTTCTAACACGCAAATTCCTCAGGCCCAAGAGGACACAGAAACTAAAATCTGACCACTGCCTGAAGGTCGCCAGGAAGAGAAAAATGTGTCTGAGAACCCTAAACCTGAAACTTAAATTAATTCAGAGGGGAAAAAAGCTCAATTCAATCTGTGGAAAACCAGTATTCCAAGATTTCAAATGTAGTCAAACACAGTGAATTTTCACCTCAGCATAACCAGCAGCACAGCCAGATTTCTACACGCGAAATAGAGTCAGGTACACCCCAGATTGAATGTGATTCATTTCAAGTCAGTGTCACTGAACCACCCATACAACTTCACACACTAGCTGACAATGAAATCAGCAACCCTTTAAGCAAAAGTTTGGTACAGGAGAAAGCTGAAGCAAAATAAAGTTCATGATAACTGGAAGGTGATTCAATACAAATCGGTAGAAGTGAACCACCCACTCAGCCTCACAGAATCACTGAAGATTTAAGTTATCCATTTTGTGAGTAAACAGAAAACCCCTACATTAATTGAGACAGTGTACAAGAGCCGCATGCAACGCATGCTGGGACGGCAAAAGCACAAGCAGAAATGCGATGCATCCACTTGCCTGATGAAGGAAAGTTGTGTCACACATTCCAGGAAATGAGATCGACTGAAGGGGTTTTGAGGAAAAGCACAAAAACATTTAACAATTATGTCAAATTTGATCGCAGCCAAGACAGTGTGCAGTACCAGTGTCAAAGGCACGTGTTTCGCCCAGGAGGGTTACTTAGCCAGATGCGGCTGTGCGCAACAAGAAAGATAAGTGTTTGCTATTTGTATGGTTATAAATTAGAATTTAAAGGTTGTTTCTAACCCCCCCCCCCCCGCCCCATGAAAATTCGGAAAACGTATTAAATTTTTCTAAAGCCTTTTCCGTAAACCAAGTAAGCTACAGAGTCCAATTTTTTTATACGACGAGGAAAAACATCTAACTTTGCGCCCACAGTTTCGATATTTTTAATATATTTATTTGAAGACTTAAGAAAGATTTGTAAAAGTACGAAACTTACACTTGATTTACGAGATACTTATCAGAATTTCCTGAAAAATATAATTATAGGGATAAAGTTAGCACTATTGCGAATAAAATGATGTATTGAAATTATATGGTCACCGCAATAAATTTCTATAAACTCGTGATTGAAACTGGCATTTTTCGCGCCTCTAGGGTCTGCTTTGTTCTTCCTGTGCGGGGGAACATGCGAAGCTCTGGAGAGACCAAGCTGAGTGGGTGAAGCCAGATGTCGCTGGAGGGGAAATTATGTTGGGCCTACCCGCCGAGTTCCCGGCCGGTTTGAATAACGGTATATAGGGTGGAGGCGCGTGGCTATCACTGGGACCCCTGGCTCCCTTCTTTGCTACGGCTGAATTCCATTGGCAGTTTCGGACATCAGTTTCGCTCGAATTGTATTCGCGGTTAATTAGACAATATATGAGAACTGCTATTATATATATATAGGCCTACTTAATATTATTGCTGTAAAATTTGTCACTTTTACGCCCGTCCAAAATAGAAGATCGCTAATTAATTCGTGTTGCGAGCACTACAGTCACGCATTAAACTTCGTTACTGCAGCAAACATCAGAGTAGAAGACTATAGCAGATCTTGACGCAACTCAGTAATTTATCTAAAAATCAACCAATATCAAGCTAAATTCAAACAAATTTCTAATCATCGCGACAAATCTTTCGCAGATATTGGCCAACTGAAAAATTTAACTAAAATTTAACCAATTTCACCCTAAATTCAAGCAAATTTCTAATTCCCCGTCAAAATTTTCAACGTGCAACTCACAATCAAAATCAGTTTTCAACTTGTGTTCATTATTTGTGTGTGGTTGATTAAAGGCTAATTTTCGAGCTAAATCATCATATTTTTGATGAAATTCCAAGAATTTTCATACTTTCCTTGTGATTTTTTTTTTTTTTTTTTTTTTTTTTTTTCAAATTTGAAGTAATAATTTGTCTCTTACCTAATTTTAGCGTCATTTACCCTGAAAATGGACCACTGATCAAAGGAAGAAGAAAGAATATTTTTAAAAAAATGTATGCTTGATTGAGATTGCAGATTTGAGTCAAATTATCTTGATTTTGGGGGTGAGATTGAAGAGACGAATCATGGTTTCAGAAAAAATTGAGAAACTGATGCTAGTAAGTGAGAAATTTGCGAGACTTTTAGTTAAATTATACAGTTGCGCCAATATCTGCAATAGTCCTCTGCTGAGTTTTATTAATAATGTGTACATATAAACACAAGAGAAGAAACAATATCTCACTCAGATTTTAAAAAATTATTTCTTATTCGATAAAACAACTCAACCGAATATCTAAAAAATTGTATTAAAATATCGAAACAATTTCTTGTTTCTGTAAAATCGTTTACATTATCCATTTATTAAATTAAAAATTTGAATATCTTCAGTGATATTTTCTTTCAAATAATAATAAGTTAAATTTCGTTGGCTAATTAAAACAACATTACAAATTGTATTAGCCCCTAAAATGTACACTAACTTTTATATTTGTTTTATCTTTAACTACTACTGTTTTTCTATACAGGCAGTCAATTATACATATAAAGGTCTCGTCCTCAAAATGAATAATTAATGATATCGCCATGATTGTTTATAATAAAGTTCATTACTTCTGTATTAGTATCTAATTTTGGTCTAGAATTTCTAAAATCATTAAAAGCCGGAAATGTTTCGAGACAAATATCATTTTCAATATCTAGATTACAAATTTTATTTTTGGAAAAAATTCATTTCTTCCATTTTTAACAAAAATAATTCTCACATTACAATGATCAAACATTGAAGCATGCACATATTGCTCGGCGCGATTTTTTCTATTAGTTTGGAAACTTACAATTACGAAATCGGGCATGTCAAATTGCAAATTATTAAACTGATCTTTTATATCAAAATTAAAAACAGTTGTCCTAAGAGGGACTTCTTTTTCTTAAAATTGCCAATACTAAACCCAATATAAATTTTTGGATTTTTATATATGTTTTCTTAAATTGCAATTGGTGTGTTAGCTTCATATTCAACAATAGGCCACAAAATTTATAATTTTTCAGTAACAATTTTACCTGGACCAACATAGCTTTAATCAACAGATCCATCTGCGTTTTTAGTTTCATAAACAAATATACAATTGTTATCAGACGAATTTCTAAAAAAATAATAATAATTTTATATGCATCCTTCCAGTAAACTTCATTATTATCAGGAATAAAGCCAAAAAAATATATTTAATGGATACATTATTTCATTCATTCTATCACTACGAACAGATTTTACTCGAAATTTACTATCAACACCAGCAGACTCTAGATAATTTTGATCACCTGGTGATCTTAGCAAATTATTCATCATTGTCGAAGTTATTCCTGGATTATCACCAGCCTCAAAAATATGCCCATGTTTTGAAATGTATATTCTAGAAAACTGAAATGGAAAAGAAATTAGAACAAACATCACTATCTAATTTTTCGTATTTTGCCTCATCTACAGTTTTATCTCTTTTTAATAGGCGATAGTCTTCCAAAACATAAGCCTTGATTGGAAAAGAAAAGCCATCTCATATGGGAATATAAAACTCGATTCTATTATTGTAAACATTTAAATTCCCCCTAGTTTAATTAGTTGGGGGTAAAGTTTTCTCTCAAAACTCTCAATGGTTTTATAACTCATTTATAAGTTAAAAATAATTATATAAATAAAGGATTCGCATGTGTGTTTCTCATGTGAAGTTGCTCATCGAGAAATAGAGAAATTATAAAAAGAACCACGAGGTAGAATATGAAAAAGAAACAAGACCGAAAAAATATTTACCATTCATTTGTTAACTACAAAATATTGGCAAAAAAATAGAACAACTAAGTAAAGAAAAAAAAAATTAATAACTTCACTAGTACCTGATGCTGCAAAAAAATTTAGATAATACAGCAACACAAGAAGAAAATTCTTTTTAAAACACCATGTGGTTTACAAGGAAATGGGCACAAATATGAAATTGGAGATAAAGAAGTAAAGATAAATAATAATGAACTATCTGCTAAAGGCAAAGAATATACATTAACAAAAGGAATTTCTAATTTGTTAACAAAAGAAATACCATTGGATCTTGAAGGTGAATTCACCGATAATGACTATAACAATTACACAGAAATTGTTTTATCAATCAATGCTGCATTCCAAGAATATAATCCAAAAAAACCAGTAAACTCGAATAGAAGTTGGAAGTATGCAGATACAATTAAGCCAATATATAATAATTATATAAGAGCATCAAGATCAGCACCAAACACACCAGAAAGAGCGAATTTTACATATTCTCCTAGATCTGGAGAAGGAATGAAAAATACAATAATTTGCCGACAGAATATAATTGGATGGACAATGATAGAAAATTAATTGACAGATTATTAGTTATTCGCGGTGAATAAAATGCTGGAAATAAAGTTTTTGCAATAAATAAGTAAACATTATAAAAATGAAAAACAATACATTTTCTGACTTTGTTGTTAATACCACGAAAGGAATTCCTTATCTAATAGGAGTTTTAAATGTTATTCCGCACTAATTTTGTAATTTTGAACACCATGGCAAAGGCATTATAAACTGGGCGTTAAACAATTTAAATTTGCCCGAAATGAACTTGCCAGATTATCATTACTGTGGGCCATTTACAAAATTAAATGAAAGATTAGAAAGAGGTGATGCAGGGGTGAATAAAATAAATGGAGCTTGTTTATTTCATGATATTGCTTATAGAGGCCACAACGATTTAGAATCTAGGCATGAAGAGATAACATTTTACAAAAATATTGAAGGAAATCATATTAAATAGAGATAATCCAACTGGAGAAAAAATTACTTTTGTAGCTGTTTACAAAAAGAGAATAAGGATTTCGAATTAAAATGTATTATTTAATGTATATAACTTATATAAATGAAGTTAAAAAGCTTAAATTTCGATATACCCATTGATCAATTAAAAGAATTTGGGTATAGGTAATTATATAACAAAATATCAATTTGAGTGAAAAAAATATAAAAAAATTGAAAGAACGCAAATTTTTCTTGCTAACCTTGGCATTGCCAATAATAAAAAAAAATTAATGAAAAAACCTGCAATGGTTTACACTATGGAGGAATTATCCCTCTCATAGTAGCTGCTTTTACTGGCCTAGGTGCTATAGCAGGAGTAGCTACTGCAATATATAATTCTGGTGAACAAACTAAAATAAATAAATAAATAAAAGAACAACAGAGACATAATTTAGCAATGCAAAACAAGGTCGGTTGTGGTGTAGTTGCGAAAAAAAGAGGAAAGCCAAAGAAGAAAAAAGAGCTCCATTATCCAGTATCAATATTGAAAAATATGTAATAAATTAAATATTAAAAATTTCAGAAATGTTTATATGATTGACGAACTACCAAAAAATATGTTAAAAAATGAATGTGCTGCATTGTATTGTGATATTTCAACAAATCCTGGTACTCATTGGGTCTGCTCTTTTAACGAAAATAATGATGTTTATTATATTGACTCATTTGGTGGCAATATTCCTAATAATCTCATTAATTATTTCAAAAAAATTATGTTTTTTACAATGATGATAGAATTCTGAATTTTAATTCCGTTATCTGTGGACACTTATGTGTAGTTGTTTTACATCTTTTTTCGATTAATTTTAAGTTTCGCGATATAACTTCTATGCCATTAAATGACAGATATATTTGGAAAACCATTAATCGGATATTTAAATAAAAACCTTGACAATATTGCTGAAGATTTAAAAAATGATGTAGATTCAAAATGCAATGCGAGTTTTTCTTCTTTACAAAGTGAGTTAAGCACTTGTTTCGGTTTTACAAAATCGTATGTTTCTTTTCTGGGGCGAAGATTTGTTAATATAGCTGACTACCTTGATGGAAAAAATGCAGTTAATTAAATATTTTTAAAGAAAAAATATATGATTATGCTTTTAAAGAAGAATAAATTTACAATCCTATAACACTATTGGTGATTATATAAAACGAATAAATAATTGCAAAACAGACATTTAAAAAGGATGTAGATACAAAATATAAAACTATTTTTTCTGAGTATGCTTTAAAAAATGACGACGAATCAAAATTCAATACTAGTGTTTCTGATTTAAAGACATATTTATATTCAAAATTTAATACCACTGTTTATGCGTTGCGAGATCAAATACATAAAGTTTTTGTTTACACAACAGATTTTTGTTTCTATTCAAAATCGTAGAATTAATAATATAGCTAATCCTATTGATGGAAAAGATACTGCCAATAAAAGATATTTCGATAAATAATTGCAACATATAAACAAATCTGTTTTGAATTGCTGCGACACACTCGTTTACACAAAATTCGAAAAAAGCAAAGAAGCTGTTGATAAAGAATTAGATGTCAAATTACAAGATTTAAGCCAGTAAGTTGACACACTCGTTAACATGGAAGTTGTAAAAAGCAAAGCAGCTGTTGATAAAGAAACATATGTTAATTTGCAAGATTTCAACACAGCAATTTTGAATTATTGCCATACCCTTGTTGATTAGAAAGTAGAAAAAATGAAATAAGATTCTGATATAGAATTATATGTTAAATTACAAAATTTAAATCAATCTCATATATTTTATTTACATGTAGAGTGGAATAAAATGACTAATGTTTTTCACCTTGATAATGATCGGATTTTCTTTGTTTTTTTTCATGGATTGTACTGTTTATAAAATAGTTACGGATATTCTCATGTTTGATAATAATTTGGCTGTCTTCAAGAGCAATACAAAAATTGATCACAGCAAGCCCTTATATGTTAACAAAGGTGATAATTAAAATTTTAAAATAAAAATAACACCTCTACACCTCTTTATGATGATGGAGAGGTGGTGGCAATAGGAATATTCGTGAAATATAAAGATTAACTATATATATTTTTTATTATTAAATGGAGAACACATGGTGTTTGAAGTGCAAAAAAGTCACTAAAAATAATAATATAAAAAATAAAAATACAACAAATTGGTGATTAGTCCAGAGAAATATATGCTCATTGCGTAATTCGAAAAAATCATTATATAAACCTATGCGTAAAATTTTTCCATGAAGAAAAGTTATTTCATATGGCATTGATGATTTCTGGAAAATTGATCTTGTAGAAATGGATACTGGAAATTTATAAGCTATATCTCGCGTAAATAAGGGCTATAAATATATTATTACTGTTATTGATATTTTCAAAGTTTGCATTTGCTTTACCAATCAAAGATAAAATAGCAAAAAGTGTAGCATGTGCTTTAGAATATATATTGCCTAAAAGGAAACCAAATAATTTACATGCGAATATGGCTTAGAATTTTATGATAAAATATTTAAAGAACTTATATGAAAGGATAATATAAATCATTTTCCTTAATTTTCTGAATTAAAAGCTAGTGTTGTTAAAATATTTAATCGAACATTAAAAAATATAATGGAGAAAAAATTTGCTTTAAATGGCAATTTTAAATGGACAAATATATTGGATGAATTAGTGAATAACTACAACAGCACAGAGCACAGGACTGTTGACATGAAACTAATTGAAGTTAATAAAAATAAATAAAAACATTTATTGTAAACAAAATTTGTCTTTACTAAACCAAAATATAAAGTTGGAAATATTGTTCGCGTGAGCAAACTGAAACTTATTTTTAAGACAGTTATACTGCTAATTGGTCAACAGAATATTTTAGAATTTGTAAAGTTTTAAATTTTGATATAGCAACTTACAAATAAAAAGGTACAGAAGGAGAAGAAATAATGGGTAGTTTTTATGAATACGAAATTAGGAAAACTAACTATCCTGATGAATATTTGGTCGAAAAAGTTTTAAAAACTAAAGGTACTCAAATGTATGTAAAGTTGTTGGGTATTGATAATTCTCACAACCCTTGGATTAATAAAACAGATGTAGTGTAAATTTAAATATTTTGCAAGCGGGATATTCGCCCCGCCCGAAAAACCATATTTAATAAAACACAAAATTAATTATATACAATTGTAAGTTGTGTATTGCTATAATTAACTGGGGTTTTACCATTTTTCCATTTTAATAATTATTTTGCTTCACTCTAAGATTTTGCATTACCTGTGTTGCCTAATTATAATTTTTCTAATCAATTTTTGTACGATATTTTAAATTTGTTTTCAGCAATTACTTCATGTAATACTTTCAATAATTTTGTTTGTAAATTAGATGATAATTCAGCTTCATTACATAAATATACTGGCTCTGGAATAATTGTTTTCAAAGTATACATTTCTGCTAAATGATTTTGGGTTAAATTATTGATGTAATCAAACTGTTAATTCATGTCTTCAATTACTGATTTTACAATTTCAAGCAAATAAGTGTAGTGCAAAACAAATATTACCTTGTTCTTTTTATCACGAAAATCGTTGAGATATTCGCGAACTAACTTTTCTGTGTTGCTTACACCGTAAACATTGTTATGAAAACAAATGTAATATTTATCTTGTTCATTGTGCGAAGAATTGAAATTTACATTTCTGGTGATTAGATTATCTTTTTGCCAACTTTAAAATTGTTAATTGAGGCATATCGCCTAGATGATGCAAATTATATACAACAATTTTTTTTTGTTTTCTGTTTAACTTTGTCTATAAATTTTTTCATGTTCATGTTAAAATGCTCAAGTTTTTTATTTTCTAAAGCTAGTTGTTCAGATTTATGTTCTATCATTTTTATCTGCTTGTCTTTTAACTCAATATTTTTTTTATAATTAAAATGAGCCTTATTTTATAATTGAAGGAATAACTTCTTCAAATATCCAATCTTGGAATTGTTTGGGTTGTTTAATTTTTGATTTTAAAATTAACGAATATAATCCAGGTTCATTGATTAATATTGTATTAGGTTGCATATTTGAAGGCATGAATGATTCGCTCGCCCCCATATTTTCATAAATATTTTTGTGTTTTTCTCTAACATGATCTCTAACAGATTTTCCTGTTTTAGTATATTCTTAAATTTCGGCAACATCTTTTGCTTTAAACCAAGGTTCATTTTTATCATCTTACAGAATCTTAACTGTTTTACTATTAAAAGTTAAATTATTTAAATCAAATAATGTAGTAATTTTATTGCCATCTTCTATTTGTAGGTTCTCTAGTTGTTATTATAGTGATTTGGTTATTTTATATGTAGGGAAATAATTTTATAAGCATTCTTATTTATGAAAAAAAAATTAAGACAATAATTATATAAAATATAAACAAAGTTTCTTATTCAATTTGACGATGATTATTTATGTAATTAATTAATTTCTGTTGATTATAGTTATTCCTATCAATATTATAACAGTTGCGAAAACACTATGTTGCCTATCATGGTGTCCTTCAGTCTTTGGTATAAATTCATAGAATTTGGAATATATTCAAATCACAATTATATTTCACAATTTGGATAATATATCTTCGATTCTTTGCAACTGTTTTCGAAGATTTCTTCTTTTGGTTCTAATCACATCATAATCATTTTCACAATCATCATCGAGCAATTCTATAAGAATAAAAGTTGAATTTAAATTAGGATCTTGTGTTCTTGGTACAACATGAGGGACCATATCTCTAATTTCTGCATTTCTGCGATTTATAACATCTATGGCACTGTCAACTGTTTGTGTTTCATTTTCAATATTTTTATCTTTAATTTTTATATATGATTTTTTAAATGATAAACTTCATTTTCTACCATTTTTATGTGCTGGTCTTTCAACTCAATGGTTTTTTTGTAATTTATATTCACCATGTTTTCTAATTGATGGTAAAACCTCGTGAGTTACCCATTTTTTTATTCTTTTTCCTTTTCTTTTTTAGAAGACAGAATTAAAGAATAAATGCCTTGTTCGTTGATAAATACAGCAGATTTTTTAATTTCCTCTAAAGGTGAACTGGCAGCTCACCTTTAATAAATTATGTCTTGTTTCATCTTCGTGATAGGAATTATTTCTTATGACTATTTCTGGATTTTAATATTTTAGCAACATCTTTGGCTTTAAAACAAGGATTATTTTCCTCATTAATAATCATAAAAACTCATCTACCATTGTTAATAAGTTTGTTGTTATTTACATCCAGATTTGTCTCCATTTTTATTTACGAAACTATGTGCAAGTGAAGTTTGCGAGTTGTAATAAGTGTTTATATATATATATTCTTTTTATGAAGAAAACTTAAACTTGAAGAAAACAATATTAAAGAATATAGACCAAATTCATTATCAAATATTGTGTTTGGATGTACATTTTTCAATAACGGTGAATCACTGCTATTTAACTCTTCATAACTTTAACTATATTTTTCTATAATTATATAGCTCTTAAGGAGTTAAATTTCCTTAGTCACTGACAATACATTTCTTTTAATTTATAATTACATGTTTACCCCTCAATATTATATAAATTTGTAAGGGTCTTTTGTGTAAAAATTTCCAGAGAGTAAATTTTTTCTCTCTGGATTTGCAGGCGGTAGATATTTACCATCTGGAATAATACATAACTATCGCATTACCTAATTTTTGTTTGTTGTCTTGATGAAATTTCAGCACCAAATTTTTTCTTCTTCATAATTTTTTTTTTCTTCCTAAATAACACAAAACAAAAAAAATGGATTCTCTTCTCAACAAGTGTAACTATTCGCCTTAATTCACCAAACTACAAGATGTAGAAAATAATGCATGGTGTAGGGCAACAGATTTTGAAATTTACGAATATAATTTTGGTAAAAAAAATCTATTGTATTCTAGATGGTAAATTAAAAATTTCATTACCAGGACGCTATGTCAAGCTGAGGTGTTCTCGTATGTAGAAAGTGCCACGACCTATGAGAAGGGAGTACCATAAGAAATAATAAAAATTAAAAATAATTAACCTCCCACTTCTCTAAAAAAAATATATAAAAAATAAATACTGGCCATTGAAGTGGGTGGTTTCTCCAAATGGAGTTTTTTTGGGGGTGCTAAATATGGGCGGAAAAATTAAAAATGGAGTCCCTGGCATGGTATAAATATCTGTAAACTCCAAAAACACAAGGTCTCTGGTGCAGCATTAGCTTGCTCATGAAAATTTTGAATTTTTAAATATGTACACATATTTTATAAATTAAGTAGAAGACTACATCAGATATTGGCGCAACTCAATAATTTAAGTGAAATTCAAGCAAATTTCTCACTTTCAAGCAACAATTTCTCAATTTCTTCAATTTCACCCTCAAAATCAAGATAATTTGACCGAAATCTTCATTCTCAATCAAGCACACTTTAAAAAAAACATTCTGTGTTCACCATTTGATCAGTGGTCCATTTTTATAATGAATGAGGCTAAAGTTAAGCCAAAAAGGCAAATATTTGAAGAAAAAAAAATCACAAGAAAAGTATGAAAATTCTTGGAATTTCATCAAAAATATGATGATTTAGCTCAAAAATTAGTCTTTGGAGAACCACACACAAAGAGTGAACACAAGTTGAAAACTGAGATTATCCTAAATATTTGGTTTATGGGAAAAATTGTTCTTAACATTGTGACAACAGGAGTTTTAACATATGTCCAACCGACCTTGTTATTTAAAAACAGTGTATATTAGCGCAAAAGTCAGAGGACACCTTCGATATTATATTTGATTATACACCATTTAGCTGTCAACATAATGTAGATAATTACTGCTATAAGTCTCGTTAGTTATTCACACATTCGCAATGTATGAATGCAGAAAGCGCTATACCACAAAAAATGATTTAATTTAAAAGAAGTGCCAACATAACTCTGAGAAAAAAATTTAAAACTGATAAGAAGTTTATTGATAGTAAGGGAACAAGGTAAATTTTCATTAAAAATCAACTAAATAAGTAATATCTTATACACAATTTTTTTCTGAATAACATTTACCAATAATTTTTTTTTTGTTTTGATTTGATTTGTTTATGCTTTAAGTGATTTGAATATCAGTAGGGAAGATAGTGTAAAAATTGTACATAATTTCAGCTGGAATTTTTCTGATGTTGAAGCTGCAGCTTTATATGTGGCGATGACGGTTATATTGATTACTGGACATTTTAATTTAATTGTCTCTTTTTACCGCAAAAAATGTGGTGCATAATAATAGACACTTGAAACTGTAAGGATACCCAACTTTTGTAATGGAGTTCCTGCAGAACCTTTGAATTGTAGGTTATTATCTATACGACCTTCTTTGTAGGCAAATACAGAAGTAAACATTTGGAGTCTCAACTCTAATAGATAATTATTCCTCGATGTATTAATAAGCACAAGAAAATTAAAATTATAAAGTGCTTAATATATAACAAATTCTTGAGAATTTTTAGTACGAAATGTAGACTGTACATTTGAAGGCTTTGTACAGACCACTTCGTTCTCGAAGGCTTACTGCGAGATTAGTAAGCAAAACTAACAGGGCGGAAGAGAAGACAAGTTTTAAAACCAAATGTTGTACAACATATTTATCTACATATCCACCAGAAGACATGTTTCGTGACACAGAAGCCCGTAAAATAGTTCTTTCAGTGCAGTGGAATAAATAAACGCAACGTATTTCACGGCACTTATTTTATTATCACTTGCAAATATTGTAAAAAGTGTTTTTCATTAGAGCTCTCTTCCATTTTTTAAAATGAGGCTTTTACATTCCCATGGCATGCATTAGAGGTAGTCTGTTCACGACTGGAAGAGACTTTCTTGGAATCTTTCAGTCTCCCAATTAATGACAATACTTCAGTATTATTTCCTTTGCCCATGCTACTTGTACCCGGGCCAGTTGATATTTGTAGTATCGGTGCATTCAGCTAACGGCTTGGGTGTTTTTCAAAAGTCTTTTCAAGTTGTGAACAGACTATAGTTATCTGCTCATTAATGCATCGCTCATTGTTCAACAGCGAGCCAGAGTGATTTTTAATCAACACCGCAGATCCAAATCCCAAAAAAAGAAAGAAAAGAAACCGATGTTATGTGAAAAGATTTTGCTTAAAACTTGTAAAAAATTTCGCGAAGGTCCACGATAAAGTGCTTCTGAAATTTTCGAGAAATGGAGCTCCAGCATCTTACTCGTCAAGCAAGAGTTACGTGTATGGAAAAGCAGACGCAAATAGAAATATTGTCTCTAAGGTAATATTTTGACAAGTATTATTTGAGAATCAATATTTGTTAACATGCTTTCGTTTTTATTTTTTTAATATGCAGTACATAAAATTTACTTTAACTATAGGCTATTTCAGGGAAACCTTCCTAGGCTCTCTGCAGTATTTATAAAAATCATAATAGTTTTTGATAATATGGAAATCTTTTCGCGTTGCAAAATACAATATTGTAAAAATACATTTTGAATACATTTTTTGAAGTTTATCGGCTTTCGCCAGCTAATTCCTATAGGATCTTGGAAGGCAACTTCTTTGTGCCTGAATTGTAGTGTTTGAAATATTTATTTTAGTATATTTCTACAACTAAGCAAAACTATAAACATATGAAAGAACATTGCGCATTTGATAGCTACTGTAATACCTGTAAAAATAAAAACTAAAATAGACAACACTAGCTGCCATCTGCACCGGGCAGGGGCTAGGGGCCAGTGACGTCAGCGGCCACCCCTCAGCGTTAAGTCCATCAGACCGGGCCCCTAGAACCAATCTCCCTTTTCTACAGTCATGAAGTAACGTTAGAAGCCTAGGGTTCAGTAAAGTTTCTCTCACCTTTCAAGGCTCCTAGCTGATATTGCACGTGTTAGAGATACATAGGTACATCACATCCCGCATACGCTGGTTCTGATTGATCTATCCTCCTGCCGCAGTACACTTGCTTGTGCTAGGCAGTCGGTCGTCGGAACTATATAACACTATGAAGGACAAAACTTGCCTAATTTTACAAGATGTTAATTAGTAAAAATATCAGTTTTTAAATTCGAGATAATATACTAGCAATTTTAATTGCGGTTCCTTGAGCGTAACACAGAAGATTGCCTATGGAACAGAAACTAGATGAAAGGAAGGGGCCGATTGAATTTGAGTGCACACCGAAGAAAACGAAAAGCAACTGCATTATCCGCATTTCAGAAACAAAGGTGAATATATACGTTTATGTTTTGATAAAACTGTAAAGGAAAAGAAAATTATAGTTATATGTTTTTATATGCACATTATTGTGCCTAAGTATATGTTTACGTACATGACAATAAATGTTTCCCTCCACGGGAAGTGCAGAAAACTCGAGAGCAATCCGACAGGACCAACAGAGGATACTTTGTAGAATTCAGAACATGAATTCAGTGCGGAGCACGAAGAGATTCAGATAGGTTCACAACCAGGGACAAGTAATACGAAGAACATGAATTCAGTGCGGAGCACGAAGAGATTCAGATAGGTTCACAACCAGGGACAAGTAATACGAAGAACATGAATTCAGTGCGGAGCACGAAGAGATTCAGATAGGTTCACAACCAGGGACAAGTAATACGAAGAACGAAATTCAGGCCATTCAAACGGATAGCAAATAAGTTTCAGGTACAGAAAGTATTTCAAAACACTTGTTCAGCAGCTATAAGTTAGTTTCGAATTGTTTAAACTTCTGGCTTATTGAGGCATTCGAGAAGAGATTTGACAAAAATTCGATTCTACAGCTGTAGCTAATTCATTTATCCTGTAATATAAACAACCAACGTGAACTGTAAATAATAATTATGTTACAATTCATACATTACGACATTTATTTTAATCTCTCGTATGCTTAGTAACATGAATACGATGTAATTACAAGCGCAAATCAAAGGATTGATGTCTTGAATGCTGGGTTAGGCAAGCAATTAAAAATCGAATAGTTAATTTTTTTTTTCAGTATAATATTCAATCAGCAATAAATATTTGAAATCCCAAATAGCGGGCATACGACATAACAATTTTTGGGGGGTATTGTTTTCCGCCAATGATTTCTTTTTGGTTTCAATTTATCATTGTCAATTTTCCCAAATGATAAAAGCGTCTGACATTGACACTTAGAATTGGATTTAACTTATTTTATAATTTTCTATCCAAATGGTATTCGCCAAAGGTTTGTCTCCTCGAGGTCATTAGGCACATATAAATTTTTTACAAAATCTGTCTGGAGAAAATTACGTTTTGATAGTGTATACAAATGTTTACTTTACTTTGTCTATATGAAAATAAAACAAATTGGCAAGTATATTCCTAAAATACTTCTCCTATCATACGTTAGACTCTTTCTAACTTATTGAATCAACTATAACCTGGTGTTGATATGAACATTTCCTTCTGAAATAAATCCCCATAGTCAAGAAAACTATGTTATATCTACAGGACGTTTCCTATATCGTGCACGTTTCTCCAGTCACCCATGCAGCTACTGGAGACGCAGACAGGCGTATTGTAATGGTCCACACGTGTTTCTGACATTGAAGTAATACAAGAAAATATCGCCGATGTCAGCTCAAATACAGTATATAAAACAGCAGCTATCTCTTTTCAAGAGGGAAGCAAGGTACAGTATTCATTTATAAAACTTTTAAACGAATGTGTGTATTATTTCAAGGTATTAGTTGTTACATTGCATTACTTTAGCCTTCCTAGTCAGACACAGGACCTTAATATTAGTATATTATTGTAATTATTGGCTTCAACATTTATATTTGACTGTAATGGGGAGCATGCACAATTTTTGTTTGCTGTTCTTTTCACTTGCATTCTATTAGCGAATAACCATAAGTTATTTCACAGTTTTTTTTTCGTTTGTATTGAGTATTTTCGGCAATGGAAAATCTTCAGTGGAAAAGTATTGACGAAACACATCGTGGTAATTTACCGTATGTAGGGTTGCATAGTAATAGGAAAATTCTTGGATACAATTTTACTAAACATTGGTCAAATCTAATGTGAATAAATTATTGTGTAGCTGTTTTCTTGCAAGCGCAGCTAAACCCCGGCAGTAAAACCGAAAATGTGGCATTAAGGATTAGAGCAAGTCGTCTAGATATAGGCTAAGTTATTTACCTACAGCATGACTAACTATTTCATTTATATTCATTATAATTGTTTATGGTGTTTGTTATTTGTATGGCCATGAAGTCAGTAAGAAGACATTTTATCTTCTACTGCACACAAACTGTAACACAGGCAAGTGTTTTTAATTATCGTCTATATGAAACACGAGATTTCGTTTATATCATTATGTGAATTCGTGGAAACGTTCTCGAATTGGAGATTTTGGAATAAGTTCACCCCTCCCCCTGTTTTTAATACACTAATCAAACATTACCAAAAAACTCAAAAGCAGTTTCGTTGACTCACATTGAAATTTAACACTGGTAAAGTTAGTTATATGTACAAGGAAACTTCTTGCAGATGTAGGTTTATAGGTATACCTTATATATTCTACCCACTGATTTAGCTAGAAGTTTTATTATGGTTGTTATTATGAGGAAAGTTATGGGTGTACCAGATTTGCCTACAGTCCAGTCTTCAAGTGCACGTTGGCTTACAAACGGTCCGATATGTGCGGGTAAAGAAGAACGAAATTTTCCGATTAGGCTGACTTCTGGAACTTTATGGAGCAAAGAAGCCACAAAATGTAGGACTTTTTTTCCCCAAAATACTATATATCAGTTCTGGTAGGTCAAATTATTTATATTTTTTCTAAGGGCAGAATTTTTGCCAGATTTGGTTTCTACAACTATGTGTAAACACAATAACATGCGCGCAATCTTCATTCGTCATGCAATCAAGTAAATATACAATTAGCCACAACAAAATTGATTGCGGGGTGTTATGATGATGAAAAAGATGCAAAGGTTTTATTAACAAATAAAAACAGTTGATAGCAAAGACAAAAAGAAAGCATAGGAGAAGGAAAATTCAACTTTTTAGGATCCTTTAGCGCACTTGTTATATTGGTTTTAGAAAATAGTCGTAGTATCAGAATTTGTTATTTATTTACTTCCATAGCATCCCATGTGCATTCCCAACACTATGAACAAGGATTTGTCGTTACTTAACTATATGTTCACGACTCTAACATACTATTCTGGAATTTCTCTGACTTTGATTTTTAAGCAATAAATTAAAAATCACGTTATAACATTGGAAATAAATCGTCTCTCCATTCTGGCGACCTAACTGTATCCCCGCAAGTCACTATTTGTAGTAACAACGCATGCAGCTAACAACTAGGGTGTTTTTCAAAAGTCTCTTCCAGTAGTGAACAGACTATATATACAAACACAGAGAAATTTATTTCACACACTTATTATATCTACCTGATGTAAGTTACAGGATAGATTTGTCCATTGTACCAATATAATATAATATGCAAAGGATAAATTAGGTTTATAGAAAGTAGGTTAATAATACTAAAATACCTACCAAGGAGATGTGCTGCAGCTGTCGTAGCATATAATACAAAGACACCGCACTATTTCCTCCAACTCCATAAAGGAATAAGTCCAAACAAAGTGGCCAAACGAGTGGAATTCAGAAGAAAGTTAAGAATGAATTTACAAGTCGAATAAAGTATGAGCCAGAAGGTGTGTCGGCGGTCACTTCTGAGAAGGTAGTTAGCTAAATGCTATTCTGGCAAAGATTATGGTCCTCAATGCCAGCAACCAGGCATGAATACAGAGGTATACGAGAGTGAAAAGTTGAAATTTCTCAACACTCTACTGAAAACTGAAGAAGAAAGGCGCCAACTGGAAAGGGATACTTTACTGCAAGCAGGTAGCGCAAAATGGCTTGAGATGAGTTTATTAACAACAAACTTATTAATATTGGTAGATGAGTTTTTATGATTATTAATGAGGAAAATAATCCTTGTTTTAAAGCCAAAGATGTTGCTAAAATATTAAAATCCAGAAATAGTCATAAGAAATAATTCCTATCAAGAAGATCGAACAAGGCAAAATTTATTAAAGGTGAGCTGCCAGTTCACCTTTAGAGGAAATTAAAAAATCTGCTGTATTTATCAACGAACATAGCCTTTATTCTTTAATTCTGTCTTCTAAAAAAGAAGAGGAAAAAGAATAAAAAAATGGGTAACTCACGAGGTTTTACCATCAATTAGAAAACATGGTGAATATAAATTACAAAAAAACCATTGAGTTGAAAGACCAGCAGATAAAAATGGTAGAAAATGAAGTTTATCATTTAAAAATTATATATAAAAATTAAAGATAAAAATATTGAAAATTAAACACAAACAGTTGATAGAGCCATAGAAGTTATAAATCGCAGAAAAGAAGAAATTAGAGATATGGTCCCTCATGTTGTACCAAGAACACAAGATCCTAATTTAAATTCAACTTTTATTCTTATAGAATTGCTCGATGATGATTGTGAAAATGATTATGATGTGATTAGAACCAAAAGAAGAAATCTTCGAAAACAGTTGCAAAGACTCGAAGATATATTATCCAAATTGTGAAATATAATTGAGATATGGATATATTCCAAATTCTATGAATTTATACCAAAGACTGAAGGACACCATAATAGGCAACATAGTGTTTTCGCAACTGTTATAATATTGATAGGAATAACTATAATCAACAAAAATTAATTAATTACATAAATAATCATCGTCAAATTGAGTAAGAAACTTTGTTTATATTTTATATAATTATTGTCTTAATTTTTTTTCATAAATAAGAATGATTATAAAAAATATTTCCCTATGTACAAAATAACCAAATCACTATAATAACAACTAGAGAACCTACAAATAGAAGATGGCAATAAAATTACTACATTATTTGATTTAAATAATTTAACTTTTAATAGTAAAACAGTTAAGATTCTGTAAGATGATAAAAATGAACCTTGGTTTAAAGCAAAAGATGTTGCCGAAATTTAAGAATATACTAAAACAGAAAAATCTGTTAGAGATCATGTTAGAGAAAAACACAAAAATATTTATGAAAATATGGGGGCGAGCGAATCATTCATGCCTTCAAATATGCAACCTAATACAATATTAATCAATGAACCTGGATTATATTCGTTAATTTTAAAATCAAAAATTAAACAACCCAAACAATTCCAAGATTGGATATTTGAAGAAGTTATTCCTTCAATTATAAAATAAGGCTAATTTTAATTATAAAAAAAATATTGAGTTAAAAGACAAGCAGATAAAAATGATAGAACATAAATCTGAACAACTAGCTTTAGAAAATAAAAAACTTGAGCATTTTAACATGAACATGAAAAAATTTATAGACAAAGTTAAACAGAAAACAAAAAAAATGTTGTATATAATTTGCATCATCTAGGCGATATGCCTCAATTAACAATTTTAAAGTTGGCAAAACAGATAATCTAATCACCAGAAATGCAAATTTCAATTCTTCGCACAATGAACAAGATAAATTTTACATTTGTTTTCATAACAATGTTTACGGTGTAAGCAAAACAGAAAAGTTAGTTCGCTAATATCTCAACGATTTTCGTTATAAAAAGAACAAGGTAATATTTGTTTTGCACTACACTTATTTGCTTGAAATTGTAAAATCAGTAATTGAAGACATGAATTAACAGTTTGATTACATCAATAATTTAACCCAAAATCATTTAGCAGAAATGTATACTTTGAAAACAATTATTCCAGAGCCAGTATATTTATGTAATGAAGATGAATTATCATCTAATTTACAAACAAAATTATTGAAAGTATTACATGAAGTAATTGCTGAAAACAAATTTAAAATATCGTACAAAAATTGATTAGAAAAATTATAATTAGGCAACACAGGTAATGCAAAATCTTAGAGTGAAGCAAAATAATTATTAAAATGGAAAAATGGTAAAACCCCAGTTAATTATAGCAATACACAACTTACAATTGTATATAATTAATTTTGTGTTTTATTAAATATGGTTTTTCGGGCGGGGCGAATATCCCGCTTGCAAAATATTTAAATTTACACTACATCTGTTTTATTAATCCAAGGGTTGTGATAATTATTAATACCCAACAACTTTACATACATTTGAGTACCTTTAGTTTTTAAAACTTTTTCGACCAAATATTCATCAGGATAGTTAGTTTTCCTAATTTCGTATTCATAAAAACTACCCATTATTTCTTCTCCTTCTGTACCTTTTTATTTGTAAGTTGCTATATCAAAATTTAAAACTTTACAAATTCTAAAATATTCTGTTGACCAATTAGCAGTATAACCGTCTTAAAAATAAATTTCAGTTTGCTCACGCGAACAATATTTCCAACTTTATATTTTGGTTTAGTAAAGACAAATTTTGTTTACAATAAATGTTTTTATTTATTTTTATTAACTTCAATTAGTTTCATGTCAACAGTCCTGTGCTCTGTGCTGTTGTAGTTATTCACTAATTCATCCAATATATTTGTCCATTTAAAATTGCCATTCAAAGCAAATTTTTTCTCTATTATATTTTTTAATGTTCGATTAAATATTTTAATAACACTAGCTTTTAATTCAGAAAATTAAGGAAAATGATTTATATTAACCTATCATATAAGTTATTTAAATATTTTATC
Source organism: Dryococelus australis (assembly GCA_029891345.1). NCBI lineage: Eukaryota > Metazoa > Arthropoda > Insecta > Phasmatodea > Phasmatidae > Dryococelus > Dryococelus australis. The sequence goes on from CM057009.1 coordinate 29,487,499, forward strand.
AAAAAATTCTAAGCCATTGTCACTTGTAAATTATTTGGTTTCCTTTTAGGCAATATATTTTCTAAAGCACATGCTACACTTTTTGCTATTTTATCTTTGATTGGTACAGTAAAAGCAAACTTTGAAAATATCAATAACAGTCATAATATATTTATAGTCTTTATTAACACGAGATATATCTTATAAATTTCCAGTATCCATTTCTACAAGATCAATTTTCCAGAAATCATCAATGCCATATGAAATAACTTTTCTTCTTGGAAAATTTTTTCGCTTAGGTTATATAATGATTTTTTCGAATTGCACAATGAGCTTATACTTCTCTGGACTAATCACCAATTTGTTGTATTCTTATTTTTATATTATTATTTTTAGTGACTTTCTTGCACTTTAAACACCATGTGTTCTCCATTTACTAATAAGAAATATTTATAGTTAATCTTTAAATTTCACGAATATTCCTATTGCCACCACCTCTCCATCATCATAAAGAGGTGTAGAGGTGTTATTTTTATTTTAAAATTTTAATTTTCACCTTTGTCAACATATAAGGGCTTGCTGTGATCAATTTTTGTATTGCTCTTGAAAACGGCCAAATTATTATCAAACATGAGAATATCCATAACTATTTTATAAACAGTACAATCCATGAAAAAACCAAAGAAAATTCGATCATTATCAAGGTGAAAAACATTAGTCATTTTATTCCACTCTACATGTAAATAAAATATATGAGATTGATTTAAATTTTGTAATTTAACATATAATTCTATATCAGAATCTTATTTGATTTTTTCTACTTTCAAATCAACAAGGGTATGGCAATAATTCAAAATTGCTGTGTTGAAATCTTGCTAATTAACATATGTTTCTATATCAACAGCTGCTTTGCTTTTTACAACTTCCATGTTAACAAGTGTGTCAACTGACTGGCTTAAATCTTGTAATTTGACATCTAATTCTTTATCAACAGCTTCTTTGCTTTTTTCGAATTTTGTGTAAACGAGTGTGTCGCAGCAATTCAAAACAGATTTGTTTATATGTTGCAATTATTTATCGAAATATCTTTTATTGGCAGTATCTTTTCCATCAATAGGATTAGCTATATTATTAATTCTACGATTTTGAATAGAAACAAAAATCTGTTGTGTAAACAAAAACTTTATGTATTTGATCTCGCAACGCATAAACAGTGGTATTACATTTTGAATGTAAATATGTCTTTAAATCAGAAACACTAGTATTGTATTTTGATTCGACGTCATTTTTTAAAGCATACTCAGAAAAAATAGTTTTATATTTTGTATCTAATCCTTTTTAAATGTCTGTTTTGCAATTATTTATTCGTTTTATATAATCGTGTTATAAGATTGTAAATTTATTCTTCTTATAAAGCATAATCATATATTTTTTTCTTTAAAAATATTTAATTAACTGCATTTTTTCCATCAAGGGGGTCAGCTATATTAACAAATCTTCGCCCCAGAAAAGAAACATACGATTTTATAAAAATCAAAACAAGTGCTTAACTCACTTTGTAAAGAATAAACACTCGAATTGCATTTTGAATCTACATATTTTTTTTAAATCTTCTGCAATATTGTCAAGGTTTTTATTTAAATATTCGATTAATTATTTTCCAAATATATCTGTCATTTAATGACATAGAACTTATACCGCGAAACTAAAAATTAATCGAAAAAAGATGTAAAACAACTACACATAAGTGTCCACAGATAACGGAATAAAAAATTCAGAATTCTATCATCATTGTAAAAAACATAATTTTTTTGAAATAATTAATGAGATTATTAGGAATATTGCCACCAAATGAGTCAAAATAATAAACATCATTATTTTCGTTAAAAGAGCAGACCCAATGAGTACCAGGATTTGTTGAAATATCACAATACAATGCAGCACATTCATTTTTTAACATATTTTTTGGTTGTTCGTCAATCATATAAACATTTCTGAAATTTTTAATATTTAATTTATTTCATATTTTTCAATATTGATACTGGATAATGGAGCTTTTTTTTTTCTTTGGCTTTCCTCTTTTTTTCGCAACTACACCACAACCGACCTTGTTTTGCATTGCTAAATTATGTCTCTGTTGTTCTTTTATTTATTTATTTATTTTAGTTTGTTCACCAGAATTATATATTGCAGTAGCTACTCCTGCTATAGCACCTAGGCCAGTAAAAGCAGCTACTATGAGAGGGATAATTCTTCCATAGTGTAAACCATTGCAGGTTTTTTCATTAATTTTTTTTATATTATTGGCAATGCCAAGGTTAGCAAGAAACCTTTGCGTTCTTTCCATTTTTTTATATTTTTTCACTCAAAGTGATATTTTGTTATAAAATTTCCTATACCCAAATCTCTTAATTGATCAATGGGTATATCGAAATTTAAGCTTTTTAACTTCATTTATATAAGTTATATACATTAAATAATACATTTTAATTCGAAATCCTTATTCTCTTTTTGTAAACAGCTACAAAAGTAATTTTTTCTCCAGTTGGATTATCTCTATTTAATATGATTTCCTTCAAATATTTTTGTAAAATGTTATCTGCTTCATGCCTAGATTCTAAATCATTGTGGTATCTGTAAGCAATATCATGAAATAATGAAGCTTCATTTATTTTATTCACCCCTGCATCACCTCTTTCTAATCTTTCATTTAATTTTGTAAATGGCCCACAGTAATGATAATCTGGCAAGTTCATTTCGGGCAAATTTAAATTGTTTAACGCCCAGTTTATAATGCCTTTGCCATGGTGTTCAAAATTACAAAATTAGTGCGGAATAACATTTAAAACTCTTATTAGATAAGGAATTCCTTTCGTGGTATTAACAACAAAGTCAGAAAATGTATTGTTTTTCATTTTTATAATGTTTACTTATTTATTGTAAAAACTTTATTTCCAGCATTTTATTCACCGCGAATAACTAATAATCTGTCAATTAATTTTCTATCATTGTCCATCCAATTATATTCTGTCGGCAAATAATTGTATTTTTCATTCCTTCTCCAGATCTAGGAGAATATGTAAAATTCGCTCTTTCTGGTGTGTTTGGTGCTGATCTTGATGCTCTTATATAATTATTATATATTGCCTTAATTGTAACTGCATACTTCCAACTTGTATTAGATTTACTGGTTATTTTGGATTATATTCTTGGAATGCAGCATTGATTGATAAAACTATTTCTGTGTAATTGTTATAGACATTATCGGTGAATTCACCTTCAAGATCCAATCGTATTTCTTTTGTTAACAAATTAGAAATTCCTTTTGTTAATGTACATTCTTTGCCTTTAGCAGATAGTTCATTATTATTTATCTTTACTTCTGTATCTCCAATTTCATATTTATGCCGATTTCCTTGTAAACCACATGGTGTTTTAAAAATAATTTTTTTCTTGTGTTGCTGTATTATCTAAATTTTTTTGCAGCATCAGGTACTAGTGAAGTTATTAATTTTTTTTTCTTTACTTAGTTGTTCTATTTTGCCAATATTTTGTAGTTAACAAATGAATGGTAGATATTTTTTCGGTCTTGTTTCTTTTTCATATTCTACCTCGTGGTTCTTTTTATAATTTCTCTATTTCTCGATGAGCAACTTCACATGAGAAACACACTGCGAATCCTTTATTTATATAATTTTTTTTAAACTTATAAATGAGTTATAAAACCATTGAGAGTTTTGAGAGACAAACTTTACCCCCAACTAATTAAACTAGGGGGAATTTAAATGTTTACAATAATAGAATCGAGTTTGATATTCCCATATGAGATGGCTTTTCTTTTCCAATCAAGGCTTATGTTTTGGAAGACTATCGCCTATTAAAAAGAGATAAAACTGTAGATGAGGCAAAATACGAAAAATTAGATAGTGATGTTTGTTCTAATTTCTTTTCCATTTCAGTTTTCTAGAATATACATTTCAAAACATGGGCATATTTTTGAGGCTGGTGATAATCCAGGAATAACTTCGACAATGATGAATAATTTGCTAAGATCACCAGGTGATCAAAATTATCTAGAGTCTGCTGGTGTTGATAGTAAATTTCGAGTAAAATCTGTTCGTAGTGATAGAATGAATGAAATAATGTATCCATTAAATATATTTTTTTGGCTTTATTCTCGATAATAATGAAGTTTACTGGAAGGGTGCTTATTAAATTATTATTATTATTATTTTTTTTAGAAATCCGTCTGATTTGTTTATGAAACTAAAAACGCAGATGGATCTGTTGATTAAAGCTATGCTGGTCCAGGTAAAATTGTTACTGAAAAATTGTAAATTTTGTGGCCTATTGTTGAATATGAAGCTAACACACCAATTGCAATTTAAGAAAACATATATAAAAATCCAAAAATTTATATTTGGATTTAGTATTGGCAATTTTAAGAAAAAGAAGTCCCTCTTAGGACAACTGTTTTTAATTTTGATATAAAAGATCAGTTTAATAATTTGCAATTTGACATGCCCGATTTCGTAATTGTAAGTTTCCAAACTAATAGAAAAAATCGCGCCGAGCAATATGTGCATGCTTCAATGTTTGATCATTGTATTGTGTGAATTATTTTTGTTAAAAATGGAAGAAATGCATTTTTTCCAAAAATAAAATTTGCAATATAGATATTGGAAATTATATTTGTCTTGAAACATTTCCGGCTTTTAATGATTTTAGAAATTCTAGAACAAAATTAGATACTAATACAGAAGTAACGAACTTTATTATAAACAATCATGGCGATATCAATAATTTTTCATTTTGGGGACGAAGACCTTTATATGTTATTGACTGCCTGTATAGAAAAACAGTAGTAGTTAAAGGTAAAACCAATATAAAAATTAGTGTAAATTTTAAAAAAGCTGTTGGGCTAATACAATTTGTAATGTTGTTTTAATTAGCCAACGAAATTTAACTTATTATTATTTGAAAGAATATATCACTGAAGATATTTAGATTTTTATTTTTATTAAATGGATAATGTAAACGTTTTTACAGAAACAAGTAATTGTTTCGATATTTTAATACAATTTTTTATATATGTTTTTTAGATATGTTACGATAGTTTAAAACCAAATTTAAGATGTATAGTTAAATGGTTACATATTTTAAAACTTTTAGAAAATTTTAGACGTATAGTGGAGTTGTTTAACCGAATAGAAAATTCATTTTCTTAATCAAAAACTAGATTTTTCTCCTAGTGTCAATTTTATTGCTGCAGTATTTAAATGATTCCCTTTCATTTTCATTTGTGTAAGTTTGGTAATTTTTATTTCTTTAATAATTTTTTTCATTTAATATGAAGTCGTCTATCTTACCTTGCAGCCTGACTAACATTTTAAAAGGATGCTGTATTTCAACTAACAATTCCTTTAATTTAGATACCATGTCAGACGATCTCAAAGAAATAGTTTTCAAATTTCACCTAAAACTTCAAAACTTACAGTTATTGTTCTTAGAATACGCTCACGATGAGAATGAGCTTCGAGAGATTGGTGACAATCTTGTGCAAACAGAAGTATTGTTTAAAAATGTAGTAGAGCTTCGAATATAAACTGTATTGAATAATTGCATAAGGTTTCAATTGATTTTAGCTTAACTCTGCATGATTTAGCTTGTATATTTTTCTTGAATGTGCTTCTTTTTAGCTTAAATTTGCTTGGTTTTTGGTTAAATTTGTCTGATTTTGCTTGTAGATTTGGGTTAAATTTGCCTACTTTGCATAAAAGTAAGATTAATAAATTTTTGAAATATGGCAAAGTAGCTCATTAAATTGACAGTGGTTTTTGTGCCACTTTTTTTTTTTTTTTTGAAAATACGAAAAACCTTTTTTAGAGGGTTTTTAAAAATATTTTTAGAGTTGTTTTGAGGTTTCTTTTAGATTTGGAAAAAACAGGATAAAATCCTTAAAAATTAAGGAAACAAACCTTGAGAATTAAGGAAATTTAAGGCAGAAATTAAATTGGCCTAGACCTACGCATATGCTACTAATAGTACCTGTAAATGTTTTTCTGGAGCGAACGGGTATTTGGGTTTTCTCAAAATGCTCCCATACTAAGAAGACGAATCGTGAATACGAAGGGCTGCCTTTGACTACGGTGGCAATGGAGCTGTATCTGCACCATCGCTATCTTACAAGGGATTGGAATATTTAACACTTGAGACATAAATTCTAGTATAAATATTTATTATGTCTATCACGCCTATATAAAGACATATCAAAATGTGAAACAACATATAGCAAAACATTTTTAATTATTGACCTCTTACACCATAGTCAATTTTGTAACAATCTACAGGGAAGAGAAAACCTCATATATATAATGCTAGTTACCACGGGAAAATTTAGCTTTAATTCATAAACAATGTTCAATAGGCCTATCTCGGGAATGACCCAATCAGATGAGTGGAGAAAACTAGTGACCAACTTGTTAACTGCTAACTTATCATTGCTGCCCTACCAGTGGATATTTTTTTAATGTGGAAATATATTATGTCCCCGTGTTATCTTCGCTCAGATTGAACTCATGGACACATTTAAAGCAGACAATAAACTACTGGCAAACTGACCACTCACAAGACTGATGCTTTGAATCAAAATTACTCAAAATGACAAAAAATGACTCGAAACGGTTTTAAAAAAATGACTCAAAATGACTCGCTCCATCGATGCACCGCACCAGCGATCCATCAATCCGTCGAAGCCGTACGTGATGTCTCAGTGCCTGCACACAATTAGTCAGCTGAAATAATACTAGATATGTAGGACATATGTGTTATTAGGATAAGTATAATTTTTATCTTGGCTATGGTAGGGTAGTTTATGTTAAGATATTTCTAATTTATTTCTGGCCTTTGGTAGGTTAAGGTAGGTTAGGGTTTTTTTGGCTTTACTAGGTTATGTTATGTTAGTTTGATAGATGGAAGAATGTTTGTGTTGTGGATTGGTCTGAATATATATATATATATATATATATATATATATATATATATATATATATATATATATATATATATATATATATATATATATATATATGAATATATATATATATATATATATATATATATGAATATATATATATATATATATATATATATATATATATATATATATATATATATATATATTCAGACCATGTATAACCAGCTGCTTATATATAATCAATATATATATAATCTATATATATATATAAGCAGCTGGTTCCAGTTAGGAAGCTTTGATTGAGTGTGGCAGCCGTGAAAAACACCTCGTCTCACCTTGTGTAAGCAACTGGAATATTGCATGGAGCCAAAGGCTGCTGGTCCATCAACGCCTGAGGTTGGCACAGTGCTATCGACTAATTCAGATGTTGCGCATACTGCATCAGCACAACCATCGTCTTCAGGCGTGACACCGACAGTATTATCAACTTCTTCAGATAGTACACCTACACTAGTGCTGCCATTGACGACTTCGTCAAGGCTTCGTTGCTGCTACTGTGACAAGATATTTGTCTACAACCATTGTGCTAGAATATGAAAGAACTACTTGTGTGAAGAGACCTTCCTGTGCTATGGCAGTGATGCATCAACTGTAAGTATCTGTTCAAATACGGCGATACGCTGAAGAGACATAGAAAGAACTGTAAAGGCCGAGTTCCAGCAGTTAAGAAACCACCTCTACTAGCTGTTGGTGAAACCAAACCAAATTGATTCTACCTGAAACGTGATTGGAAATGAGTTTGTATGTATGAAAGACGTACATACATACCTGGACCACATTAAGCAAAGGATAATCAATCAATTAAATTAAGAAGTTGATGAAGGTCCCAAAAAATGCAATGTTGTGCTGGAGTGTAGCCACTACCTACCAATAGATTGAACCATATGGATGAATAATTAAGTCGCTGAGTATTCAAGACTGCGAATCAAACACTGTACAATGTTGATAGTATCCCAGGGGCTGTAGAGTCCTTGAAAGAAACCCTTTGTCGTGAAGAATAAGAATACATATACAAGGGTCCTGTTTGGATGCTTGCTAGCCTAGACTGTAATCATCTATGTATAAGCAGATTATATTAATTATGTGAAAAGTGAGCGTGCTGCTGTACTGTAAAGACATTACGTGAATTGTGTGGAAAATTTAACTTTTTTTTGTTTGTAGTCTGAAGTTTACATGTATATAATTTCAATGAAAATGTCTTTAATTTCTCGCTGGTGTTGTATCCTGCCTACTTCCCCTAATATTGAGAGCATGATGGTGCTTGGTTTATTCACACATACATACATTTAATAAAATCCTAGTAGGATAGTTATGACTACAAAACCTTCGAGATAATGAATAATTAACAGATACCGACATTTGTAATATTTCTAGACTTGATGATAGGAGACCGTAAATTGTACTTGCAAACTCAAATTATTTTAGCATACATTAATGACTGTACTTATTTTGCTTGTCTACAAGCCGACTTTCAAAAATAAGGTTCGCTAAATAATTATTTTTAATGAATATATAAAAACACTCATTGTCAGCATAGGCACATGAGATTCAGAAAGTAACAAAAGGATTTTAATAAAACTTTAAGCATTACTGTCTGTGTTCTCTCTGTAGGTGAGTGGTTATTATATTGGACTCCTATCAAAGAAGTTGAGGGCTTGAATACTGTACCTACATGAGTTTTTTCTTTCTTTAAATGAGATCAGCTGAAGTGTGAAATTTGCATCATTTAATTTTTTGAAATCCGATTTTGCATTAAAAATACATTTCCAATAAATTTTACTGTATTTTTTCCTAAGATTTCTGCATTTTCTTAATGTTCTGTTTAGTTAAATTTTCTTATTATTTATAAATTCATCGATTCCTAGATATATGATTGATTTGACAAAGTCAGTTAGCCGAGTCCCTCGCGAGCATGTCGATACACGCTCAAGGACTTTAGAGCTGTGTGGGAAGAGGCGCAGGGCTGCAGGTAGGGCAATGCCTCTTAAATCCAAAATGGTTGTCCTGTGACATTGGGTTACATAATCGATATGACATCACTATCGTATACTGCCCGAAAAAGACAATTCCGGTGGTCACGAACCTGAAATTAATAGGGGGAAATGGTCGCCAGGGACTAGAATTCACAACCAATTTTTAAAATTGTTATGATTTTTTAATAATACAATTTTTGTGAATATGTAGAGAAACAGCGAATTTTTTGGAAAACTATCAGGGAAAAAAGGAAACCTTTTTTTTGGAAAAAGTTAGATTTCTAGGTGAAAATGACAGTTTTAGTGGTAAAAATTGAAATTTTGGTTGATTTCTGAAAGGTTTTTTTGGGGTAAAACAAGCGATTTTGTCTAAAAAAAATAGGAAATTCAAGATGGTGGCTAGAGTTCCCAGAAATACATTTCTGGGGGTCTTTTTTTGCAACTGGGTAGAATGGTAAATTTCCTGGAAAAGGCCGATTTTTGGGTAAAATAATTGATTTCTGAAGTTATTTTTGGGTAAAGTAATCGATTTCTGAAGTGATTTTTTGGATAAAGACGCCCGACTTCATATGAAAAAATTCCAAAATTGCGAAATCCAAGCTGGCGGCAAAAATCCCTAATACTTGACCCTGGACCGAGGTAATGATCTCTCCCAAGCATACTACTAACAGCCACAGCGACATCGCGGTGGAATACTTTAACAAGAGAAATGAACCAGTGTACCTAGCAAATATTCATTCCCCAGATATGTGTAAGACTTATGATTTTTTTCGCCTAGGGATGCGTTACGCAGAATAACGTGGAGAGAGTAGTGACACGCCAGCGTAAGGGCTGACTGCTGCGTGAGGATGATGAGGATGTAGGAGGTGGCACTAGTTCAAGCAAACGCCGACAGAGGTCAGCTCGCTGTGATTGTCATTCTTCATACACCACTCATCCAATACACATCGCTCCGTGCAGGCATCTCAGGAGGGGAGTGGCTGGCACCGCTCATTACACTTTCGTTTTGTCAACGACTCATGCGAACAGAGGGATATAGCAATCTCCAACACCACTCGCCTCGCCTATACTTAGGTAAACATAAACACAGTCTTACAATTAAACTTTTCCTTGCATGTATTTAGTTGAACTATAAATAAAAAAATATTTCTCAAAACTTAATGTTTTTCTAAGGGGCTACATAATGAAATTAAAATAAACTAAAACCCATTACACTACAATTCCCATTATGCTTGAGTAATGAAAAACCAATTGCCGGCATTTTTCTAGGGTAAAAATAAATATTCGTTGTTACCATATATTTTCCTACATGCGCCAAATTCCATAACCAACCAAATTTCGTTAAAATTTTTGTAGATGCATAAACATTTTGCAATCTATCACCTCAAATATTCAAATCTCATAATCATATCTCGCTACATACACTAATATTCTGTAATTGTTTAAATTATTTTTATCCCCAAAAATGCAGAACTCATCCGTCATACAACCAAACTTATTCGTACTTTAACGTCATTCAGTGTTGGAGGAGACTTGTTTTTTGCTGCATCACTCTCCCGTTATATCTTACATCAACTCCTAGATTATGTTGTGGCTGTGAAAGTAACACTAATGAAAACCCTCTATACATGGGAGATGTGAAAACCTACTTACATGATGCATACTTATATACTGTTATCACTACAGAACAAAGCCTGAAAATTAAATTAGCATCTTAAAGTCACCCAAACTAGAGGGTGAATAACTATTTTCGCAGCATGTGCTAACCTGAAATAGCTGGCGAGTCACTGTTTTAAGGTATTCTCTCAACAAACGCCAGAGGCGTACGGTCATAGTAGGCTATTGCTTCCCAGACCATGATGCCAGGAGTTGGTCCTGCATGTCGCTGCTGTATACACTCTGGTTGTTGCCGCTCTCCTGGTCAACGCTGCACTCGCAAACGATTGTCACTGGTGCCAAGGCAGAATCTGATCTCATCACTAAACACAACTCCGCAATATTCATCCCTTTAGTTGTGTCGTTCATGACATCATCTGAGGCGGGCAGCATAGAGATGAGGTTTGAGAGGAAGCCTGGCGAACGTTACCCTTGATCGTAGTCCAGCGTTCAGCAAATGGTTGATGTAGGTCCTAGCTGACATCCTGGGTGCAAGAGTGGCCCTAATCTGAGCGGTGGTCGCCCTGCGATTAGCAATGTCTGCTCGTCTGATGCGGCGGTCCAGGCATAAATCCGTACGCCGCGGCTGTCCGGAACCAGGTTGACGAGCATGTGCACCATCGTTGGACCACTGGCACCACCAATGAATCACAGCAGACACATCACGTCCTACATTGGGCAATTCTTCCGAAGTACCATCCAGCCTCCCGCAGGCCCCCAATACGTCCTCGTTCAAAGTCCGTTAATTGCACGAATTGTGGTCGTCTGTGACATCGGGGCATGAATATAAAAATTATTACATAAATGTCGATGATTGAAACAACAGAGACTTCTATTTCACCGAGTCAACTGCAGTTATGTTGAACTCAGCAGTGTTATGCCTAGTATGCTGTCCCTACTGTCAACCAGGGGCGGCTCTTGTCAATGGGTGCAGGGGTAAGTGCCCTCCCAAATAAAATGTACCATGCCCCAGAAAATAACTGCTATTTTATAAATTTTTATTTCATAATGCATGTATAAAAGTAACGCATTTGGTCTTTAAGTTATGTATCACTAGGTTGCGAATAGTGTCACTTTACTTTGGCGGCGGACAATGATTTTCATCGCAGCTTTGGGGCACAGAATGTATGTGCCCACGCTGCTGTACATTTTTGCCTGGCCGAAGGCACACGAGACGTCTCGGAAATAGCCGAAGTGTGGTAGGATCGGGGCACAAGCCACCTGTGTCCAAGCGGTTCAGGCAGTGCTGTAACAGCTCGATAGATGGCAGGTGCATCTCGTCTGCAATGTGTTTTGTGACGACGTAAAGCATTGTGGTGTACTGTTACTGTTGCAGTATTATATTCAAGGCTTGAGAAATTGTGAGTATTTTGAAAATAACAGCGCATAATATCATAGTTTTTTTTTTAGTTTGTGTATTATTTAGTTTTAAATGTTTATGAACAGCACTTTTGTTGCTGTGTTAAGGCCAGTCTACGATCGGCCGTACCTGTGGAAGTGGACGTTCAAATATTGTCTACAAATGGTTTGTCCGAAAGTGAGCTTTTAGAATATGACAGGTCATAGTAAATTCGGCACAACATCTTTTGTTACTTAAATATATTTATATTGCTGAATTATTGATTAAATCATGTTTGCGAGATGTTAGATTTCAATATTTATTTATATTTATGATATAGGCCCTAACTGTTCTATATAATAAGCCCAGCTATTAACATCCAAGAATTCCCTTACATGTTCATCTTTCGCATTATATCGTTCAGACAGAATGCAGACTGCTATAATTAGCATTTCATTACATTCGTCTCAAGAAAATCCACCTTGCAAGTCCCGTGTATAGGTTTACAATGTGTACATTCCACGAATGCGTGCACGGAAGGATCCGTGGTCTTCTTTTTTATCATATTATGACACATCTTGGGACAAAAGTTAACTTTTCACAGGATGACTTGCGACGTGGGAGGTTGAGACGGCGCCATGATGTCAGAAGTTCATGTGCAACAATCAGCATATCCTTGTCCTAAGACACAAGTTGTGACAGCGCAATTGTAGACAGGCCTTTACTAAACATACGTGTAACATGCTGTATTCATTCAAAAATCACAGTGAACATAATCAACATTTTTAGGGAAGCAGTTAGTGTATCACGAAAGGCATTAAATTAAAAATCTTGGCCCTCCGAGATACAACCTATTATAACCCGAACCTATCTCTCAGAAAAGAGAAATTATACATGTAATTTGAGTAAAAAATCCATTAACCCTTTCGATCAGTACGATACGATGATAAAATTGTGTTTTATTGTTTTATGTTGTATTCATTTTGGTTCTGAGAATACGTGAGCGACTACGGGTGTTGTCGGCCTAAAAAATTTGGTTGGCAAGATAGAAAAAACATTTACAGAACAAACAGCATTTGCAACATGGAATGTAAATGGTAATACTGGGGCAGAAAGAATTAAGAAACCAGTTAGTTGAAGTTTACAGGAGGTCAGTTAAAAATGCAATTAACTTGTAGAAATAAGAGTTACATAATGTCTACATTAAAAGAATGCAATATATTTAGTTGACTTTTTGGAGTCGAGTTTTGGAGATAATGATGAAACTACTAAAAAAATTTAAAACCCAGGTGTGTTTAGAGGTTTGTTAGTTTGCTGCATCTTCACTCATGTATTGTATTAATTTTTAACTTTATACTCTCATTTTAAATTGTTCCTGGAGCTCCATTGCTGTCCACAGCACAGCACTGTTAATCAATATATGTACTGCTCTCTATCAGTGCCCCATGCGCATATGGTATTTCTACGTCACCATTTAGTGGTGTTCTTTTTCATTTTCCACCAGCGTATCTTCATAGTTAGTAATCTTATCGCAAATAACGAAATAAACAATGATAGGCTTAACTTAAGCAGTTTTATAAAATTGTATATTTAAGATTTGACATTAAACTGACTGCCAAAAAAACACTATCATTTACCGCTTTTTTAAAGTCATATATATATATATATGTGCCCGAAGGAATTATAGTAGATAGATATAATTCCTTCGGGCACATCTTTGATCAGGGGGAGGCGGGAGGCGTCAAGGTCACGCGACCACTATGTTGGATTCCGGACTTCCTGTTCTGTCATTCCGGTCATGCAACCACCATATAGAATTCCGCCATTTTTGTAGCCAGTATGCTGCCATATTGGACTGTAATTTTGGTAACCAGTATGTACCGTTTCTTCTCTAGAATTCCGAGGGTTTTCTCCGAGTGCTACCACATTTTCTCGTTTGCATTCTTCTCTCCTTCTCTCTCCTTTTTTCTCTTCCTTTCTTTCTGTTTTCCTGTCTCTCTTTCGCTCTTCCTTTTTGAGGGGTTTCTCCGAGTGCTCCAACATTTCCCCTATTTTGTATTCTTTCTTTCTCTTCCTTTCCTTCTCTCTCCTTATTTGCTTTCTTCCTTTCCCTTTCTCTCTATTTTCTCTCTTTCTTTCCTTTTTCTCCCATTCGTTCGTCATTTGTTTACGTCGGCTGTTATATATCTCTCACATTCTTTCGACCTGCCATCTTGGTTTTTCATCAGTCATTTGTTCCTGGAGGCCGCCATATTTTTTTCGTTTGTCTCTTACCTCTATTCGATGCCATCTTTGGTTTTTCGTTTGTCATTTGTCTCTCATATCTGTCGCATTCGCTTCACCACCATCTTGGTTTTTTCATTTGTCATTTGTTTCCCACATTAGTTCTGGCATTGGCCACTAGGAGCGCTGGTATCGCTCTTGTTCGATTAGTCGCTACACCAATTACTCACCCTTGTTCGACGCTATCTTCGTTCTGGAGTTGGCCACTAGGGGCATTTCTTTTTTAATAACTTAAAAAAACCATCTGTAATGGCACATGATCGAACTGCCGGATCTTGAGTCGCCAGATTAACACCATAGACCACTCGGCTATCGCGACATGCGCTGGGATAACAAATTATAAGAAGTGTATAATTTGGAGAAGAATAAATATTATATTATCTCTAATTAAAGACATTACATGTTTATTTCATATATAATTTTTAATTATTTTATTTACATATCAAGAATTTTTTTAAGTTTTCCGATTTAAAGTATTTTTTTATTAACATATTATAATTTTTATAAATGATATCATTTTTAATTATATTTTTTACGTTTTCTTATTATTTATGTTTAACTTACATATATTATATAGTTTAACTTTTATACTTTTTTAAGTGTTTTATTTTTTCTATAGATATTTTAAGTATTTTTTATAAAACTTTTAATTATATCGAGGGGCGCGCATACAGATTCGTATTTCTTAGACATATAATATTATGTCGTCAGAAAAAATATCATTATGTTACTATGACCAGCGCCATATTGGATTTTTATAAGCATATATAAACAGATATTAGCACATATATGCCAAGTGTTATATACTATGAGCATTAATTATTCCCACATTTTCGATTTTTATTACATATAATAATTTTTTTGACTATCCCATACTTAAGTATTTACATGTAGGGACTTTGTAAACTATGTTGAACTTAGAAAATATTTCATAGCCCTATGCTAGGACTCGCAAATTTTTTCCAACACACCATCACAGTTCAGTATCTATTTCACCTAACCTAAGATAACCTAAACCTTACCATCATGTAGGAACTCTGAATATATGTTGTATTTTATTTCTCTTGCCATTCACTTAACCTAACCAGCACACTCTAGTCAACGCCAGACCTCTCTTCACACCTCCTCTCCTTCCAGTCTCACATAACCATATTGATAATCGAATGTTACTGAGTACCAAAACAGATATACATATAATAATTTTACCATGACATTATCTTGCCTCACTCGTGCTATAAGCAATGCAGTCTTAATTTCTAGATACCACCAAATCTTACTAACCAACTATACTAGCTAAGAATTCCGCTCCCCTCATACTAACTAAACATCCCATTAAACCATTCCGCTCTTACAAAACTAATCACACAATTGAACCATTCTCCTCACACCATCGGAGCTACACTTTTGCCATACTGCCAAAATAACCGAACATGTGATCAGGTCATACCAATCAACGTAACAGCTATACCAACCATACAAGCAATCTAACTCCACTCAACCTGACTACACTTCCGTATCCACTTAATCTTACCAAAGATAATTTAACCTAACCATTTTGTAAGAACTTTGAATGTATTTTATTTATCTCGCCATCCACTTAACCTAAACACCAATCAAAATAAAAATTCAATTTAATCACCTTCGCTGTCGACCTTATTTAGGAATTAGAATGTATTTTTGTATTATTTAGGACACGGAACATTTTTAACTTAGTCACACCCTATCTACCCCATGCCAGGACTTTGAAAGACATGTTAACATAACCTAACCTAACATAACCTAACAGAACATATTCTAACCTATCCAAGGCACCGCACATAGCACTGCAGGCACGACAGTTAGCACTGCAGGCACCACATTTACCACCTTAATATAATCAGATATGTTAACTTGAGGGATACGAAAAAAATAGTAAAAGCAAAATTTAACTGATTCAGTTATGCTAGTATGGAATCCACATCCACATCCACCTCTATATCCATATACAAATCCACCTCCACATAGGGGCCATGGTGGCTGAGCGATTAGCATGCTCGCCTCCCACCAAGGCGAACTGGGCTCAATCTCCGGCCAGGCCACTGGATTTTCAAAAGTGGGAATCTTGCCAGACGATGCAGTTGATAAGCGGGTTTTCTCGGTGATCTCCCATTTCCCCCGCCCCTTCATTCCGGCGCTGCTCTATATTCACTTCAATCACTTTCATCGGCTCTCAAGACCTCGCTGTTAAGAGCCACCCTAATCTCTTCACACTTAACGCTCATACACATCCACATCTAATTCTGCATCCACATCCACCTTAACACACTAGTGAACTTAATGTGTGTACGAAAAATATAGTAAAATAAATTTTAACTGATGCAGTTATGCTAGTAGCGAATCCACCACCACCATCCAATCAAATTCAAGTTCTTCTTAAACCATCCAACAAGCCGACTGACACCAGTCAAAATACACTGATCACCCATACCAAACACTTTTTCCTCAAGCATGCTTTAGAATTACAGTACTCACCGACACACATACTGTCCACGCCTACAATCACAAGACAGATATATGGGGAACATATCACCCAACATACCATCAATATTAACCCAAGTACCTCTTACTCGACGACAAACATACCTCAGCCCATCCTGGCCTTACCGAAAAAAATCTCAAGTACAACATACCTGTCATAGCGTCATACACCAGCCAAAACGACAGGGTTCTCTATCCATCCATACTAAACAACTCATATAGTCCTCTGCTACCGTGGACTACATAATTGTTCTTCTGCAGTGTGTAGGTTGCGAGATACCTCTAGGCCATGAGCACTGCATTCGAATCCAACTCCATGTTGTCCTAATCATCTTGTAAGAAATCTATATATATATTTATTTTATTTCTTTCGACATCCGCTTAACCTAATTGCCACACTCTAAGTTATCTCCAGACCCCTCTTCACCTCCCCTCCTTCCAGTCTTACTTAACAGTCATATCGATAATCGAATGATTGAATGGTACTGGTACCAAAACAGATATGATACTTTTCACCATGGCATTAGCTTGTCTCATTCATGCTATTAACAATACAAGTCATATCCGCCACCATACCTAAACTTACTGATCAATAATAACAGTCAACTATATTGACTGCCATTTCAGCCCATCTAATTTCACCAGTTACTCATATAAACAAGCTATATCAGCTGCCGAGCCAATGAAATATTCCAATCATAAGCTCCAACCATGCTATCATACGATCAATGCTATTAATTTAACCATCAATGACACCCATATCATCTTAATTTCCAGATACCATATCATACCATCCAATAATACTAACCAACCATCCCAGCTAAGCTTTCTGCCCCTCTCATACTAACTAAACTTCCCATCAAACCATTGTGCTCTTACAAACCAATCATATAAATAAACCATTATCCCCACACCATCAAAACTACACTCATATGCATATGTCATATATATAGAACATACATAGAAATATATTTAATTATTTAATTATATTTAATAAAAATTTTGTACAATTTATGCATAAATCTTGTAACATCGTACATATAATAATAAGCAAGTTAACCACCCACTAATGACGCTTGTAGCCATGAAACAAATGCGTCTTAAAAGCGTGTAAAGGAAACAGGAAAAAAAAGTGCTGTAGGTGGAACATTAATTTCTGTGGCTCTCCAACGGGATGGGGTAAAACATATATATTATAAGAAACTATGTACAGGCGCGAGCTATATTTTTTGCGAGTAAATTAATCAGGAAACTGTTGGTTACAAGCGGTGACTTTCGTTAACGTGCGACGTAAAAATATTATGGAACTAAATACATTAAAACTCGTATAATCTGACGTTGAGAGTAACATTTAACAAGATAATGTGAATTGTTTGCCAATTCCCCATGAGCAAGTTTTATTTTTTATCAATTGTGTATCAGTTGGTATCTACAGGTTGAGATTCGCCCTGGGTTTTGAATGTGAGTCATTATCAGGCTTTTCCTTCCCGTTGAAAATGTATTTGAGACATCTCGCACTTAATTATTGGGATTTTAAAATCGTATATTGTAAGTAAATGAGGCATGTGTTGGCCAAGAGTATAGTGCTAACTTTTAGCATTTGGATATTTTTATGGTTTTTCAGACTTGACTCGAGGTACGTATGAAATACTGCCAATTGCCTTTAAAGGTCGTCCACTATCAAAAAAATGGCACAGTACTAGCAATAAACATAGCGTAATAAATACAAATCCACTGTTTTACAACCGAGCTGCTGAATGTGGTTATTTTATATTTGCGACTGTTGACGTCCGTCTCATATACAGGAAACAGAAAAATATATACGCTGTAGGCAGAACATTAATTTCTGTGGCTCTCCGACTGGCTGGTGTAAAATATATATTATAAGAAACTGCGTACAGGAGCGAGCTACAGGAAGTATTGAAAATTCCATGTTGGCTGTCATCAAGCCTTAGTTAGTTTGTATGAACAGTCCTTAGCATCGTGCCGTGAGAACGCGGTGTGGTGATGCATGCAGCAAGAATACGCTTTGTTTGCATGGACAGAATGCGTACGTGCTCAGAGCCAGCCCGGTGGACAGACGACGTGCCGCGTAGGCATAGTATTGCACTGATGCACTGCGAGCGAGCTTAGATGACAGAGCCAGTGTAAAATTCCGTTGCAAGGTGATGCTCCAGCAGCCGGTGGCATCACAGTGTCAATTTAGCAATTACATCATGCCACAGAGATAGGAACAGACCTCATTTATAAAAAAAATTTCGTGTAGATAGTTACACGGCTTTGTAAAACATATGTCTACCACATGACTGTACACGTAATGTTTTTGGGTTATTAGAAAACCAAATCGTTTATAATTTCTGTGTAAGAAACGAGGTTATGATTTACGATATGTCTAATAAAAGTTATTTACACGCACAACCATGAGCCCCGAAAATATTAATGTGTGCATGTGCCTAGGCGTGCATGTATACAAATTCGTTCTTGAAATATCGAGAAAAAGTCATGACTGGAGTATGTTGGCTTACCTGATGAATTTATTTCTGCAATTTATCTTTGCACATGCTATGTGTTATATTCTATTTTTATATTAAGTGGCTAGAACAGACCAAATAAATACGGCGAAAACGAGGCTATATCTCTAACACGGACGCAAAGTTCTGTGATTGGTAGGAATACATTAACAGCACTGAGAACTCTTTGCCCCGAGTCCAGCTCGAACAGTTTTGAAAAAAAAAAATGAAATTTTAGTCTATGTTGGATACCTTCAAAAACGTGTTATTCGAGTTGTTCCTACAGTATTACTGTCTTTCGCATTACAAAAGGCGAACAGTGGCTATAAAAATATTGTCTATAGAGTTTGGGCGACTCTTAACATCGTGAACCGATGAGCGGGAAGTGAGGTGAGAATGGAGCAGAACTGAAATGCAAGGAGGGGGAGAAGCAGGAGATCACCGAGGAAATCCTCGCCAGTTAACAGGTTCACTCGACCGACGCATGAATAAAGTGGTTAGGCCCATTGCAATGTTATAAGACTGAAGATTACAAATGTAGAACTTCAGCAGAGCTTTCAAAAAGAGGTTACGGTAAACCGCCTATAATAAAAATATATTAAACTTATAGGCTAAGGGACTTTAACGTTACACATCAACAAATTACACCAGCAATAATTCGCTTAGGATGATAATAACACTTTTCCTACCCTGTTCTTTTTTTGTCCCTGGCTAGAGTCAGAGAAATTGGAATACTAGATAATTTCATAAGCAGCGTAAACATGATCAGAACTACAATTAGTGCACAGTGAACCAAATACACTTACGTGAAGTATTTCAATTATGCTTACATTAACGCCTTACCTAACTTACTTCATTTGTTCTTGCCGAGAATTATTCATGAAACACAAATCAGATCTAGTTTTACATAGCTTCCGAATAAAATTTGTAACTCACTCATTCCGAAACAAGAAAGGGATAAGAATTGAAATGAGACATATATTTTTGTATAAACAAAAAATTAATATAGTAAAATATTACGTGGTCACCAAGAAAATATTTCAGCCCATCAATAAATCTCGATGCCAAAATCATGGAATCAAGCAATTAAGTGTGTGTTTTTTTACTATCAGCGCTCCTTAACCGACTAGATTTTCCAGAAATAAACTTTTTGTTATTGAAAACAACATAATCGTATCAATATTGAGATAATCGTTTAAAACTTTATGGGGGAAAAAAATCTGTCTTCTTTCGGGACATGGCAGTGGGGCTTTACGTGAACACGCCTGCGTTAGTGGATAATATTCTTATGGGAGTGACATAAAAGTAACAGAATTGATACTTGGCTTTTATGCCGTAAATCAAGATGTATATGCAAGATCCTATGTTTTGCACAGCGTCCTGGCACATCGGAGTCGTGAGATGTGCTGCCCGGAAATGTTTGTCCTTGCCAAGAATTGCCTCCAGTCGTTGCAGGCCCACACACGTGCGATGCCTACTGAAGACCATGCCTGCATCCTTGTCGTATACAAATCTAACTAAACCTTATCTATTTCAATAGTTTTATTGTTATAGGGCAGAATGGATATCTCTGCAACAGTAAGGCTACATCGTCCTGGTTGTGTGTCGGTCTGATTTTAAAGACATCTTCGTGTCACAGATGTGTGGCCTTAGTTTAACCCATTGCTTGTACCTGAAGCACCCCGAGAGAGGCCGACGACCGCAGCACCGCCTGGCTTAATTACCTGGCGGCCAGTTGTCGGACGGCTGGCCGAGGTGCTCGGCGGAGCTGCCGCCTGTGTTGTGCGCTCACAAGAAAGTACAGAGAGCGTTTGACTTGAAGAAATTACATTTTACTGCTGAACAGTCGAGCGTCAAACAGAATGCCTACAGACTGGTTTTGTTCCTTAAGAACGATATAAAAAAAAAAAACAGCAGTTTACTTCTCTCGCCCTTTATTTCCATACAGATCAGTCATTATATTTCTGCGTAGCAGTTTACTCCATTACAGCTGTCAAAAAACCTTGTTTTAACTAAGATGAGTTCGATTATCTATTCTTCCTGGCCCTTTCGTATAATTAGCATGTACTCCACCCTCTTGTTGTTCTCTCGGAAGAAGATTAAGTGTGACATTTGAGTTCAAATATGGTTATATCGGAAGTTGGTCGGTACTACTTGAAATATGCATTTGTTGGGCCATGTCGAAATTATATTTAATCCATAAGTAATAAATAAATCTATATTGGTCCTAATAGTTTTTATAATTATTTTTAAAACAATTATGATTATTTTTATTATATATTTATTATAACAAGGAGGTAATTACACAGAGAGACATACATACATACACGCCACTAATTAACTCACGCCCCTGTGATAGTCGACAGTGATATCAGTTCCCACAGGGAACTCACTAGGAGTATGCCCTTCTTCTGGTGGCATACTGCTGTAATTGAACAGTTGATTTAAGATCCAACATGCAGGCAATGAGCCTGTATTTAATTATTACTACTTAAATTAGACAGATTTAAGTAGATTTATAAAGAGAGAGCTGGACCATCACACGTTTTCATCGAAAAATCAAGCAATTTGAGGCCAAAATAAAGGTTTTTTGCCCCAAATACATAGTTTGAAATTTCAGAACTTTAGCTTAAAAAAAAAAAAAAGCAAATTTGCCGCAAAATAAACGTAATTTACCACTTTTTTTCCTTCAAAAATATCGTGCAGGCTTGTCCCACCATTATAAACATGACATTTTAAGCTAAAATCAAGCAAATTTCTCACTTTTCTGCAAATTTTCATGTTTTCTACAAATAGCAATTTGCAGGCGAGCAATATAAATAAAGCAAAATTTAAGACAAAATCGAGTGAAAATATAAAAAAAAATAATTGATGGAAGTTGTATATTTTTTTAAAATTAATAATAGATCATGGACAAATTTTCCATTCTTCATACCTTTTAAGCCTTTATACATTATAAAAAAACTGTTTTTCATTTGTTAGTTACAAAGAATTTTTATCAAGTATTTGACATAGCACTCTGGCAATGAAATTTTAAGTTTACCATTTAGAATACAATTAATTTTTTTACCAAACTTAGACTCATCAATTTCAAAATCTGTAGCAGTAAATCATTTATTTGTTTGTAGACCTTGTAGTTTGGTGGATGCAAGCGAATTGTTCAACTTGTTGAGCAGAAATTCCATTTTTTGTGTTATTTACAAAGAAACAAATTATTAAAGAAAAATATTTTTTTCATTCTCTCAATAAATTGTTTTTCTTATTAAATAAGAAATAGAAAAGCAAGAAAAGCAATGTAATTAATGTGGCGGAGTATTTAATATAGAAAGTTTTCACACGCATAAAAAATACACAAAATATAAGCATATTAACACTTGTAAAAAATGTTGTGCTGAATACGGCAAAAATCAATGTGACTTAAAAAAAATAGAAAGTGCTATGCGAATGTAGAAAATATATTTATAATGTACACCTCGAAAACCATAAACACATCAATAGATACTCTAAATGATATTCAAAAGGAGAATTATAAAAAAACATATACAAATTGTAATGAGATTAAATCTACAAAATTTTTTTCTTATAACAAATATTGTAAGGATCAACATACAACTATGTGTAAAAATTGTTTTAGTTAATATCTTAAGAATTTTCGTCTTAACAAGAAGTTAAATATGACTTCCCAATAATTTTAACATCTTTTCGATGCTATTCCACTATATTTTTTCTTGTATTTTTTATTTTATAATTAAAAATGTTTTCCCTTTAAATAAACAAATATGGAGGCTTCGAAGTTAAATATGATTTCCCTATAATTTTAACATATTTTCGATATTATTCCATTATATTTTTCTTGTATTTTTTATTTGGAACATAAAATGTTTTCCCTTTAAATGAACAAATATGGAGGCTTCGAAGATAATTTATGTGTTGAGCGAAAAGACAGTGAGAGAGTTAAGAAAATATATGGGAGATTTGAAATTAAGTATAGGTACATGCTGTGGAAAGCTCATTAAATTGCAGCTATTATAACATTTATTATAAATCAGCAAAGAAAAGGAAACTTTAAAGATTTACCATTTTCAAATTATACTATAAAATAAAGAAAAGCTAAAAAACAATTAAAAGAAATTTTCCCATTTTCTTCTAAGGTTTTCATACAACCTAGAGATAAAAGTAAGCAGGTAACAGAGTGGACAGCAAAGAATAATTTTACAAATTTACCTTTATCTGATGCTGATATAAATGAATTATATAAACAAGATAAAAACGAATTGAAAGAAATATTTCTTTATTATACTAATGTTTTCGTTAATAAAATAAATAAGTAAACCAATGAAGTTTTCTTAGTTAACAAAGCTTTTAAAAGTAGGATATCAACATATAACATTGTTAATTCTTTTAATTTGATACAGCCTATAATTTTTTTTACTTCAGTAAAGAATAAGGTATTTGAGAAAATACATGAACATCTTATAAAATTTAGAGGGTTTAAAACCAGCATTAAATTATAAATCAATTGTCGTAAGCAAGAAAATAAGCAAGTTGAATTATTTACATTTCAATCACCAAATTATGCAATATTAAATTATGGAGATATTAAAAGAATTTATAGATGCATAGTAAAAGAAATAGTTACAAATTTTTTTGAATTAAAAAAAAGAGATTCGGGTGGACTTTAGATAGAATAATGGGGATACAGTTAGCAATAAATAAGTATAATCCATTAAAAGGATCATTATATATTGAACTACCAGAAGTTATAAAGTTTAAGAAAGCATGCATAAATGTTAAAAACAATGATCAAAAATGCTTTCTTTGGCTTGTAAAATCTGCATTATTTCTAGCATACAGCCATTCAGATAGAGTAACCAAATATAAAGATGTGGGGCTTAATATCGATATCCAATTAAAATTGATGATATACGAAAAATAGAAAATCATATTGACATATCAATAAATGCACACTCTAAGGAAGATGAAGGAAAGGAATACATGGAATATCCATTAAAACTCACAAAAGATAAAAAGAAGCATATAAATTTACTTTATTTCAAAAATTATACAAAAGCCCATTACTGTTGGATGAAATATTTATCGAAACTGCTTTCAACACAATAAACAAAACATAATGGCAAAGTTTATATATGCGATATGTGCCTTCAATTCTTTTATTCTCAAGAGAAATTAAGTAAACATACAGAAGACTGTTCAAAAAATGAAGCAGTAAAAATTCAATTACCTCCTAAAGGAGAGCAAATATTTTTCAAAAATTATAAACATGCCACGAAAGTCCCATTCACAATATATGCAGATTTTGAATCAATTCTAAATAAAATATCAACAACTAAACCAAATCCAAAAGAAATTGATAAATTTAAACTAATCAAACAATATCCAGT
Organism: Dryococelus australis; assembly: GCA_029891345.1. NCBI lineage: Eukaryota > Metazoa > Arthropoda > Insecta > Phasmatodea > Phasmatidae > Dryococelus > Dryococelus australis. The sequence goes on from CM057009.1 coordinate 29,512,194, forward strand.
TTTAACAGAAGATGATATCGATAATGGTCTTTGTAAAGAAATACTCAAAGAAAAATATAACCTTACTAATTATCAAATAAATAATAACATTTATTTAAAATTGAATGACGAATCATATGCAATGAAATATCAATTACATGAAGCATCTGGTTTTTGCTATTATATTGTATCTGCTTATGGTGAGTATAAGCCACCAGATGTATATCGTGGCCCAGATGCTCATAAAATATTTATACAATCAATAAAAAGCGAAGTAGAAGAAATTGGTTAAATATATTCACAAATTGAACCAGTGCACCCATTAACAAAAGAAGAAAAGCTATTATATAGGAAATCAAAAATATGTACTGTATGCGAGTGTGAATATATGGAGGAAAATAAAAAAAAAGTGTATAATAAATTCAATAATCCAACATGCAACTATTGAAATCTAAAAATACCAAATTTTGTACCAATTTATTTTCATAATTTAGCTGGTTATGATGCTCACTTATTCATTAAAGAGTTGGGATATGATGATAAAAATATACGTTTAATAGTAAATAATGAAGAACAGTTTATAACTTTTGGGAAAAACATAGAAACTTTAAAAATTAGATTTATAGACACTTTTCAATTTATGGTCAATGTTTTAGATAAATTATCATCTAATTTAGGTAAATATCAAATGAAACACACACAAAAAACATTTTCCAAAATATCAAGTTGATTTAGTTATAAGAAAGGGTGTTTATCCATATGAATATATTGATAAATGGAATAAATTTGAAGAAACTGAACTTCTACCAAAGAGTGAATGTTATAACAAATTAAACCAAAATAGTATATCTGATGATGAATACGAACATGTTAAAATTATATGGAACCAATTTAATATAAAAAATCTTGGTGAATACCATGATTTGTATTTAAATGTGATGTATTATTGTTAGCAGATGTATTCGAAAATTTTATAAACATATGTATAAAATTCTTATAATTTAAACCCTGCATGGAATTTTACAGCACCAGGTTTATCATGGGATGCAACGTTAAAAATTACTCAACAACCACTAGATTTATTACATCATCATAATATGATTTTAGTGATTGAAAAAAGAATTCGAGGCAGTATTTCACAATGTTGTAAGCGATATATTAAAGCGAATAACAAATATTAGAAGATTTTAATCCAAATCAAGAATCAAATTATTTAGCATATCTCGATGCTAATAATTTATATGGTTGGGCAATGTCGCAGCATTTACCATATGGAGATTTCGAGTGGGTATACTATCCATTACATGATTTAGATTATTACAGTGAAAAAATATTAAATTTGAAAGATGATTCACAGCATGGTTATATATTAGAGGTTGATTTAGAGTATCCACAAGAACTACATAATTTAAATAAAGATCTGCCATTTTGTCCTGAAAATAAGGTAGTTCCAAAAACAAATCAATCTGAATTATTAACAACTTTAGATAACAAAGAAAAGTATGTAATTCACTATCGCAACTTGAAACAGTGTCTAAATAATAGATGAAAACTTACAAAAATATATAGAATACTAATGTTTGATCAGTCCAAATGATTAAAAAAGTATATAGATTTACAAACACAACAATGACAACTAATTCTAAAATGATTTCGAAAAAGATTTTATAAGCTCATGAATAATTCAGCGTTTGGCAAAACTATGGAAAATATTAGAAATAGAGTTGATATAAAATTAGTATCAGATGCTGAAAAATGTGGACAATTAGTAGCAAAACCGAATTTCAAAAAAGCACGTTATTTAATGAGAATTTTGCGGCTATTCACTTGAATGAAACTAATGAAAAAATTTAATAAGACAATATATGTGGGCATGGCCATTATGGATATTTCAAAAGAATTGATGTATGATTTCCATTATAAAGTGATGATGCCAAAATATGATGATAAAATTGAACTATGCTATCAAGATACCGATTCATAAATTTATAACATAATAACATAAAATTTCTACGCAGACATGAAGTCGATGATAGAAAAATTTAATACAATTGATTATCCAAAAGATGAAAGAATTTGTTGGTTTATAAGCAAAAATATATGCATATAGAGTTGGTGATAGAGAAAACAAAAAATCTAAAGGTGCGAAGAAAGGTATTGTTAATAAGAGAATTACATTCGAATACTATAATAATTGTTTCTTTGATGATAAAATTCAATATAGAGCAATGAATTTGATAAGAGGTGAGAAATGCAAAATATATATGTTCTAAGTAAATAAAATTGCTCTGAGTCCTTGTGATACAAGAGAATTATACTAGAAAATAAAATTGATACACTGTCATATGAATATCAAAAAGAATTATTTTTTATTAATGAGAGGTGCGATGAGTAAGAAAAAATATTAAAAATCATATGACGAATTAGGTGTCAGTGATTCACTGACACTTGGTGCTATACAAAAATTATTCATCACACCTATTTCTGAAAGAAAGTTTTATGTTTTGGAGATATTCAGGCGCCCCTAAAAGGGGGATGAATTTTAAGTTTTCTAATAAAATAGCAAAATTTTAAACTTCTTTTATATCCAAAATAATGTCGATATCAGAACTATCAAAATCAATTCATTTACCATTTTTGTCTCTAATTTCTAACATAATTTTGTTAAATTGCTCATTATTAATTTTATTAAAAATTGAATATGGGGGTTCATAAATAACATAGTCTCTAAAACCAAGCATAGTTATTGGTGGCAAACTAGCAATTATATTAGTCTCCAAGTGGTTAGATTCGTCGCATTTTTTTAACATTCCATTTGCCAAAATACAATGAACATATATGGAATAAAATTAAGCAATTTAATGCCCATGACAAATTTGTCTTTTACAATAGTTAATTTTCTTTCAAAGCCGAGAATATCAGATAAGTGATCATCAAGTTTAATATTAAACTTGGTTTTAATTGTTATTATATTCTTCACATTGTCTATTTTTATTTCAATTTTGTTTTTTGAAAATGGCTCAATCGAATTTATAGCTTCTTTCAAAGATCCAACATCATATTGGCCTCTGGAGATCGTAATAATGGTATTTTTTTTATCGACAACAGGAATCATTTTTCCATTTGTAGTTATAGTATTATTCTCCACATTTGGAGTTGAGTTTTGCATGAAAACTAATTAATGCTATCGATTTATATTTACAAATTATATTGTAGTGAAGTTTCTTCTTTAGAATAGAACTATTGTTTGTTAACTTGAAAACTTTATTATTATACATTTATTACAAACATTATTGTAACTAAATGAAAAAGTTGAGTGGGGTGTTGGTGTTTTAATTTCTGAGGAAACTTCCAAGAATAAAAAAAATTGTGAGTTATTACCCGATAATATTAGAGGGTTGATTGTAGGGTCAAGCCATAGCGAAAAAACCAATATAATAATTAATTTTATTTGTAAGACAGGAGAGCTAAATTTTAATAACCTCTATGTTTGCTCTAAAAGTTTGAATCAACCACAATATATTCAATTACAAGATGATTTTGAAGTGATATCCAAAAAAATTAATGGGGGCTTATTTTTTAAGTAGCAATGGTGAAATGGTTTCACTAGAGCAATGTGAAAATAATTCTCTCATAATTTTTGACGATGTAATATTGGATGATCAAGGTGAAGCCATGAATATTTTACTAGAGGTAGGCATAAAAATATAGATGATTTTTAATCTTGTGCAAACATATTCCAGAGTCCCCAAGCAATTAGTGCGAGATAACACAAATTTTCTGTGTATATTTCGACAAGATGAAACAAATTTGAAACACAAATATGTTGCGATTTTGTTGGAGGAGACGTGAATTTTGAGAAATTTTAAGAGATATGTGCAAAGTGCTGGGACGAAAATTATGCTTTTTTTTACATTATATTTGAGTATAAAAATGGACAGTAGGAAATATTGTAATTAAATAAAAAATGTTATAGTTTAACTCTCTCTTTTGAAATCAATTTTTATGTAGTTGCACAGCTGCGACTAGCAATAAATTTTACAAATTAGCTTATCTTCTTCATTTAGTGAACTGCAGTGCATTCTCGTAGTGACAGAAAAAAGCTTATCTACACTCACGTACACAACTAAACTTCAGCACATTCTCGTAGTGAGAAAAAAAACAGCATATCTATGCTCTCGTCCGCAACTGAACTGCAGTGTATTCTGGCCTTAGAGGTGCAAGTTTTCCTCGTCAAGCTCACAGTGAACTCTGTCCGCAACAGGAAATATGTTATCATGCTGAGCTGATATCTCCACTGTGCTGCTCTCGACAAGTGCTACTGCAAAAAGATGCAGAAAGTTTACTCCTCGCAGAGAACACAGTTGAGAATTCATGCAGCAAGAGTGACTAAAATTATATTTCCTCACCAAGCATCGAACACTCCCATTATTTACATTGTTGCTCGCCACATGCAGCATTTTTATCGGCACCTCGCTCGCATAGCCACTTTAGCTCAGTGGTTGGGTGCTTGATTTGTAACTCGAGATTCGGGGTTTGATCCCCAGTTGAGAGGATAATTTAATTGTGTGAAAAGGCGCCTACAATATTAAATTATCACCAAACCCATCAAAATTTGAGCCAAGAACCATTTCATTGCTCTTGCCCATATATTCCATATATGAGTATTGATACAAAAAACAATGTGTGTACTCCTCGTATGGTGTATGGTGCCTGCAGCATATGAGAGAGTACAAGAAAAATAAATAAAATGAAAAATGCATCACCTCTCCACTAAAAAAAATAATTAAAAAAGGCTGACCGGTCGATGAGGTGATGGATTTCTCCAATTGGAGTTTTGTAGGCACTAAAATATGGCCAGAAAAGTTAGAAATAGAGTCCCTGGCACGATAGAGGTATCTGTGTACTCCAAAAACATAGGGTCCCTGCCAGCATTAGCTTGCTCATAAACCTTTTGTGTTTTTAGAATATGTACACAAATATGTACACATTTTTTATAAATTCAGTAGAAGATTATAGCAGATCTTGGCACAACTAAATAATTTAACTAAAATTCAACTAATTTCATTCTAAATTCAATCAAATTTGTAATCCCTGCATCAAATCTTTCGCAGATATTGGCCAACTGAAAAATTTAACTAAAATACAATCAATTCCACGCTAAAGCATGTTGATTATATGTGCTCAAATATTTACCCATACAGAATTCTTTAATATTACCTAACAACCTATAAATGAAAAAAAAAAGTTGAATTTTTGTGGGGGCCCAGAATAGCAGACATTCTTTAGAGAAGTTGAATTTTTTGGATAGCACCAAGTGTCAGTGTTTTACTGACACCAAGTGTCAGTGCTTTACCGACACTTAAAAGATATGTGTTCACAAATCATAGACACTAGTGGATTTTATTATTTGACTCCTTAAGAGCTATATAATTATAGAAAAAAATTGACGAAAATGATACTATTTTATTAGAAAACTTGAAGGGTGTCTGCCAGACGCCCCTCAGAGGCAATGAAAAATTTGCTATATTTTATAAAATTATCTTTATATTTTATAAATTTATTTTCTTAAATTTTTTGTTTTCTTCATAAAAAAGAATATTAAAAACACTTATTACAACTCTCCAATTTCACTTGCGCATAGTTTTGTAAATAAAAATGGAATCAATTCCAGACATAAATAACAACAAACTTATTTAAAAAGGTAAACAAGTTTTTATGATTATTGATGAGGAAAATGATCTTTGGTTTAATGGAACTGTGTAGCTAGACTTTTGGAATACGGAAAACCAAAATTTTGCATTATATTATAATGTTGATAATGACAATAAGAAGAACTTTACTGAACTTAAAACCGTCCCTAAAATAGGGATGGTTTCAAACATAAAACCAAATGTTATATTTATCAATTAATTAGTTCTGTATAAGTTAATAAGTTAATATTTAGGTCAAATATGCCTCTAGTTAAAAAATTTACTGAATGGGCTATTAAAGAAGTTTTACTGTCAATTAGAAAACGTGTATATAAGTATCAAAAAGATGTAATGCAATTATTCAAAGTTCAAATAAAACTCATTAAAAATGAACGAAATTAAAGTTAACCATTTTAAAAAATATAAATAAAATTAAAGACAGAAAATATTGACAATTTAACACAAAACGTTGATAAGAGCCATATATGTAATAAATCGCAGAAATGAAAGAATTAGAGATATGGCCCCTAATGTTCTACCACAAACACAAGATCCAAATTTAAATCCAACTTTTATTCTTCTAGAATTGTTCGGTGATGATTGTGAATATGATTATTATGTGATTAGAACTCAAAGAAGAAATCTTCGAAAACAGTTGCAAAGAATCAAAGATATACATCCAAATAGCGAAATATTATTGAGATTTGAATATATTTCTAATTCTATAAATTTATACCAAATAATGAAGGGAACCATGAATGGCAACATTGAGTATTTTCGGAACTATTTTAACATTGTTGGAAATAATTATACATTCAACAACAATTAAGTAATTGTGTAAACAATATTCGCCAAATTGAGTAAGAAGCTAATTTTAAATAAAATATAAAGCATTTTTATCAGAATCAGGTGTCGGTAAAACACCGACACTTAGTGTTGAGTCCCAACTCGACTACCATAGTGTAAAGCAATTTATTAATCCAAGAGTTGTGAGAATTATCGAAACCTATCCACTTGACAAATTTTATTGCCTTTAGTTTTTAAAATTTTCCGACCAAATATTCATCGGGATAGTTAGTTTTCATAATTTTGTATTCGTAAAAACTACCCATTATTTCTTCTCATTTGTATCTTTTAAATTATAAGTTGGTATATCATAATTTAAAACTTAAAAAATAGTAAACAATTCTGCTGACCAATTAGCGGTATAACCTTTTTAAAAAAATCAGTTTGCTCACAAGAACAATATCTACAATTTTATATTTTGGTTTAGTAAACACAACATTTGTTTGCAATTAATTTCTTTCATTTTTTTATTTACTTAAATTGGTTTCATGCCAATAGTGCTGTGCTTTGTGTTGTTGTAGTCTTTCACTAATTCGTCCAGTATATTTATCCACTTGTAGTTGCCATTCAAAGCAAATTCTTTCCACATTATATTTTTAAATTTCTATTAGATCTTTCAACAATGCTAGCTTTTAATTCAGAAAATGCTGAAAAATAATTTAAATTATGCATTTCCATAAGTTCTTTAAATATTTTATAATAAAATTCTAAACCATTGTCGCTTAGTAAATTATTTGGTTTTCTTTTCCTCAAAACATTTTCTAAAGAATTTGCTACATTTTTTGCTGTTTTATCTTTGATTGATTAAGCAAATGCAAACTTTGAAAAAACATCAATAATAGTCATAATATATTTATAGCCTTTTTATGCGAGCTATACCTTTTAAAATTCCAATATCCTTTTCTACACCACCAATTTGCCACAAATCATCAATGCCATACAAAATAACTTATCTTCTAGGAAAATTTTTTCTCGCAGGTTTATACAATTCATTGAATATTCCTTCTCTCACATTGAGCAAATTTTTTTTAAGAATGATTTTTTATAATTGCATGGGCATATACTTTTCTGGACTAATCGCCCATTTGTTTTTTTTTTATTGTTATTTTTAGTGTTCTCCAGTTCTCCATTTAATTATATGTTAATTATTATATATATTATTATATATTATTATATATATGTTAATCTTTGTCTTTTACGAATATTCCTATTGTGGCCAACATTCCATCAACAAAATTATTAGATAATTTTTTTTAAAGTTAAAAACTCACCTCTGTTAACATCAAATGCTTTACTATTATCTATTTTTGTACTTCCCTTAATAACAGTTAGAGTATCATTGGATTAATTAGTTGAAATTATTTTATAAACTGTACAATCCATCAGAAAAGAAATCTATTTACATCTTAATCTATGCGAAAAACATTATTTTTATTCCACTTTCCACACGAATAAAATATATGAGATTGTCTTTCCTTAAATTTTTCAATTGATTGGCTTAAATTATGTAATTTGACATGTAATTCTTTACCAACAGCTTCTTTGCTTTTTTCAGCCATTGTGTTAACGAGTTTGTCGCAGTAACTCACAACTGATTGATTAAAATTTTCAATATTTTATTGACTGCATCTTTTCCATCAATAGAATCAGCCATGTTATTAATTCTACGATTTTGAATAGAAACATATTCTGTTGCATAAACAAAAACTTTACTTATTTGATCTTGTAAAGCAGAAACAAAGGTATTATATTTTGAATCTGCATATGTTTTTAAATCAGAAACACTAGTGTATTTTGATTCTACACAATTTTTTAATATATAATCAGTAACAACAGTTTTATATTTTGAATCTACATCATTTTTAGTGCAAAATCAGAAACAATAGTTTTATATTTTGAATCTAGATCTTTTTTAACGTATAGTCAGAAACAATAGTTTTATATTTTGAATCTACCTTTTTTTTTAATCTCTGATTTGCATTATTTATTCGTTTTATATAATCGGCAATAGTGTTATTGAATTGTAAATTTATAACTTCTTTTAAAGCATTAGCAGCTATTTTTTTTATTTAAAAATATTTTATTAACTACATATTTTCCATCAATGGGGTCAGCTACGTTAACAATTCTTCATCCAAAAAATGAGACATACGATTTTGTAAAATCAAAACAAGTGTTCAATTCGCTTTGTAAAGAAGAAACACTCGAATTGCATTTTGAATCTACATATGTTTTTAAATCTTCAGCAAGTTTTCTTCAAAGTTTTTTTTTTAAGATTCGATTAATGGTTTCCAAACTATATTTGCCATTTAATAACATAGAAATTATATCGCTAAACATAAATTCTCTCGAAAAAAGGTGTAAAACAATTAGACACAAATGTCCACAGACAACAGAATTAAAATTCTGAATTCTATCATCATTGTAATAAACATGATTGTTTTTTAAATAATTATTTAAATGAATAGGAATATTGCCACCAAATGAATCAAAATAATAAACATCATTATTTTCTTTAGAATTGTAATCCCAATGAGTACCAGGGTTTCTTGAAATATCAAAATTAACCACGCCACACTCATTTTTTTGCATTTTTTTGGTAGTTCGTCAATCATATTAACATTTCTGAAATTTTTTATATTTAATTTTTTTGTATATTTTTCAATATCACATTGGATAATGGGGCTTATTTTTTGGCCTTCCTCTTTTTTTTTCGCAACTACACCACTTCCAGCTTTATTTTCCAAGGCTAAATTGTGTCTTTGTTGTTCTTCTAATCCTTTTTATTTTTTTTATTTTTTTTTTTAGTTTGTTCAACAGAATTATAAATTGAAGTAGCTACTACTGCTAAAGCACCAAGGCCAGTTAAAGCAGCACCTATGAGAGGGATAATGCCTCCATGATGTAAACCATTGTTGATTTTTTCTTTTAATATTTTTTTAAATATTGTCAATGCCAAGGTTAGCAAGAAACCTTTGCCTTATTTCAATTTTTTATTTTTTCTGCTGAAGTTGATCTTTTGTTTAAAATGTATCTATACCCAAATCTCTTAATTGATCAATGGGTATTACAAAAGTTAAGCTTTTCATCTTCATTTATTATTATTATATATATATATATATATATATATATATATATATTCAATAAAACATTCAAATTCTAAATCCTAATTTTCTTTTTGTAAACATTGTTGTGGTAACAGCTGCAGAAGCAATTTTTTCCCCCAATTGGAGTATCTTTATTTAATATAATTTCTTTTGCATCTTTTTGTAAAATGTTATCTGCTTCATGCCTAGATTCTAAATCGTTGTGGCCTCTATAAGCAATATCATGAAATTTACAAGCTTCATCTAGTTTATTCACTCCTGCATCTCCTCTTTCTAATCTTCCATTTAATCTTGTAAATGGACCATAGTAATTATAACCTGGCAAATGCATTTCGGGCAAATTTAAATAGTTTAATGCCCAGTTTATAATGCCTTTGCATGGTGTTCAGAATTCCAAAATGAGTGCGGAATAACATTTAAAACTCTTTTAGATATGGAATTCTTTCCTGGTATTAAAAACAAAGTCAGAAAATTTATTGTTTGGCATATTCATAATTTTTACTTTTTTCATTGTAAACATTTTTATTTCCAGCATTTTCTTCTTTGTAAATAACTAATAATTTGTCAATTAAATTTCTAACATTGTCCATTCAAATATATTCTGTCGGAAAATTATTGTATTTTTTATACCTTCTCCAGATCTAGGAGAATATGTCAAATTCTCTCTTTCTGGCATGTTTGGTGCTGATCTTGATGCTCTTATATAATTATAATAAATTGGCTTAGTTATATTTGCATACTTCCAAATTTCTAATCGAGTTTATTGGCTTTTTAGGATTATATTCTTGGAATGCAGCATTGCTTGATAAAACAATTTCTGTGTAAATGTTATAGTCATCATCGGTGAATTCACCTTCAATATCCGATTGTGTTTTTTTCGTTAAAAAATTAGTAAGGCCTTCTGTTGATGTATATTCTTTGACTTTAACAGATAGCTTTATCATTATTTATTTCTACTTCTGTATCTCCAATTTCATCTCCTCGTAAACTAAATTTATCATTAATAACATTAATATTTTTAGATATATATTTTCCGAAATTTATAATAGGAATATTTGCTATAGGTGGTAAATATTTTGTTTACAATGCCCATTCGCTCTTCTACATGAGGTAATTTTGTGAATAATTCTCTTTCAAAAGAATTTTCTTCTGGTGTTGGTGGATAATCTAAAAATTTTTGCAGCAACAGGTACTAGTAAAGTTATTAGATTTTTATTTTCTTCACTTATTTATTCAACTTTTTGCCAATATTTTGTAATTTCTCGAATTAATGGTAGATATATTTTTCTTTTTTTTCATATTCCACCTCATAGTTCTATTTATAATTTCTATACTTCTCGATTAGCAATTTCATTTGAGAAACAACCTGTGAATACTTCATTTATATAAATTGTACTTTTACTTATAAATGAATTATAAAACATTGAGAGTTTTGAGAGACAAACTTTCCCCCAACTGATCAAACTAGGTGGAATTAAAATGTTTACAATAATAGAATAGAGTTGGATATTCCTATAGGAGATGGCTTTTCTTTTCCACACGATGCTTATGTTTTGAAAGATTGTCGCCTACTTAAAAGAGATAAAACTGGAGATGAGGCAAAATACGGAAAATTAGATGATATTTATGTTTGTTCTAATTTTTTTCCATTTTAGTTTTCTACAGTAGAACTTTCAAAACATGGACATATTACTGAGGCTGTTGATAATTAAAAAATTACTTCGACAATGATGAATATTTTGCTAAGATCACCAGGTGAACAAAATTATTTAGAGTCGATACTGGTGTTGACAATAAATTTCGAGTAAAATTTGTTCGTAGTGATAGAATAAATGAAATATTGTATCCATTAAAATATGTGTTTGTCTTTATTCGCGGTAATAATGAAATTTACTGGAAAGGTGGTTATAAAATCACTTTTTTTTTATTTTAGAAATTCATCTGATAACCATTGTAAATTTGATTATGAAACTAAAAAAACCAGATGTTTCAGTTGATAAAAGGCATGCTGATCCAGGTAAAATTGTTATTGGAAAATTAGAAATTTTTTGGCCTATTGTTGAATACGAATCTAACACATCAATTGCAATTAAAGAAAAAAATACATAAAAATCCTAAAATTCATATTGGTTTTAAGTATTGGCAATTTTTAGAAAAAGATTTCCCTGCTGGGTCAACTGTTTTTAACTTTGATATAAATTATCAGTTTAATAATTTGCCATTTTACATGCCTGATTTTGTAATTGTGCATTTCCAAATTAATAGAAAAAATCTCGCTCAGCAATATGTGCACACTTCAATGTTTGATCATTATATTGTGAGAAATATTTTTGTTAAAAATGGAAGAAATGAAATTTTCCAGAAGGAAAATTGGAATCTAGATATTGAAAATTATCTTTGTCTCATAATTTTTTTGGCTTTTAATGATTTTATATATTCTAGAACACAATTAGATACTGTATACAGAAATAATGAACTTTATTATAAGCCAACTACAAACTACCATGGTGATATCAATTATTATTCATTTTGGGGAACAAGACCATTGTATGTTATTGACTGCATATATAGAAAAACACCAGTAGTTAAAGATAACAGAAATACAAAAATTAGTTTAGATTTAAAAAAAAACTGCTGAGTCTAATACAATTTGAAATGTTGTTTTAATTAGCCAACGAAATTTAACTTATTATTATTTGAAAGAAAATATCACTGAAGACATATAAATATTTAATTTTATTAAATGGATATTGTAAACGATTTTACAGAAACAAGAAATTGTTTCGATATTTTAATTAAACAATTTTTTAGGCTAAAAAATTACTGGTTGCATTTAAAAGTTTTACGAATTTTTGATCAAATAAAAAATAATATTCAAATTAAAATTATCTCATACTATCACTTTTTTATAAAACATATATAATTTTTCAATATTATAAATGGATCAAATTATAGAACTTTTAGAACTTTGGGATATCGGATACGAAATTATAAAAACAGGAACGTTTATTGATAAAGAATTGAGCATTGTTCATTTCAAAATTGTTATAAAAATCGATAAAAATTATCCAAGATCAGATAAACTTTCTAATTTTAAAGACGATGTTTGTGATTTGGATTGTTGCGATGGTTGGGATTATGGAAACAATAACGGCTATGCTTCAGATTTTTCTTTATTTTTAAACTTTAAAAAGTCTTATTGGTGTTTTACTATTGTTGCATAAATTAATAATTTCTATGAAGTATATTTATTAATATTTCCACTCGATTTTGTCTTAAATTTTCTTTATTTTCATTGCTTGCTTGCAAATTGCTATTTCTAGAAAACATGAAATTAGCTTGATTTTAGCTTAAAATTTAATGTTGATAATGGTGATACAAGCGTGCATGATATTTTTGAGAAAAAAAAAGTGGTTAATTTGCAAGATTTTAGGATAAATTTGGGGCAAAAAAAATTGTTTTTGGTCTCAAATTGCTTGATTTTTCGAAGAAAATGTGTGGTGGTCCAGCTCTATCTTTATATATCTACTGATGTAATTATACGAAACTTATTGGTCTATAACTCTTTCTACATTATAATTTTTAATACTGAGTAGTATTTTCTTCTAAAATTATTACACCAACAACCACCATATTTCACAGCATTTTGCAAGTGATATTGTAGTAGATTTTTGTTTTAGTTTACAAGTTCTCCTAACCTAATAACACCGCTTCACATCCAGGTTTATATGGAAAAAACAGGTAGAGAGTGTGGTTGCAAAGGGAAGAAGGGCTCTGGGTATGCTGGGAAGGGTGCTGAAGGGAGTCAGCTGTGAGGTGAAGTAGAAGGCGTATGGCACAATGGTACGGCCAATGTTAGAATATGCTGCAGCAGTATGGGACCCATATGTGGAGATGGAGATGTGAGAACTTGAAAAGGTGCAGAGGGGCAGCAAGATGAGTGAAGGGTAGGTGGAGAAGGCAGGAGCAGGATGATGGGGAAGAAAGGAACTATAGGCCATCAGTGATGATGAAAGAAATGGGGTGGAGCTCATTGAAGGAAAGGAGGAAAGGTGAACGGCTAGTCAGGATGTCCAGGGTGGTGAATGAAGAGGGAGATTGGGGAAGGCTACACTGCAAGCTAAGTAAGGAGGTATTTAGAGGGAGAGGAAACAACAGTGAGAAGTTTCAGAGGAGAACGGAGCGAGGTAGGCAGTCCATGCTTGTGAGGTCTATGAGGGAGTGGAATGTGTTGAGGGAGGAATTGGTATCTGTGAGAGGGGTTGGTAAGTTCAGGAAGGGAGTGAAAAAGGAGTTGGTTGGATGAAGGGGAGGTGAGAGAGCTCGCTATTGGGCGGTAGGCTAATTGCGAGTGTATGTATGTATGAGCCATTATAAACTTCACTTTTTTCTGAAAACAATTAACTCAATTAAAGTACAACCACAACACACAGCAAGGTTGTATTGTCCCTACGATTCACCTTATAGGTGAATACATTCGCTGTCAGTGGTCACAGTCAGTAAGTGAATAAATATTATGTGTGTGTCACTATACCTTGGTTTGAAACTTTCGTATTGCAATGAACATTGTGTCTGTAGTAGTAATGCTCAGAACATCAATAATGATCGCAAAATACATGTTTATTTAAGCTAGGAGATCACTGCAACGAATTTTCTCTTCCTCCTTATAAATCAAGCACAATTTAAAACTGAAAAACACTCAAATACTATTTATTTTAGTACAGAGTCAACGATGTTTGTTGTCGCAAATTCACCTGGTATTTTTTAATACATCGTGGATGAGTGGGGAGGGAAGGGGGAAGTGCCTGACTAGCGAGAATGCGAGACCGGGAGGGAAGAGAAGTTGGCGAATGAAAAAGCTGGCCTGGGAGGAAGGGTAAGTCAACCAATGAAAATGCTTGGTCAAAAATCATTACGGTACCTTATATGCCAACATAGATTCTGAGGGAATCTTTGCCCTGGGATGAAGTCAACCAATAAAAATGCTTGATCAAAAATCATTACCTTATATAGTAGATAGTTTCTGAGAAAATAAGTGCATGAAAGCCGGGAGGGAGGGGAAGTTGGCCAATGAAAAATGCCATGGTAACTAGAGATACTATTTTCCTTAAATTACTCCGCTTCTCCCTCCATTTTTCTAGGATATATAAAGGCCGAAACATAGCCAAATCTCTCACTCTGATATCAGTGCTTGCCATCTGCATATCCGAGTACCCTTCTGCTTCGTCGCCATTTTGCATCTAGTGAGTTACTGCAATGTTTCATGATCGCCTTCCAGTTTAACTTCAAGTATTTGCTCGCTAAGGTATGTGATGATTTCAAGTAAACTTTTATAACTGGTTAAACTAATATTTTTAAAGAATGAACTCTTAATTTTAAAAGTAAATAACTGATTGTTTAATAATGAGCTGTTTAAATAAAGTTTTATTGAAAACTATTTTTAAAATGAGCTTTTAAATTTTAAAAGTAAGTGAATGATTGTTTGTCAGAGAGCTCTTTAAATAAAGTTTTTCTGCAAACTGTTTTTAAAATAAAATTAATTTGTGTACATGTTACAATGCAAAGTTATTACCAGCGTTTATTTTATTTTCTACGCTTCTTTTAAGCCAGTACATCAGCCTCTGGCCAAAGGTTCGTGCTAGGTCTGCCAGCCAACATCGGAGCAAGTAAGCACTGACTGTCAGTTGTCGCGTGTTGTTAATTCTTTTGAAAGTAAGTAGTAGCGCCGATATTAAGAGAGATATATATATATATTGTTTTATTTTTTAAACGTGCATTGATCCTTTGTAGGTCATTACAATCAGCAGTCGCAGGTCCCCCCATTTCCTGGAGTTGCCGATTTGCCGGATTTGCAGTCAAGCCTGTATGTCCGTAAGGAAACCACAGTATCTCCATGCTAATACGTGCAGTGAGTAAGTATTTACCACTATGAGACAAATATTCGGTGTATGACTTTTTTTAATAAAATTTTTTTACATTATGTGGTGAACTTTTGTCCAGATGAAGTGACTTCCGTGATCGGTCGTCAGAGAGTCCCCTTGAATTAAATCATCGGTTTCGTGGAAGTCCCTATCAACACAGCCTATCGTTGCTAGGAGAGAGTGACTGCAGTCTTACTTATTTTCTTCTGGTAAGGAACTCTACTGCCTACATTCTCAACTGTTTGTGAGGATTTTAACAATAATCATCAAAAAATTCCGTGTTGCTTTTAAAAAGCATCAGCGAAATAATCATATTATTTTATTTTTAAAGCCTATACCCTAATGATGGGGGGGGGGGGGGAAATGACATTTTGATACGCAGAGTATACATATACCTATAAACAGAGTAGTTACACTCTAAATAAATTATTTTAAAAGTTTTGCAAAGGATTTTCTTGTATCATAACTTACATAATTGATAAGTGTACATAAAATGTTTCTTCTATAAAAGAGATGAATTAAAAGCTAGGCCAAATATTTCAAAATATAATTTATTTTTAAAAAATACACTTTGTCAGCTTGTGTGTCACTAACCTACGCGCTTAGTATTGTTAGACCTTAACCACAAGACCAACTTGATTTATGACTTATTTTTTGAGTAAATATAGCTGCAAGTACATACAAAAATAAGAAATAAGTTATTTGATTAAGAATTATACATATTTATATATACAAAAGCTTTGAGATTTTAATAATTTAAATTAGGCAATTTGAAAATTGCTATAACAAAGTTAAGTATAATATATTACTTATCACTAAACACAAACTTAATTCACTCAAGCTCTCTTAATACTACTGGTTTGTAATTTACTTTATTTCTTCCATATTAATACATACGCTACACTTTGAACAAATAAATATGAGGTCATTTATATTTGGTACTGGAATACCAGGTACCTAAAACTTAACTTAATACGTATTATTATGACTTCAAATAGGAAGGGGGTGAGAGAACAGTAATGACTATGTCAATTAATATACACTTTTTCAAAGTATATATAACCCAATAAGTAGGTTCCATAATATAATTCTAATTAATTTTATTTCAACTTCAAACTCTGACTTGAAATTATGTACAAAAATACCCACATTAAACTCAATAATTTACTTTGCAAGTGCTATGGAGCTTGTACTGTAATTCAGTTATGAAAATTAATTCAAATGTTAAGACCCCTTGGTCTTTGAGTTATTTTCGTATATATTTTATATGACAATTGTTATTCCTTATTGAAATCAATTAATGGCTTTCCTTTATGGGCATTCAAACGTGTCCCATCTGCCAATCAAGCAAACATGAAAAGTAATTGTAAATAAAAGCAAACTGATTATAGCCATTGATAAGTAGTCGTATGAAATTGGGTCTAACACTTTAAACAATCTGTTGTCACTGAACTTACCATATGAATACACTGGATGAAGTGCTGGCAGAACTGGCAACTGGGTGTGATTTATTTGCCAGTTTGTGTCGATTGCAGAGCTTATATTGTAAAACTGTATTCCAGCTGTGAGAGTTAGTTGTTCCAAATAAAAGGCATGATGGTAAATCCAGTGCAAAGTTATCACCGTTTGCTGTAATGGTACTGTGGGTGCACGTACATCGCACAAATATGTGGCCTCGACAATAACCTGTTCTGGTGGTTCAATGTGACACCCACATGGTACAAGTACCTCGACTGTACCCAATTAAAAATTATTTATTATACCATTGAGGGAGGTATTCACACACTTCAAGGCTGTAACCTTGGATGAAGGGGGGTTGAATGAGATGGGCGGAGGCAGGGGGGTCGGTGAGAACAAACTGATGTGGGAGGATGGGGTGAATTGATAATTAAATGTCATCTGTGCATTGAAATTTACATTGAGAAAATAATGCATTAGTATCTGAAAGAAAAATCGCTGCCTTGATACATTTGGTATTTTCACACATTAGTGACTCCTTGGGGATGGCCATAACATCCGGGGGCATGTGGGGTGGTTGTGATGCGGCTTTGACTATGTCCTTGGTTGGATCAATAGCAAGAATGGATGATGGAATTTGAATTGTGCATGTTTGATTTTCAAAATGGTAAGGATTAGGTATTACGTTATACACTTGCCATCTAGAGTACATGCGGACAACTGGGATCTGCAGTATTATGACCATTTCTTTGTCTGCAAAGGTACACTAGACCAAGTCGTGCATATAATACTTTATTATGTCATGAATGACAATACTTAAAGTAAGGTTTGTTTTGTGTAATTGAAATTCTAATTTCATTAGGTTGTTAGACTACTGTGTTTTATTTACTCCACTTAATGGAAGCCTGTTAAATTGGCACGAGTTGATATAACTTCGCAACAATTCTTCTATGACAACATTGTTTATAAATTGCAGAAGGCTTGTGGTTACCAAATTAAATTCTAGTTCAATATTATCTAGTGTGCCTATGGCAGACTGTTGGGTTTTCAAAACTTGAGATAGACCATTGATAGACTCCGATATGGAATTAACTTTCCCTGAATCTTTATGGTCATTTTTATTAATTACCTTCACAGTGACATTGAGTGCGTGGGTTTTGATGTGAATGTCGTCTGTGAGTGTTTTAATTTGACCATCTAGTTCGGCGTCATTGTCGAGCAATGCACGCAGGTGCTTATTGGTTAATATATTACAGCACCATGTTGCTACGTCACCAAAGATCTGTATTCCTCTCTTCTGGTGGAATTGGGTACTTAGACCGTTCAGAAATTCTCAGATGACTCCTCGCTCCACTTCCTGTAAATATTCATATAAAATCTTTCCATTCTTGCATGAATTACACGAGCAGTCAGCACAAACTATGTGTAAATATTCCTCCACAGATTCTGGTGTTTGGGGGAGCTGTAATTGTATTTTAAAAATTAGGGGTAAGCTCTCCTTATAGACGAAGACGATCTCTGCAGGGAAATAACACATCCCAGCATGAAATCTGCAATTGGCTGGCAGCGTCAGAACAGCTGGCAGCAGGAAACAGAGTGCTGTCATGACCTTGCTCACTTGGTGAGCAAGGTGAACTCCCCACTCCTTGGCTCGAGCTGAGCTGGCGATTGGAGTCGCCATGACGATGGTAAAATGCATGCACCGGGCGTGCCTCGTGCCTGCACAGTGCTACCAACTGCACCTTGCAGTAGAGACCGCAAGGCAGTGCTGTCTCTAAGGTGTGGTGCAGGTTCTGTGGTTGGCGGCCATGGTTTCCTCTCCACGTCCTCGACTGTGCTGCAGTGATCGCTCAGCGTGGCGACAGCTAGGAAGGTTTGCGGGCACCTTGCATAGCCTGGTCCTGCTGCATCACACATGCTGAGATCAGGGTATAGTCAGCTCGTCCCAGTTGTGGTTGTGACTGGCTGCATTGGCGGCGTTTCAATCTGCTCACCGAATGGCCCACGTCACTTGTTACACTCAGTAAAACAATGAAATAAATTTTAACACAGTTTAAAGTACACTTTAAACACTTATCACTTAATACTTACAAACAAATTCCGTTATATGATATTATATTACTCTACAAATGCCAGTTTTGCGTGTCGAGTGCACTCTGTGTCGTATTTTGGTGTACCACTCTTGTTGGTCTGAATTCGTATAGTTGAGTCACCTAATACATCAGTTATCCTAAAGAGGCCACAATAGCGTCGCATTAAAGCTTTCTGTCGCACTTTGTTTCGTACACAGACGTAATCATTAAGATGCAACGTACATTTCTTGTGTGACCTGTCAAAATAGGTTTTCTGACTCACTTGAGGTTGCACTAATTTAATTTTGGCCGTTTCACAGTCATTTAAAAGACGTTGGCACCAGTCATTCGTTCGTTGGGAATGCTGGCCTGCAAAGACGTGTGCCGGAAGGGCATCTTCTACACCGTGTAATAAATAAAAGGGAGTAAACTTAGTTGTATTATTAATACTTGTGTTGTAATTAAATGTGATAGATTCGACGTAAAAGTCCCAGTTTGTCTGATCTGTGTTTGCACAGGCAGTCAATTGCTACCCAATTATGTGGTTTGATGCTTATACAAGGCCATTACACCTGGGATTATCGGCTGTAGTTGGATTGCAGTATATATTTCTTACAGATAGTAACTTACCTATAAATCAAGTATTATTTTTAATAAATGTTATTTTCACAAATAGTAATTCCAATGATACCAATTGTAACCAGAAGTTTTTCATTTCTTTGAATTAGTGTTTCAGCCAGCAGGCACGACAACTTACTGTAATTTCCCACGAGTAAAACATTCCCTGGCATGTTGTCGAGTGACCTTGCACCACATGCGCACAGATTTTGAATTCCCACATACCCATGTCCACTGCCTAGTCTTTAAGGGGTTCTTTCTTTTAACATTAAATGTGGCAATGGACACTCCTTCTTTCCTGTGGTCTCGCTACACTACGTCCACTGGCATTGTAAGGTGGTCGACCTTAAATATAATTGTTACTATGTTAAATGTCATATTTTATATTATTTTACCTGCCTTGCCAATTGTAAAAATCTCAACATATATTCTGAAATTTATCCTTGTAAAACGGACCCTCGAAGTTGGTGTTCCATCTACGACACTGCCACTAAATATAATCGTGTCTGCCACAATGTGACATCGTCTACATGCTTGTACCTGATCTCCTCGGACCCATCACTACAAACCTGCCTTACCAAGGACGACTTCTGATGGCAACTAACTCTTCAGCAGCCGGGGTGGCTGCTATTTTGACAAAAAAGGGGGAGCAGTGTGGCGGACACCAGAGGGCCGCACACGAGCTAAGGTAGTATGGGATATACATTTTGTGCCAGCCTCCTGTTGCCATAACAGACTTTGGTTGATCCACTGCCGGCTCCTATATAAAGGCTGGCCACACTGCAGCACCCCCCTCCCCCCCAGTAAGACGTACGAGGCAGCAGAAGAGCGATGTGAAGTGGCAGAGCGACATCGACGACGAGGGTATCTTGATTTTTAGGCCTAGAGGAGCTCTGGGCCGCACATTTATCTAAAATACATTTGAGCATAACTTCGGCTTGGCAGTTAGGCATCATCCCAGATCTCATGTCAGTTACTTATTCGTTAATTAATCATAAAATTATCTGGCAAGGCTAGGGCAATAACTTGTACTCGTTACTAAATGTAGTTTTGCATTATCGCCTCCTCTGAAAGATTCACTTATGTTTATTGATCAGAGTAATGTTAATTGTATTTTTATTAAAATTATTATTTAATGTATAGTAAACGTGTTTTATAGAAAGAATTCTAACCTTATTAGTGTAACCTATGAATACTGTATACCCCCCGAGTGTCTCCCTCCTACTGTTTTCATATTGCACAGAAAACCGCTCAAGTAAGCAACAGATAAGAATATCCAACAGTAGTAATTGTTAGAAGGAAGGGAGTCGCTACACCCTGTTCAATTTGGTTGTACAATCATTACAGATAAGTTAACCCTACTTTACGAGACATCTCTTGTGTTTTAACACTATTCAATGCCTTATGTCTAGTTGCACCATCATGGTACGTAACTCGAATGGTGCAACCACATATGTTAGAAGAGGGTGGAACAGTTTTCTGTGAAATTCTTACATCCGATATAGGATTGAGTTTCGACCATGATGGTGCAACTGGGCTTTAGTGAACATGTCTGCTAGGTTGAGATTAGTGGATTATAATCAATTTTAATAAGATTTTGCATTACACATTCTTTCACATAGTGGAACTTTACATCAACATGTTTAACATCTTCAGACATTACACATTCTTTCTTAAGTATCTAAAGATGTGCTCAACATCACACCAGTCACACAATCTTGGTTTACTACACAAAAGACTGAGTTTGCTTACAGCAAATGCTATATCCGGTCTTGTAACACCTGAAAGATACAATAAGCAACTAATTGCGAGCCTATAAACCTGTTCATCAAAATCTACATCCTCTCATGGCATGCCACCAGACTTACTCACTTCTAGGGGTGCTGATCCTTTACGTTGTTCATACCAAACTGCTCTAATACCTGGTCTGTATAGCGACTTTGGTCCAAAGTGACCATATCACTGTTTGGTTTGGTTACCTTAATTGAGAGAAATTGTGAGACATCAATTGGCATTCTTACGTTTAGAAGGTTTTACATTTCACACTTCAGCCACTCAATATTGTTTCTTCTTTCCCATACACTAATATCATGAACATACAAAACTACAAAAAGTTCCTTACATTCATCAAAGTAGATACAAGGGTCATATAAACAAGGCTTCAAACCTAGGTCACACAACAGACCCTTAATGTGTCGGAATCAATCTCTACCTTGCTGCAGTGCTGTTCTCTGAATATTAGTTCATTCCGCTGCCATTGTCGCAGCATGCCGAGACTTCCACCTTGGCGGGCTCGAATACCCCTCCTTTCTCCTTGCTCAACCTCCCCATCTCCACTTCTCCTATCCAGGCTGGTTACTAAAATAAAATTATTCCTATAAGTGAGATGAGGTTGTGTGGGGCTGGAGGTGCAGCTCGACAGCTGCCGGCTAATTTAATCATTCCTGTTGGCGAGCACTAGTCAAGAAATGAAGGGGCCGAGAATTCGCAAGACAGTAGCAGCTCGACGATAATTTATGTAATAAAATTCTTTCAATATTGCTGTGTGTGTGGAATTCTTTTTCCACAGTCATGTTTTGGATATTTTTAGTGATCGCAATGATGGGAATACGACGAGTGGTAAGTGTGGATGGCGTATTAAATTGGGCAGTAGTTTGAGTATGTTTGCAAATTAGGAATTTTAATTTGGTAGCTAGGTAGCAGCTTTAGATTTGCCTTCAGATATTTACCTTGGTTTGCCAGAGTAACGTTTGTAAAGAATTAACTTGAGGTTTGCTGGTAAGATTTTCTTATTGGTTAGAAATAGTTTGCCTTAACCTCTTTGCCCTATTGGGCTGGCCCTGCCTTATTTGTTTTTTCAGCTGTTCCACACGCCGCTGCAGGAATATACATATATTTTACTTTGTTGTGTTTGAGTTTCAATCGTACATCGCTTTAATGGCCCATATTAATTTCACATTTTGTGTGCTGGTGCACGAAGTATTAGTGTAGTTTTAATAGTAATTTTAACTTGTTCATTTTAGCAACGCATCCTTTGATGCGGCAGCTCGCCTACAGTGCTTGCTGTATGTTTAATCACCTGTTATTGATATTTTGCCCTTGTTTGGTAAATTCGAATTTACATGAAAGTTCTTATTAGTATTTGTTTTGGAGAACAGGTATCATGAGTAACTTAGAATTGAGAGAATATGATGTTACTATTAATTATTGTGGTGCAGTGTTAAGACCCTTGGTTACCCTGGCAATATCCAGTACCTTGAGTCATCAAATGGTTTAAGGGTTTGGTCGGAAAGTGACATAACCTGGTTACTTACATTGGTAGACTTCTATGTGTATGAAATATGTAAATCAGCCAGTAATAATTTGTTAACTTAGGCTCAAGTTAGTAGCCATTTTAGGTTGTGAACCTTGCCCTTAACACCTGTACGTTTTCGTTATTGCGTATCCCGAAGTTTTTCTTAATTGGAATATTTTTCACTGAGGAAATTGGTTGGTGAAGTCGAGGCGAGTCAATGTAAATCAAATGCTTGTAAAATTTACGCTTTCAAAATGAATCATATACTTATCTAATGTCCTGTACCTGAATTGTTTTATGAAGCAGCATGTTTTATTTAAACGGGCGTGAAGATATTTTAACTTGCCCTACGAATGGACCACCACTTTTAATGTTATTGTCAGTTGATCTATGAATTAATTTTGTTTCCTTTGAATGGAAGTGAGTATAAATATTAATGGTGCAAATGTCTGATCTGATATTGCTGGTCTGGAATGGAATGATGTTACAAATCAAGTAAACTTTGCAAAAGGTACGCAATAATTTGTATTTGTATATGGATTTTGCTTTAATTGAAATGTTTGTGGTGTAATTTACAAAAATAAATTTTTAAATTGAAACTTTGATTGGTGCAGTGTGTGTCATTTGTGAAATGGACTGCTGTGTCAGTTTAAAACTGTGCTAACTTCTGCTCTGTTTATTTGTGTTCCATGTACTCGGCTGTCAACATGAGTCTTTCAGTGTGGTTCATCTATTCTTTGAGCAAAACTTATCTACTGTCAATACTGCACGACTATGAGGTCACCGCGGACGACTCCTTAACGGTGGCTCAATTGCGCTTACTTGCTGTGCAAGGTGTGCGGGAGAAAAATGCAGTCTCCTTACAGCAGACCATGCCTGGCCAGGCTGCCCCGGTGAGCCAATCGTCTGTTTCTGTAGACATACTTTTAATGCTATCCTTTAACCAAATTAGTCCTTTGACATCAGTAGAACCTGTTGCTGTCCTGACCATTTTATTGCGGTAGCTGAATTAGCTTGTTTACATTTGTGTCCTGACGATCATTTGTTAAAAGCACTCACGGTCAAGGTCGAAGGCCTTGTTTTAGAGTTGTTGTACGAGGATCTGTCGCTGCCGCAGAACTGAACTTTTGTGGGTTATAAGATACATGTATTGGACGCATTATTTCCCATACAAGTTAAGCGTCAGTGTGAAACGAACTTGGTCTATCGTTGTCAGAAACCTGATGAGACTGTTTGTCACTTTATTGAATCAGTCCATGCTTTTCACGTCACTTTAGGTCTGGCTGTGAGTGAGCATGAATTAGTAAACACTATTGTCGAAAATTTTGATCTGCATGTAAAGGTTCAGTGTATGATGTTGTATCCACCAACAACTTTTAATAAGTTGCATGAAATTGCCATTGAGGTAGATGGTAGGGTTGCAGCTGCGCACAAATATGCTAAGGATTTTCCACCTCTGGTTTATGCACATGCCGATAGGTCAGTCAGTGTGTCGGGACAGTCACTTTAGGTGCAAAATGTCGTTGGAAATGCGCGACGTGGATTAACAGTATATTGTGCCAACCGTACCATCTTAGGCCACTGTTCAGCTGAATGTCAGTTGGAAAAAATTCAGTTTAAATGAAAAGCGATGCTTCTGCTGTGGTGAGACTGGGCATTTAAAACATTTTTGTCCCAGGTCGGGAAACGAGGTGTGACTGGTGCGCGATGTGGTAGCTCCGGTCATCGGCTTCGTGCAAAAATACGTGGTCTATCCAAGTGTACAGTGTGCATCACATGTGGTGGCCGTAATTTTACCGCGCTCATTGATACGGGTGCTACCCATTTCGTTATGAACCAAGGGTTTTTGAATAAATTGCTGGATTGTAAGATCTTTTCGAGTGTTCGCATTTGCAAAATGCCTGAAATGATTGTATTGCCAATGGGGATGTCATTAAATCAGATGTTTTGATCCATTTGCATTTTAAGATAGGGAGGTTCACTTGGACCTTCCCTATATGGGCATTTCCGATTCTTTCGCATGAGTTCATTCTTGGCTTAGAGTTTTTAGGGAAAACATGCGCTACTGTTAATTTTCATGAAAATTTTCTTTCATTTGGCTTTGCTCCGAACATATGTCGGTTTGTGTAATGAGAAAGGATGAGTACATTTTTCCACCGAGTCATGGAATGAGCAGATAGTGAATTATAATTCCAGGATTGAAAGCCTGAAGGCAAAATTTGCGGGCGTGATTACGTCCAGGATCGGAAAGTGCGACGTTATGCCCTAACAGTTTCCTTTAAACGATGACATTCCCGTTTGTGACCAGCATTTTAAGTGTTTGCCTCCTAAACTTCAAGCTTTTAGAGACATTATCAATAGACTTTTCGAGTCCGGGGTAATAGTACCATCTACATCTGATTACTGCTCGCTGGGATTTTTGATTCGTAAAAGGGATAGCGAAAACTATTGTTTGATAGTGAACCATTCACTAGTCAGTAAAAAAATACATAAAGATTCTTTTCCACTGCCCACAATAGACTGTGCCCTACATCATCTTGGGAAGGCTAGAGTGTTTTCATTACTGGACCTCAACAATAGTTTCCACCAGTGCCTGTTGGACCCTGCTTGTAGAAAACACACAGCCTTAAGCACTCTGTGGAAGCAACATGAGTTCATGAGAATACACATAGGGTCAATCTTCGACACTCATGCCTTGTCTCACGTGGTTGATCACATCTTGTCCGAATTTAAATACAAATTCGTGTTCAATTATATTTACGATATTATTGTGTACAGCGACGATAGGGAATCTCATTTACATAATTTGGAACAAGTTCTAGCTTAAATGGGGGAAGTGGTCCTTACTGATAACCCAGATAAGGTGACTCTCGGTGCCAATAGGGTGGAATTTCTTGGTTATGTTTGAATTTTACATATCCTAGAAATTTTAAAGGTTTACAGAACTTTCTCAGAGTAATGGGATATTATTTATATTTCATTGATCGCTATTCAAAACTGGCAGCACCTTTGAACCACCTTAAGAAGAAGGATGTTCCTTTTGTTTAGTGTGCCGAGCAGGAAAGTGCTTTCCATAATTGGAAGCAAGTATTTTCATCTCCCCTGGTATTTCAATTGCCAGATTTCTCGATGCTGTTTCTGGTACAGGTCGAGACATCGTCCCTGGCCTTAGGAGCTGCCCTGAGTCTGGTTTAACACCTATAGCCTTAGCTAGTCAGACCTTGACAGAGGGTGAACGCAATCTTGGTATCTACGAGGAGACGTTGGCCTGCATTTTTGACTTACAGAAATTCGCATTGTATTTAGAGCACGGAGAATGCGATTTGTATACGCATAATCAGGGCTTAAGCGGGGTTCTTGACCACCCTCGACAGCTAGGTAAATTGGGACGATGGGTGATGCGGCTCTCGAGGTTCCGCTTCAAAGTTCATCACGTCCATGGCACTGAAAACCAAGTGGCCGATGCCCTTTACAGGATGTACGATACAGACGAATTTGAGGTGGAATGGAGGGAAAGTCCGGACACATCCATTAACCTTATACAGGTTATGCCCAGAATTTTTTCTTAAGTTACTTCATGCCCAAGCCAAAGAAGATTTCTGTTCGTGTGTGGTGGAGGAGGTTAAGGAGGGCAAAGATATTCCCTATGCAGTCGAAAAGGACGTTCTTTATTACATGGGGAAGACAGGGAAGGTGTGTAAAACAGTGGTTCTGCTGTCATTGCAAAATATGTAATCAACTATTTTCATGATTCTGTTTTCAGCAGGTATCAGGGCATTCGTAAGACTTTTTAAAAGATCGCAAATGATTTCTCATAACCAACTTTTAGAAGCGATGTGTGTGCCTTTGTGAGGTCCTGTGAAACCTGCCAGAAATGCAAACAGACACAGAACATGAATGTTGGGCAGAGTGTGCTTCAGTTACCAGAATTTCCTTGGGAGACAATGCATTTGGACATTTTTGGTCTGTTAGTCAGTTCTCATAAAGAGAACATATGCATCTTAATTCTGTTGGATACCTATTCCAAATTTGTATTCTTGCTTCCCCTAAGGAACATGAAGTCGTATACGATAGTGTGGGTACTCTCTGAACAGGTATGGAAAGTTTTCAGTGCCCTGGCTGAGATTTTGACAGACAATGATAAGTATTCTACTTCAAAACTGTTTCGCGATATATGCTTCCGCTGGGTAGTCATACATTTCACCTCCAGTTCATATTTTTCTAAAGGGAATCAAGTGCAATGATTCAATAAGGACCTAAAGGCATGTTTGACCATATTTTATAATCAGGATTATACCCGTTGGGACTAAGATCTTGACTTCCTCTATGTGCGTTTCAATAGTGCCTTGCATGGCTCTACAGGTGTTCCTCCTTCTTTGCCCTTTCTGGGGTGGTCCTTGATGCATCCATTGCTAAATCTTTGGCACATTCCACCCTTTCCTTCTCCTTTTTCTGTGGCTGACCGGGACAGGCTGTTGGGCGAGGTCTATCAGCAGTTAGAGTTTGCCAAGAAGGCTGGTAATGATATATTTAATGTTTCTTGCTCTCCTTCTTTTGTGTCGGGTGATCTCATGCTCATGAAGTCTTTTCGTCTGGCAGACTTGGCCAATGATCACTCTGGTAAACTTTTTCCGAAATTTGAGGGGCTCTATAAGATCAGTAAGTACTTAGGGCCCAACTCAGTTAAACTCATATTCCCATCAGGTAAAGATTTCAGAAAAGCGTATGTTGTGCATTAAAAAAGTTTGCACCTTGTTCTTAGTTCATATTTTGTCTCCCATCTATTGTCTGTATTTGTTTTTAATAGTGTATGCCATTTTTTTCCCCTTTGCCTTATCCTGTCTTAGTTATTTATTTTTGATTTATTCTCCCATCTAATGTATTCCCTTTTTATTTCATGTTTGAACCTGTCTTCCACTCGAACCACGATGAGGAGGCCCACTGGACGTCGCTTGCTGAGCTTCATGTCCTCTTCCTAACAGACTCTGCTGCTGCAGAGTACCCCCCTGCAACTGTTCTATGAGCTCGAGAAGAAACCTGCCATTGGTGTATTGAACTGTTCTACAGGATTTTGTGTATCTTCCCCGGGGAAGAACTCTCTTTGGTCTTCGAGTGAAGGGAAGCAACTAAGAATTATTCGTGCTTTTGTTTCTGCCTTGAACTGTGATGTGATGTGTACTGTTTGTTTGTTTTGGGAGACTGCTACCATTTCTGCATTTATTAACTTAATTTTTCTCCTTCTTCAGTCTCTATGAACTTTCTGTGTGTGTCAATGTTTAGGAAATTTGTGCCAGGGTTACTGGAGCCTATACCAGATGGTGTATTTGTTTTTCTGCTCCTAAGAGAAGGTTACTTTGGCAGGGGGGTTGCAGCAGTGATGCTCCCTGAAAATTAGTTGTTTTTGCTGCCATTGTCGCAATACACTGAGACTTCCACCTTGGAGAGCTCGAACACCCTTCCTATCTCCTTAGTCCCCTTCCCCTCCTCCATTTAATCTATCCTGGCTCGTGACTAAATTAAAACCATTCCTGTACACGAGACGAGGTTGTGTGGGGCTGGTGGTGCAGGTCGACAGCTGCCGGCCAATTTAAACATTCCTGTCGGTGATCACTAGTCAAAAAATGAAGGGGCCGAGAAATCGCAAGGCAGCAGCAGCTCGACGATAATTTATGTAATAAAATTCTTTCAATATTGCTGTGTGTGGCAAATCTTTTTCTATGGTCATGTTTTAGATATTTTTAATGGTCGTAATGATGGGAATGCGACGAGCGGTGAGTGTGGATGGTGTATTAAATTGGGCAGTAATTTGAGTATGTTCGCAGATTAGGAATTGTAATTTGGTAGCTGGCTAGCAGCTTTAGATTTGCCTTTAACTCTATGTCCTATTGTGCTGGCCCAGCCTAATTATTTTTTTCAGCTGTTCCACACACCGCTGCAGAAATATACATATATTTTACTTTGTTGTATTTGAGTTTTAATCGTGCATCGCTTTAGTGGCCCGTATTAATTTCATGTTTTGGGTGTTGGCGCACGAAGTATTAGTGTAGTTTTAATAGTAATTTTAACTTTATCATTTTACCAACACATCCTTTGATGGGGCAGCTCGCCTGCAGTGCTTGCTGTATGTTTAATCATCTGTTATTGATATTTTGCCCTTGTCTGGCAAATCCAACTTTACATGAAAGTTCTTATTAGTATTTGTTTTGGAGAACAGGTATCATGGGTAACTTAGAATTGAATCAGATTTTACTATTTAATGATGCAGTGCAGTGTTGAAGCGTTTCGTCACCCCGGCAATATCCAGTACCTTGAGTCGTCAAATGGTTTAAGGGTTTGGTCGGAAAGTGACATAACCCAGGCGCATACATTGGTAGCCTTCTACGTGTATCAAATGTGTAAATGAGCCATTAATAATTTGTTAATTTTGGCTCAAGTTAGTAGCCTTTTTAGGTTGTGAACCTTGGCCTTAACACCTGTACGTTTTCGTTGTTGTGCTTCACAAAGGTTTTTCTTAATTGGAATATTTTTCACTGAGGAAATTGGTTGTGAACCTTTGATGAAGTGGAGGCTAGTCAATGGAAATCAAATGCTTATAAAATTCACGCTGTCAAACTGAATCATGCAATTATCTAAGGTCCTGTACATGAATTGTTTTATGAAGCCGCATGTTTTATTTAGATGGGCCAGAAGCTATTTTAATTTGGCCTATGAATGAGCCAGCCCTTTTAATGTTATTGTCAATTGATCTACGAATTAATTTTATTTACTGTGAATAGAAACTATCTGTGGGTATAAATATTAAGGACGTAAATGTATGTTGTGATATTGCTGATCTGAAATGAAATAGTTTTATGAATCAAGTTAGTTTTGAAAAGGTACACAATAATTTGTATTTTTTAAATTGTTTTATTTTAATTGAAATGTTTGTGGTGTAATTTTCAACAATATATTTTGAATCGAAACTTTGATTGGTGCACTGTGTGTCATTTGTGAAATAGACTGCTGTATCAGTTCAATCTGCTTGCTTTAACCCACACAAACTTTCTTTAAGTTTATGTACATAACTTTGTCTTGCTCTATTACTTTCTTCTAAATACAAAGGCTCTTCCATGTTAATCTCCTCATGCAGATAACTATTTAAATATGCACACTGCATGTCAATAAATTCGTGTTCCCAATTATTCTCTATGCCTAGGGCCATGAGAATTCTAATTATCCTTTGTTTGACAACAGGAGTGTAAGTTCCATAAAAATTAACACATGGAACTTAAGCAAAATCTCTGGCCACGAGCCTGGCATTTAGCCTTTCCACTACCCCATCAGGATTGCATTTCACTTTCAAAACCCATTTACAACCAATAACATTTTTGCGTTTAGGTCTTTCAACTATGATCCACACATTTTGCAGTTGAAAATTCTGAATTTCTGCCTCCATTGCCTGTAATCACATATCTTTGTACATACTACTAAAACCATCATGAACATCTACAGGATCACCAATATCTAACAATTCACATCTGATGGCATTGCAACAGATACAGCTAGTAAGTTTAGGGATCTTCTTAGCTTCCTCCCCTTGAGCATTAGTCACAAGACATTTAGAAAAATGACAACAAGCACTCTTAATGAGTTTTGGAGCCCTTGTGGGTCCCCTTAACTGACTAATTGCTTCATTCTCAATATCTACCGTGTTTTAAACATTATTAGCAGCATCATTTGAAATGGCATCACTCAAAATCATATTATTGAGGGTCACGACATTTTCAGCTTCTCTCCATAACATGTCATTAATATGCTCACCTGTATTTATAATAGGGCCATCACTGCATACTACAATATCAACATTGTCTACCTCGGAGATTTCACATTCATTCACATCATTGTTCCTTACTCCAGTGTCTGGTAACACATGGGGTGCATCATCAAATGCAACATCATAGCAATCTAACAACTGAAAATTTTCTGGCTTTGTTTTCTTTATGTCGCTCACCTCTAATTGTTTGAAAGGAAATACGTTTTCTACAAATGTTACATGATGTGCAATATTAAACTTCCTCTCACTTGCATGCCAGACTCTATAACCCTTTATGTGATCTACATACCCTACAAACACACATTCAACAGCCCTTGGGTCAAACTTGCTAGATGGCTCGACTCTAATCCAAACCCCACACCCAAATACCTTCAGCCTCTGCAGAATTTCCTCAGTAACCCCTTTATCTGACCACAATTCATATGGAATGTTGTCTGCAATAGCCTTACTGGGACACAGATTATGTACGAAGCATGCAGTGTTTACAGCCTCTGCCCATAAGTATGTGAGAACACTAGATTGTATCAACATGCACCTTGCCATTTCCATTAGTGTTCTATTCTCTCTTTTTGCCGCACCGTTTTTTTGAGGGCACCTGAGCACAGTTATCCTGTGCACAATTCCATTCACTTGCAAAAACCTCCGAAAATCACTACTACAATATCCCCCCCTTTTTTTTCATATTGCAAAGCCTTTATCTATACACCCTGAGCATTTTCCACCTCAGCCTTGAATGAAACAAACACACTCATATCGTCACTCTTTCTGTGCAAAAATTTAACCATAACAATCCTGGAAAAATCATCAATGAGAGTGAAACATACCTTGCACCTTCAACCAAACCTGGACGAAGCTCGCCCATTAAATCACTGTGGACCAATTCTAACAGGTTTACAGTGCACCTGTTGCCTTTCCTTGGGAAAGGAACCTTCGTCACCTTACCCTTAATACCTTCACCTGCCTTAGTTTAACTAAGATCATTTAACCCTGGAATTTTTACCAGTACTGCCTCAGGCAGATGACCAAGTCTCTTGTGCCACATGGTGACTGCTCTTAATGCGACTGCATCTGTTACTTCATGCTTCTTCTCCAGCTACTCTGCTGCCACCACACTTCTCAATTGATTCGAGCTTATTAACAGTCTCAAGTAAGTAAATTTCCCCTTTTTTCCTTTGCGGAAAAGACACTTTTCTTTGTTCAATTTCAGTATCTTTACCTGTAGCACAATTTTTATTTAATTCAGTATTGATTCCCTTGTTGGAAAGGCATCTCGCGGATAATAGATTATTCCAAGTCAGGTACATATAGAATATTACTCAACCCTATAGTCCACCCACCACATTAATGTGTAATTCTAATGTGTAAAGAACCAATACCCATTGCAGCCACTTCACATTTCCCAAGTCTAACACTTCCCATTAGATCCTTAAACATTACAAACACCGAGCACAAAGGAGTAATGTGGACTGACGAGCCAGAATCTAACACACACATTGTTGGTTCAAATCTGTAAAATAATGCTTTTCCTGCAATGTATCTCCTAATTTTTTTCTGCCAGCCTTTACTATCATCATTCCCTTCATCATTCTTCTTATCACTCACAGTTTGCAGAAATATGTCCAAGCTTGCCACATTAAAAACACTTTACTGGACTGTCCACCCAGTTATTGTTGCGCTGTTTAGAAACGTGACCATACACCACAGTTATAACATTTCAAATCAGTATTTTCACGACTGTAACCTTGAAAACTACCTCTGGTATGATGGTGCATACCTCTTAGAGCTCTTCTGCAGTGCTTCTACCTCCTGGCCCCCTTGTGTTGTTCAACCTTTTCTCTTCAAGTTGTAACTTGCTCTTGAAATTTGGTACATTAATTGCTTCTTCATTTTGTTCCAAACTTCTTACCATAATCTCATACTTTTCCTTGAGAAAACTCCACAACATAAAAGCAGCAACAATTTTTTGTGTATAATGCATGCCACCTTCAGCCAACTGACGACACCCATTTTCGATTTTATCTATGTATTCTCTCATTGATACTTCTTCTCTCTTCTTATAAACACAAAGTTCTTCTAGAACTCTAACTAAGTGCATCATACCCATGTTGCAGTGTATCTCCTTTATCAGCTACCATGCATCTCATGCAGTCATAAAGTATGTGATGCCATTAATCGATGCATCGTTCACCACAGTTTTGATTAAGTGTACAGAGTATATTGATACTTATTTTGTTGCTTGGGAGTCCAATCAGCGTCGTCGTCCGGAATATTTTCAGTAATATCCTCCAATAACCTTCTTTGCTCCAAAGCAGCTTTCATTAGTTCACTCCAATGTGTGTAATACAACTCTGTAAGATTCGCCACAATGTGACGATCTCTTACAGCTACCATCTTCCAAGCATATTCTTTCTTCTTTCAGAAAAAATTCAGCCAAATATCGAACGCCTGTACATCGATTTTATCCACCCCAAAGCCGTCACTACATAATTCAGCATCCAGGGCAAATAACTTCACTTTCGATTCGTGCAGCTATCGGTGAATATATCATAACACCAAGTTTACTTTACTCGTTTATTTGACAAACCTGAGACACCACACCATTCGCCATTACGACACAATCACATTTGTACAAGAAGAAACATGTTACCAAACAACAAAAAATATATTCAACAAAATTTCAACACACAACTGTTACCAACTCATTACACATCATTGCTCTACCGAGCTGGTGCTAGGCACAACCACCACACTTTCCTGCCTTCGGTGAGTGGCACTGTGAATTCATCATCCCTGAGCAGTCCTCCCAAGTCATATCGTTGGTATAATATTTAACATCATTTTCCAAATTAAAGTATGTAAGTTCAGCTTAGATATGTGTATATTAGTGAATGTATGATATTTATTAAGACATTTGAGTCTATTTATTTTCAAGCATAAATTTATCAAATAGTAAATGAATATTTTAATGGGCATGGAACTTAAATTTCTACTCATCCTCGTATTGAATGTAAGGTCGCCCACCATAATATAAATTTGTTCTGCCTGCAGAGTGGGGTGGTGCACATTGAAAGTCGAGAAGTTCATGTATGCAATATTCTGTGATTAATTGAGAGTGATGCATGCCACGTGCACTCACTCCTAAGACCATTTGTCCGGCCGTTACCTGCTGTGCTACCGCAGCATGGCTGTGCGCTCTACCGACTAGCAAAGTGTGCTCCCGGTCGCCGGAGTGATCAGGATCAGCGCAGTGCAAGTTCATGCCGGTGCAGAACCGCCGGTGGTTGCAATGGTAACATAGCGACTACGCGAGGCAGAATAACATGGGACAGAACTGGCTTTAATTGAACTTGTGAGCCAAGAGGCAGTGCCAAAAACTGTTGTTTTTTATTATAAAGGTTTTATGTCTTGCTGTGTTATTCTTGTTCTCTAGTGCATTGTTAAGATGTTATCATTTATTCCATCACACATCTAGTGATTTCTCCATTTAATTCATCAAGTATTTATGGTGCAGGGTTATTTATGTAATTTTTAAATATATTTTAATTGGCTGCATGATGCAAGGTAAAATAACGCAGGTTATAACAAAAAGTAGTGCCACTCTGGTGTGCGGGCCAACTGAGGCCCGCTCGCATATCAGGCAGGAAGAGTAGTCAGCGAGAAGCATCGAACGAGGGTGGTGCGTGTGTCGTGAGCTCCGGCAGTTTCTGCATGCGCCGGACAGCATTCAGCATCTTGATATTGACATTTAGTTTGCAATAGACTCTTAAATTTTGGAACATTTCTTATGAAGCTGCCCGGTACACCACCCACCATTTCCTTGGGAATTGCATCGCCCGGGGAAGTTTAACTTTTCCGTCAAATCTTGCATCATAAGAAGTCTTTCAATATCACCGCAGTGGCCGGTTCTCACCATCTCTTGTTCATGTTAAGCACTCTCCTTGGGGGAGATGTGAATTCATCGGAATGAATATATCTGTGAACTGAATGGCTCGTCATTTATTTTCGATTGCTCTATACGTTTCAGGGAACGGGCTCTCTTAATATCCGCTCAAACAGGTTTAACATCTTTTCATTCTTTTGGAAGTGTCAGTGTAAGCATTGTTCCGTATATTATGTGTGTGCGGTTTGGCCCTGACAATCCACGTATGCGAGTGTTATGACGCTGGTGCTGAGTTCGTGTCCAGCCTGAAAGCAGGTGGGGAACAGGAACTGATGATGTGCCCAGCACCAAGTTCGGTGTAGAGAACGATTGTTGATGGGGGTCGTGCGGCTGACAGACTATGGCGACTCTGGATACGCGGTCAATATGAAGGAGAGCTGAGTGAATTTGTCCGTTATACTATGTAGAGGTAAAATATTGCCTGTAGGCAGAGTAGTTGGCCACTTCGCACGGCTATAATACCACTGAATTTACCCTGCTTGAGGGAGGCAGGCCCCATAAATGCAAAACATACACTGAAATAAACTTGTAAAATTGAAGGGTGCTATTAGGGTGCAGTACCTGATGAACTCAGGAGAGTTAAATGCAATAAAACATGTCTAATTATGGCATGACTGTTTTATTGCCATAAAGGTACAACGGAATGTTACTGCACTTGTTAATGCATACCTTAGTTAAGCGGACCTGGCACTCTGGACCTGCCGGTGGTCGCTACTGCTGAAAAATAAGGTGTATGTCTTAGATTGTAATTATGTGAAAAACATCCCGCCCGTGACGTCCTGGTATGTTATCTTAGGATGCAGGGAGACCTCCCCTCGGCTAAATAAAAGTACTAAAGGGTTCATGAATTACATTAACTATGGATATGAAGAAAAATGCAGCCTATGTTGAATTGCCGAGGGGGGTACACAGAGCTTACCATCTGCCCTACCAGTTGTCTCAAGTGCTGAAGTCTGACTAACGACAAGGCGTCGGTTTCGCCGCACGTCCGGTGAATCCGGCGAATCCAGCACCAAATTAAAAACATGAAAAAAATTCAACTTAATAAATAACATAAGTGAAATTGATGTTGTACATAATAAAGTTTGCTAAACTTAAACACATCGGTGACATACTCGTGAATGCCAGAGCCCCAGATATGGCTAAGAATGTGACATCACGAGAATTTCACTGCACTTGAAGGGTGATATTAATTGAAATGATGCCTCAGGTGGTTGATTCTCGATAGATGATTACATGTACACTCTTATAATTAACATTTTAGAATCGGCATGTGATGTTATGTAATTAATTTCAGGAATGTGTATGGTTGTGACGACACACGGATTTCATAACTAAGGACGGAGCTACACCCTATTTTCTATTGAATGTTATCGACTCTCTATGCTGGAGTGGGCAGTTTCCCTAGTGAGTTATGGTGTAATCACCATGAATTATGCTTAAAATGCTCATATTAATTAATGCTGCTAGGGAACCGCTAACCACTTCACACTTCCTGCGGGAATTTCATTCCCTGTCTTTTGAAACTACTCGGAGCCACGTCGCACTCCGGATTCGGCCACAAGGCCCATCAACATTGCGCACATCGGAAAGTCGTGGGAATAAATGGTGCCGCTTATCCCAGTGTTCCCTCCAACGGCTGATGCATCTAGCGGTCATGGCTTCACGGGACACACTCGTTTAGGTCACATATCCATTCATCACGAGTGTTACCTCTTGTGGTGAATGTTAAATATTATAACCCGCGGCCACGAGTTACAGCACGGCAAGAAAAGTGTAATGCCGTTCTTGTTGACCTGCACTGATCGAGACTGCGACCTAATGTTGATCGGTCGAATGTTGCTGTGTGGTTGATGCGTCTGTGATGGAACAAACTGGCACAAAGGATACATGGACGGCAGGAACACATCAGTTAAATGGGTAGTCAGTTTTCCTGCCAAGATCAACAATGGTACATAATCGACCCATGGATTACCATCTAGCAAACACCTACAGGATCATTCATCTAGAGGAACAATCAACGGGGCAGTGGTCACCAGTATTTCGGCGAGGAGATTGGGTCCGTGTGGACAGCCCACAACCTCGAGATCAGCAGAGTCAACAATTACTGTGACGTCGCCTCGACGGCGTCTGGCGCTTACCAGGTAACATCACATCCTAGACCTCGCCTTCACCACCCCAAAAACCATTCCTACACCATTCATACAACCCTAGTGGCATCAAGAGTAGATGTAGGTATTTGCTTTCATTGAAATCTTCATACGTTTGTCTTTTGCTTGTTTCCATTTGTTTGTTTTTTTTTCGCCTTACCTTAGTTTGTCCACATGCCACATCGACTTTCAATAAGTCAACATTTATTTTTTCAGTTGCAGAATTTCGAGTCATTCCCACCCCTTCTTCCAGTCATCATACTGCTCAAGGAGAGCCGATCAGCGGCACTCCTACTAACTAGTGCCAGTAGCCTATCACAGCAGTGCCTAGTTCACAGCGTTATAGTGGCTGCAGAGTGTAGAGAAAATATTTTCTGGGATATGCTTAAAAGGTCATGAAATATTTCATTAAAATTCAGTCACTTTTTGCAAGAGGCTGATTTTTCTAATTAAGTATAGGTGAAAATACTAAGCTTGTATCTTTATTTCTCTATGTTTTACATTGTTGCTGTCTACAGCTGGCATAAACTCATGAATATTTTTCAGATTAGAGGATATTAGTTTTTCCCCCGACAGGTAATCATATTTCGTAGGTATATCTAAATGTGCTCTTCTTGCTTTCATACAGGCGATAACACAGTCTAATTCATACTCAGTCAACAAAGGAACTGTGTAACACAGCTGCTAATTCTGCCCAGCGTTGGTGTCTGTTCTGTTCTGTAGCCGCAGTACCACTACGAGTTTGGATTTTCATTGTTTGTCAGTTCCTTGCATGTAAAGTTTTCTACGAAATTATGGCACTCAATTAACCTTGTGCTAGCTCCTTCAGTTGCAAATGCAATGGTTCGCAAACGAGCTCAATCTATGTATAATCTTAAGTTTGCATTATTTGTTTTACTTAATTAGGAAACAGTTTTTCTGTGGTATAAATTTGGAACAAAATTAAACATTTGACATCAAAGCCATGTGATGTCTAACATACACAGCGACCACTCTGACACATGCTGTGTACCTCCTCCCAGAAGTCAGTTTGCCTGCTGTGCTGGGATAAGCTACAGTTACTGTCAAAGTGAGGGACCTTGAAACAATAACAAGTATGATAGTAACACCAGAAATCAGAGAGGATATGATTTTGGGCGTGCCTTGGCTCCAGCAGCAGAACACAGTAGTAGAACCGGCTGCCAGGCGCATACATTTTGGCGCAAAGGATATCGATAAAACTTTTGCAGACGACCTAGCCCCAGTTTCTCTCTCAGAATTCGATAATGAAGTTCCGCCACCGTATCAGGCCGCATTTCAAAGAATACTGGAGGAGCATAAGGAAGTTCACTCCGAAGACCGACTGTGGCCGAGCACGAAATAAATCTCACGCAGGAGGTAGCACTGTATGCTGGCCCACGGATTTATATGATGCACCAGAGCAAGATTATATGTGAGCAGGTGAGGGAAATGTTAGTGGATGGAGTAAGCGAACCCACACATAGCATATTCAATTTGTCGATAACATTGGCACCAAAGAAGGATGGCAGTTGACATTTTGAGTCGACTTTCACCCCATCAACAAAGTGACCTGTAATGACTTACCACCTTACATAAGTGTCAAATATGCCCTCGCTTCACTAGGAAAAGCTACAATGATGATGTCACTCGATCTCCGTAATGGCTACTGGCAGATCCGAGTAAAACCAGAAGACCGCATTCACCACGCCAGATGGGCGCAGGTATATTGTTTGTTCAATGCCATTCGGTTTAAAGGTAGTGCCAGCAATGTTCCAATTAATGATAGTTCGGGTCCTGAACTGACTCATCGGCGATCTTGCGTTAGCTTACTTGGACAATATAATCATATGGTCCAGTAGCTGGGAAGACTATGTCCATCGTGTGTCAATAGTGCTAGAACTGCAAGCTGTTATCAAATAATTTTTTGAATTTAGTGATTGAAATTGTTTCTCTGGCTTCCTGAGGTAAGCAATTCCAAAGTTTGATATCACTGACGATGAAAGATGAAGCGAAAAATGATGTGTTTTGGTACTAGAAGCTTTTGATGATCGAAAGAACGAGTGTTTGATGCATTGGGCGTAAGAAACGAGACAAATGGTATCGAGGACATCCTGTTAAAAATAATTTCTTTAACAAGCAGATCTTGTGCACTGATCGTCGATTTTTTAAATCAAGCCATGAGAGAATATGTCTGAATTTGGTGATATTTTTAATCTCAAAAAGAAAGACCATAAGTCGTAAACAGTTATTTTGTATTCGCTGAAGTCTCCGAGCTAGATCTTCATGCAGGTCGTTGAAGACTACATCAGCATAATGGAGGCGTGGAATTATTAATGATTCTGTTAAGGTTTTCATCAATTTCGTAGGTAAGAATATTTTAAGCGTTCTTAATTAATGTTAAGTGACATTTGTTTGTCTACAGATGTGACATGCTCTCTCCATGTTAAAGTTTCACTTAATAATACACCTATGTTTTTTACGGACTTTGATAGAGGAATCGGTTCGCCATCAAATATATTAGGGGCACTAGTGACGTTTGGTGATGTGAGTGGTTTCTTGGATCCAATTATAATGCCCTGGGATTTCTTAGGGTCTAATAGTATCCCGTGCTTTATTGACCATTCTAAGATGTTTGACAATTCATGGTTAATTGTGTCAATTGATGACGTAATATTATCGGGATGAGCTGGCAGGTAGATTTGGAAGTCGTCTGCATAAAGATGGTATTTACAATGTTTTAGTATCTGAGGGAGGTCATTAATGAAAATAGAAGGGGTCCCAGAACAGAGCCCTGGGTAACTCCAATTTTAATTGTGCGCCAAGCAGATTGTTGTTCTCCACAGACAACTCTCTGATAACGGCAACACAAGTAACTTGTAATCCATTTTAACGATATTTTGGAGAAATTAAAATATGATTTTGGCTTGGCAAATAATAGCTCATGATCAACAGAATCGAATGCTTTACTAAAACCTAATAATATCAAAATTGTTAGCAAATGGTTATCCATGTTATGTTTTATGTCATCAATGACCTGAAGACGTGCTAAAGCCCTTTCTGAAACCTGACTGATTTTCGACCTTCAGGTTATTTTCAATAATGTACCTTGTTATCTGTTGGTGTGCAATATATTCAAGGGCTTTAGAAATTGTGGGGAAAAAGCTTATGGGTATATAGTCACTGTCACATTGAGGTTTATTTGTCTTCGGGATCGATATTATTAAAAACAGATTTCCACTGAGTTGGAAAGCTGCATGTGATCAGCGAATAATTAAATATTTTAGTTATTGCTTCTAAGATAAACTGTAAGGCTAGGTTTATCATGCCAATTGAAATTCTGTCATTACCCTCGGCCTCAGTTTTAATTCGTCTGATAGCTTTCAGAACGTCAACAGGCATAACGACATTGAAGTAAAAACGTTCTACACAGCAAGTGTGGGCTTTAATAAGAGAAAGTGTTTCAATTCTTGTTTCAGGAGTAATACGGGTACATGGAGTTGTGAAATGAGAATTAAGTTCGTCAGCACTTGGATTGATTTTTTAGTGTCTTTAAACTTTACACCCATATTTTTAACACTGCTCCATAAATGTCACGGGGGTGAGTTTGGATGTATCAAGCGGCGAGCGTACGCAATTTTAGCCACTCTAATGGTTTGGGTACACAGGTTTCTGAGTAAACAGAATTTATTGAAACTCGCAGATACAGGAATATAATTATTTCTCTTAGAAGATTTATATTTACAAAAAGCATTATCCCAATCAGCCAATAAAGCTTTAATTTCCCGAGTCATCCACGGTGCTAGTGGACGAGAAACCTGCTTAGTTTGTTTCGGAATGTGCTTATCTATAAGTTTGTATAATAATGTGTTTACATTATTTAGTTTGTCATCAACTGTATGCAAATAATCAAGGTCACTTCACCGTATTTCAGGAGCATAAATGTGGCATGTCGATCCTTTTCAGATCTCTGCAAGTGATAATTTTCGTTGAAAATTTTGGAGTACGAAGTGAATAGGTTACATGTATGAGATCGTGATTAGATAAACCCGGCACGCTGATTTGTCCACAGTGTAGGAATTTGTCAGCTTTTGACATGAATATAAGGTCAAGCAGAGTGTCCGTGTTATTAGTTTGGTGGGTGGCTTCAAGTGGACAGTATACTAGATTACATGAGAAGAGATTAGCAAGGAGAAATGTTTGACGTGATTCTGTTAAGAAGTCGGTGTAAAATTACCCTTAATCAATACACTATCATAACTAGGAAATATCGAAAATATGTAGTTTTCTAAGTCATCCATGGACCATATCTTAAGGTGTTTGTAAACAATGGCAATCAGTAATTTTTGTGTATAAATCTTTAATTCAAGAAATAAATACTCAGGCTTTGCACAGTAAGTACTAGGAGAGCTGGAGATAGTTTAAACTGTAATATCATTATGCACATGAACAGTCAATAAGTGAAGATGGAGACTTTCATTAAGCCATGTTTCCGACACTAATATTACATGAAAATGTAGAGGACTAAAAACTGCTCTCAACTCGTCAATGTGGCGTAGTGACTAGCTGTTGAAATGTACCACGTGGAAAGCTCTAGGATTGCGAGCTAGCCTCTGAGAGAGTATAGCACTGGAGGTTTCTGGGCCAGAAGAGGCAACAAGCTGACTGTTACTAATGCGACTGTTAGTGGGAGGTCCGGAGGGAGTACCCTTAGTTGCGGGAAGGTTGTGGGGGATGGGGAGATGAGCAGCTGAAAGGGCGGGTAGAGAGCACAATTCTCGAAAAAACTTTGTAGTGGGGCTCAGTGTTACCAACTTGCTTTTACTATTGTTGATCATGGATTCGAAAAATTAACTAAATAATTATAACTAAGTGAGGAAGACTTACCATTGTATTCCATATAACAAATATGCAGGGCAACTGTAGTGATGAACATCCAAAGTCTTGAGATCACACACATTCACATACACACACACACAAGCTTACACACATAATTAAACATAATGAAATTATAGCACTGGTAGATGGATTTACTTAAAGTTAACAAGTTCCAGCATAGATTATAAGTAAAAACGGCGGTTCGTGTGCAGAAATACAATTCGGCCATCTTGTATCCAACAGCTGCATAGAACAAATTTTTCTTTTGCTGATTTCAAGATGCACTATCTATCCGCCATGAGAGCCGCAAGCAGTAGAACAATGGCGCTTAATTGACAATCGATTGGAAACTTGCTCAGTAAAGGACAAAACGAAATGGAGACTGTACATAGCACCAAACTACAGGGGAAAAGTTTTAGACCACGTGCATGCCAATCATGTAGCGGGACACCCGGAAACAAAACAGACACTAAGGAATGTGAAACTGCACTTTGTGTGGCTCGGCTTGTCACGTAACACGAAGAGGTATGTGCAAAACTGCATGAAATGTCAGACTTTTAAATCGTGCAGGATTGATGGGATTCAACAGCTACAGCCATGTTTACCCCGACGGGCGTTCGAGACCATTAGCCTCTAATTGATGGGGCCATACCCACAAACATCTGGCCAGAGAAGGTTCATCCTGGTGGTGATGGAGAATTTGACCCGGTGGATTGAAGCTTAAGCGATGAGTAGTGTACGAGTGGCAAGTATTGTAAAATTGATAGAACGAGAATTTTTTGCATGCTGGGGATACCCTAAACAGGTACTCACTGACAATTGGACTCAGTTCTTCGGATGCAAGTGGCAGGAAATGTGCACCAGGTGGGGGTGTACCATTGAAGATGGTGGTGTACCATCCCAGAGTTAACCCCACAGAATGCTGTAATCAGTATCTAAAGGTACAACTGTGGCTCTGGGTGGGTGATTTACACACAAGTTGGGCCAACCACTTGCCCGCCGCCCTCTTCACCCTCTGTTGGCATGTCAATGCCACAACAGGCCACATGCCAGCAGACGTATTGTTAGAGCACAATCTAACAGTACCCGGCGAAAGGAACTGCCCGCAAAATGCAAGTGGCGAGAGTAATGGAGGCAGCATAACAAAATGCGAGAAATGCCGCCAAAATGATAAAGAGCAGGTGGAACAACAGAAGCGGTACATCGCGGAGTGGGTCCCCACGAGTACGAGACCGCCACCAACACTACGACCAGGTACACAGGTGTACCTGAAAGTGCACCCGCAGTCCGTGGCGAGACAGAACTTCTGCGCCGAACTCGCTGCACACTGGATGGGACCGCACCAGGTCATAAAATGCATCGGATCCAGCACCTACCTGATCCGAGTAGGAAGGAAATGTGTAAGGACACATCGGGATACAATCTGTCTATCACCCGGATACACCCACACCGAAGACACATCCGGAGCCCGAACACCCCACAGAAGCACACCACCTGCCGAGCAGGCAATGCACATGAGTGGGGAGGAAGGTGGTGCGGCACACTCCCACAGGAGTGCCCCCAGAAGATGCCGAAGCACCGTCGATGCCGGGCGAGGCCATGTCCACAAGGTGTGAGGTGAGCGCAGGCACAGGTGACAAGAACGACGGAGACATGGTGGAAACTGCGTCCCCAACACATCAAGCAAGCAACGAGAAGGAAATATGGGCAGAGTTTGCAAGTGAATCAGAGCCCCACGATGGCGATGTCAGTGAGGAGCTCATGGACGGAAGCACGAGTGAGGAGGGTGCATCAGCACCTCCCCAGGAACAACAACCGC
Organism: Dryococelus australis; assembly: GCA_029891345.1. Taxonomy (NCBI): domain Eukaryota; kingdom Metazoa; phylum Arthropoda; class Insecta; order Phasmatodea; family Phasmatidae; genus Dryococelus; species Dryococelus australis. Next base: position 29,555,780 of record CM057009.1, read on the forward strand.
AAGTGCAGGAAGTGTGATGTCGCCTGGCAACATAGTGCAGGAGGACGAGCGTCGAAAGTTCAATACAGAAGTGTCTGATGGCGCGGTGGCTACGAGCGACCCCATACAGGACCCGGGACTCGGACCAGGTGCAGCACTTCTGGGTAAGGTTCCCCCATCCAACTATAGGGTGCCCATCGTCACTGCCCCAACAGTGAAGGGTACAGCACGTCAGCAAGTGGAGTAGCAGTTCCAACAACAGCTGAGGAGTCATCCGAGGGTGGCCCATCATGCCCAGTAGTCGCCTGTCCGGGTAACTACTGGTGGCATCAACAGAATGCGCACAAAGGCAGCAGCAGCGACAGTGGGCAGTTGACTCGTGGCAACTTCGACAGTTATGGCGGAGGAGAAAGCAGCCGGCGGGATGTGCAACGTGTGTGGGCGTCCCAACGTCACTTCTAGTGCAAGACCACAAGGGACATCAGCAGCAATTGGTGGTTCCAGAGAATAAGGGGCTGGCAAGAAGCCCTTATGCATTTTTCAACGACGAGAAGATGCCAGGTCATGCCTCTGCTGCAAGTGATGTGTGCGGCTGCAAACTGCCTTGCAAGGAGGGGGAGGCATTTGATGCATTAGGTGTACCTACTCCCAAAAGTCTGTTTGACCATCGCACAAATCAACAAAGACTCCACAAGTAACCTAGCAAGTGTGAGCACTCTACACCGCAGGTGCAGTGCAGAGGTAGTGTCGCCAGAGCAACACACGTGTAGTGAGCGCATGAGCACAGTAATACAAAAGGAGATCCCCACATTTTCTGTTTAATATTCTAAAGGGCTTTACGGCAATGCCTTAACACCCTAATATATTTCTTTCGTGTAACCATCCTCATCACATATCACAGTTTCATTATGCATTTATATACTTTTGTAGTGCAAGAGGTAATTTTAGCAACATGCGGGATCTTCCTAAGGCAAGTGAAAAATGTTTTTATTCAAATGTGATGTCTCGCAAGTAGTTATATGCGGGCTGTTAGCCCGCCAAGCCGCCCCACACGCTGTGGTTTTCCAATCAGTCATAGATCGTCTTGCGAGGGGTGTAGCACATTATGTCGTGACTCGCATTTTGCGCACTCAGTTGCCATCAACTTTTTGCACAATCATTTCTTCAGCAATAGACTTTATTAACTAACCAGAACCGTTGTTCATCTGCCGCCGAGACACCACCCCTCGTACCTCCCAGTGCTTGTTTCGCCTGGGTGGATGTTTGTACAACCTAATATATATTGTGACCAAATGTCTGTTTAATCTCTATAACCCACCCTGACGGGTGTAGCTCAGCCGCAAGTGTAAGTTACCTCAGACGAGGTGTGTAGATCAATACCAATTTGGTCGTTGGCCAAACGATCCTGAGGACAAAGAGTCAGCTCTACCAACATCATTTACATTATTCTGGAGAATAATGTCTGGCACCCCGGGTAACTAAAATTCCAATTTAAACATTTTCTATTTACTGCTTCTCATCCGACCACACCACACCATGCCAACTTACAGCAGCTCTGTGTAAGAAAATAATTATATGGTTTCAACAAGTTCCTAGACAAAATAATAGAAGTGCGTGTGTATTTTTATAAGAAAAATAGAATTGACAGTAGGAAGTTTATAATGAAAAGCAATTAAGTTTACATCACAGCTGCACGTACAGGGAAGAGGAGTTACAGCAACTAAATATTTTTATATGGTACATGCAGCTGTAAGTAAATCTACTTTTAATAGGTGTTGCTAACTTTTCTCCTGCTACTATATTCAAACATGTCTTTATGTATAGAATTGCAATTTATATTACAATTCTATTTCACATAATTGGCATTATGATACGACAGATGCATACAGATTTGTCAACAGGGCTTGGTAATGCCTGTCAATAGGCTGATGCCTAGCAGCAAAGAAGTTCTGTGCCAGATAAAGATAAATAATCCTGTATGCAGACTGCTCGGAAATTCCCCTTACAAACTCTTAGGACTTGTGGAGGGCTCTGAGTAGACCATCTTTTGAATAGGAACCCATGTCCAGAACCTACTAATTCCGTGCTATAACCATTGCAAATCAGGTGTATCACTCGTCCACTTCCGCTGAGGGAAAGAGCAATGTCTCGGATGTGTGTGTGTTGGTATGCAACCGGGTAGGCAATACATTACTTTAACCACCTGATGCCACGCAACATCTAACCTGTCTCGAGCCCTGTTCACGTGCCTTTGTGTCTCCGATGAACATGGTTGAGTACACATTTGCAGAATGCACAAACATGATCCTTCTGTATGGCACAGCTGAAGTTAATGGAAGAGCAGCTCACCGGCTGTATAAAGAGTATTATCCACAATGTGCGGCACCATCGCATACCCTTTTTGCCACAGTTATGCAATGGCTCCGAGAACAAGGTAACTTCACCACTGACAAGAACGACTGTGGTGCTCCAAAAAAATGCAGCACTCCCGAATTGGAAGAGACTGTACTGCATCGCGTTGAACAGAGCCCATCAGCGAGTGCACATGCAATGGGCGTTGTTCCCAACATAGTCTTTTTGCATGAGCAACAATTACATCTTTACCACCTCCAAAGAGTACAGTCTTTGGGTCCAGCCGATTTTGCACCTTGTTTTGACTTCTGCATGTGGTTCCTGCACCACTGCATCGCCGAGCCCCTTCCCATGTTGCGCTCTGTTCACAGATTAATGTAAATTCACTACGAACAGTGTTCTCGACTCTCTAAACAGCCATGTCTCGGCAGACGAAAACCCTACCACTATGCATATCCTGGGATTCCAGCACAAATGTCCTATCAATGTGTGGGCACGTATTCTGGACAGCCATGTGTAAAAAAAACCTGAATGGAAATTGTTGTACCACAGAAACAGTATGTTTCAGAACATGGGTACCTATTCAAAAGATCATATACTCAGTTCCCTTTAGTTGACACCTGTTGCTTCCCCCAAGCCCATTTGCTCGCCATCGCCGGCAGCCCCTGTAGCAACCAGCACTCTACTGGGTGCTAGTGTGCAACGGCTTGGCAGTGCACTGAGGCAGATACACTGGAGAAATGCCAGTTACGAGTGCGGTCGCGGAGCCAAGTGGAGCGCTCGTGTCGGGAGCGAGGTGCAAGGAAAGTGTAGTGCAAAGAAGACCACATGCGCCCGCATGTACATGTATTAAAATGAGTTCCTGTAAAATGGGGTGTAATTAGGAGGGAAATATTTATCAAATGCTCATGAACGCCAGTCCAAACGGCTGAAATATATGTAACCCTATATCACGTTAATGCCCCTGTGGGCTCTAGTGCTTTTGTTTGTAACGTACCATTTTAACGTGTTTCACCTCCATTTCATCTCATGCAGTATAATACGTGTTTTAAAGGGTTTCATTGTACAAGGTCTTTGTTTATGTAAGAATTGTGTCAGAGCCACATGGATACGTTTTTGCAGGATTGGTACGTAAAAAAAAAGTCAGTGCGGCCTGCCTGCCCACCAAACACCGGCCAGCATGCCATGAGGGCACGAAGGACGATTTAGTCATACTTGTGTGTGTTGGGGAGGCAGACGTGGGAACCGATGGGGTCGCATTTTGCACGCTTGGGCAGCCCTTCATCTTTGTGAACTGATCATGTTAACATGCAATAGACTGTAATTATACAGGAATATTTGTTTTTCTTTAGGTCACCCAAGACTCTTTGCCTCCCCCTCCCTATGGTTAGCATCGCCTAGGGTGGTTCAACTATTCCGTAAGTTTTGTGGCCGAGTGCCGTTTTCACAGTGTATCTCTGCCAGGGGGTAAAGCCTGGCAAATCAATGTAAACTGATTCTTGAGGAAACGTTAATAAAACCCCCCATGAACCGCAGTGTAACATGCGTTCTCATTCGGGTTGCTTACGGGCTTTAGGGGCCTGGGCCCCCACCTTTCCTGCCAAATATTGTATGTTATGCAAAGTGTTTTTCAAGTATTTTACAGTGTTTTATGCCTTCGTTCGCCTAAATATGGGTGTGTGAGTCACTCTAAGACCTCACTGCGTAGGTTGGTAATATATTGCATTTCTACAACTTCTGGAGCAACCAAGGAAGGACTTCGCAGTGGCCGTCTGCACACGACCCAGGGAAAGGAGTCTGCTCTTCCGAGAATCGACACTGCTCACTAACAGTGTCTGGTGCAAGGCAATTACTACAGAGGTTTTGGTGAAAAAATTCCAACAAAATCCTAACCACTTCCCAACCTCTAATTAAAGCCCTTTTGCTCCAACCACCCACTGTCAAAGTCCTAGGAGTTTGTAAGGGGAATTTCCGAGCACTCTGTATATACACACACACACACACACATATATATATATAAAATTGTTATGACCATTTATGATAACATTATTAGGAATTTGTTTAATAATCCAAAATTTAACTGGATTATTCTTAGCAATACATTACACACCTAACATTGAAATAGCCTTCAATAGAGTAAGTCATATCTGCCGAGATGTAAACAACGGTTGATTAATACGAACAATCCATGCAAATGGTGCATCAATATTCTTTGTGTGCATTTATCTACATATAGGACAAGGATTATATTATGGATCATATAAGTATTTAGAAACATGATCAACAGGTGTAATTATTTTACTATTAGTAATAATAACAGCATTTATAGGATACTTATTACCTTGAGGGCAAATATCATTTTGAGGTGCTACAGTAATTACCAACTTACTATCAGCAGTACCATATTTAGGAACAGATTTAGTACGAGTATGAGGAGGATTCGCGGTAGACAACGCAACATTAACTCGCTTCTTTACTATCCACTTCCTAATACCATTTGTAATTCTAGGTATAGTTGAAGTACACTTACTATTCCTTCATCAAACAGGATCAAACAATCCCCTGGGATTAAAAATAAATATAGATAAAATCCCATTCCATCCCTACTTCTCGTTAAAAGATATTGTAGGATTTATTATTATAATCATGTTATTAACATATTTAACACTAATAGAACCCTATCTGTTAGGAGACCCAGATAACTTTACATCAGCAAACCCATTAGTAACACCAACCCATATCCAACCAAAGTGATATTTCCTATTTGCATATCCGATTCTTCGATCGATTCCTAAAAAATTAGGAGTAATTGCACTAATACTATCAATTATCATTTTAATAATTATACCATTCCATAAAAGAAAATTCCAAGGACTAACATTTTATCCTATTAACCAAATAACATTTTGGTTAATAGTAACCACCATATTATTAACAGTAATAGGTGCTAAACCAGTAGAAGAACCTTATATTATTTTTAGACAAATACTAACACGAGTATACTTTTCATATTTCTTATTAGACAATATCATTAACATATATTGAGACAAACTAATAAATTAGTTAATAAGTTTTATAGAAACATATATTTTTAAAATATAAAAAAGAAGATAATACTTGTATTAACTTAATAAACTAAAATTAATTCAATAAATAAACAATGAAATAATAAGTAATTTAAAACCAATAAAAAAAATTAAATAATTTAATGAAAGAGGGAGATAACATTTCCAAGCTAAATATATTAACTTATCATAACGAAATCGGGGTAAAGTGCCCCGAATCCAAACAAATTAATGAAATAAACATTATTTTAATAAAAAAAATTAAAGAAAATAAATCGCAACCCAAAAAAAATACAAGATAATATTCTTATAAATAAAATTATAGAATACTCTCTTAAAAAAAATTAAAATAAAACCACCTCTGCTATATTCAATATTAAATCCTGAGACTAATTCAGATTCACCCTCAGCAAAATCAAAAGGAGTACGATTAGTATCAGCTAAAAAAGAAGAAAATAAACACAAACATAAAGGAAAAAAAGAAAAAATATACCAACAATAATACTGAAAAAAATAAAAATCAAGTAAACAATATCTACCAGTAATAATAATAAAAGAAAGTAAAATATAAAATAAACTTACCTCATAAGAAATACTTTGAGCAACAGACCGAAGACCACCTAATAATGAATAATTAGAGTTAGAAGACCAACCAGTGATTATCATTCTATAAACATTCAATCTAGCACAACATAAAAAAAATAATACACCTAATCTAAAATTAAATAAATATCTAAAATAAGGAATAATAATTCAAATTGCCAAAGAAAGAAATAAATTAAATTCAGGGGAAAATAATAAGGTATAAAATTAGAAATACTAGGTAATACATTCTCCTTAGTAAATAACTTAATAGCATCAGAGAAAGGTTGCAAAATACCTAAAAATCTAACTTTATTAGGACCCTTACGGAGTTGAATATAACCCAAAATCCTACGCTCTAACAAAGTAAAAAAAGCAACACCAACCAAAACTAAAATAACCAAAATTAAAAAAGAAAAAATAGATACAAAAATATCAACAAATATCAATACTAATGATAATAATAATATAAATAAATTCTAAATTTAATGCACTTAAATCTATCAAATTAGTATAATTAATCAAAATAACAAAATTTTTGATTTATATGGTCCTTTCGTACTAATATAAAATTCTATTTTAAGGATAGAAACCAACCTGGCTCACACCGGTTTGAACTCAGATCATGTAAGAATTTAAAGTTCGAACAGACCTAAGAGTTAAACATCTACACCTAACTATAATCTTAATCCAACATCGAGGTCGCAGTCTCCTATATCGATTTTAACTCTCAATAAGAATTACGCAGTTATCCCTAAGGTATCTATATCGTATAACATTAAAATAGGTCAATTAAACATAAATAAATGTATATAAAAATACAGAGTTAATAATATTCTCCATGTCACCCCAACAAAAAATAAAATTTTATTTAAAATAAATAATCAAAATTTTAAAAATAAAACCTCAAATAAAGATCTATAGGGTCTTCTCATCCTTCAAAAAAATTTAAGCATTTTAACTTAAAATTTAAATTTAACTTATAATTATACTGAGACAGTTAATATTTCGTCCAACCATTCATACAAGTCCACAATTAATAGACTAATGATTATGCTACCTTTGCACGGTCAAAATGCCGCGACCATTAAATAAATCATTGGGCAGGTCAAATCTCATATTTAATTACTCAAGAGAAGATTATTTTGATAAACAGGCGAATAAATAATTTTGCCTAATTCCTTAATAAAAATTAACAAAAAAAAACATAAATAAAAATATACTAATTAAATCATTTTTATATATAATTAAAAGTTATTTAAATAATTTCAATAAATAATTAAATATAAATAAATCAAATGTAAAAAATAATAAATTATAAAAATACTAACAAATAATAGCCATTATAAAGCCTATATAACATTTAAAAATAAAAATTATAAAAAATATTAAAGAGCTTATCCCCATAATATTACTATTAACAAGTAATAAAACAATTAAAAATATTATTAAATAATAATAGCTGAATTAAATTAAATTATTAAAAAACTAGATATATTGACTTGTGATTAACATTTCACACCTACATAATTATAATTAATAAATATACCAATGTAAATAACATAATAAAGTAAATCAAATCAATTCGAGATTAGTATATAAATAATATAAATTTAATCTACCCTGATACAAAAGGTACAACAAAATATTTACTTTTAAAGAAAACAAAACAAACCCTCACAGTACAAATAAACTATAACAAATAAAAAAAATTCAAAGTTAATACTAAAAAAGAAAAAATAATAAAATTTTAATTAAAAATGATATAAATAACATAAAAAGTAAATTAATAATTAAATATTCAAAACTCAAATTTCGCAATTCAAATCTACTCAATGTAAATGAATTATTTTCTATAAACTAAGTCTTGCACATTCCAGATACATTTTCCAGTATGTCTACTTTATGACTTATCTCAAATATATTGAGAGTGACGGGCGATACGTACTTATTTTAGAGCCAAAATCAAAAAACCTCTATTAATAATATTACTAACAAATCCACCTTCATTAAAAATTTCACAATTAAATCCATATATTCAAATAATATTGTAACCCACCTCCACTTAAATATAAACTGCACCTTGATCTGGAATAAATTTTAATAAAAATAAAAGTAAATTAAATCTAATAAAATAAACTTATAACGGCGGTATACATACTGAAAACAAATTTAAGAAAGATCAAATCGGGGATTATCGATTACGGGGCAGGTTCCTCTGAAATGACTAAAACACCGCCAAATTCTTTAGGTTTAAAGAACATAACTAATACTACCCTGGCTAAAAATTAACATCTAATCCTAGTTTAAATTCTAAATTTCAAAGAATCTAATTAATAAGATTAATAAAAATTTAAATTTTACCTAAAAATTCAATAAATTAAACTCAAATAAAAAATAAACTTTAATAACCAATAATATTAATTAATATTTATTGCATAACCGCGTATGCTGGCACAAACATTTACAATAATATAAAGAATACCCAAATCTAAATAACCTTAATAATTAATATTAAACACTGCAAAAAGAAAAATATCAAATAAACAACAGCAAAAACTCACATGTATTACTCAAAATTAATATAATAGTCAGAATCAAACTAACATCTTAAAATAAATAATTAATAATTAGAACTAATAAGTATTAATGCCTAGCCTCAAATAGATTCAAACAATAAAAATTCTAATTGAGGCTAAGCTATATTTTCTGTTGTGAATAGAAAAGAAACGAACAATCCATGCAAATGGTGCATCAATATTCTTTGTGTGCATCTAGTGCGTGCACACACACACACACTCTCTCTCTCTGAGAAGGGAGGTGCGGAGGGATTTTGGTATCAGAATTGCAGGCCGAAAACAAAAACTCATGCCAAATGTATGACCCCCCCCTCCCAATATTTATTTAGTATTTGGTTTTGTGTTTCTTGTGTTCACCTCTTAACACCACCCTCATTTTGCCTCACTATTCAGTCATTATTGCAAGTGTTGTACATGTAGAATTTATTGTTACATTTTGGATACATTTTTGCAAGAGCAAGTGTGTGTATTTTGTCATTAAAGGAGAACACAATTAGTTCTGGTGCACAACTCGTGGCCACGCCATGGCTACACCCACTCGCCATATTTTAATCTTCGTCGAGAGTCTCGAGGGTAGGATGCATCGTGTCGTACTGTGGGTGCACTCACATTTTTCATTCCAACCATGTAGATTTCAATACAGACAGTAATTATCAGAACCTGCTATTTTCAGCACCCGAAAATGTTACCCCTTCTTCCCCTGGACTAGCATCACCCAGGAAAGCTTTAACACTTCATTGTAATTGACGACGATTTTTTAATGCAAAGATAAATAAACTTCAGTTTTCAAACTGTGTTTATATTTCTGAACACAGCCCACGAGGCATTTCGGGGTACGGGTCCCCTAAAACCTGCAATCAAATGTCTTTTCAACCACCTGTGTATGTGCAGTTTTACCTGAAGCAGTTCTCATCAGTTTAATGCATGTGGGTCAGCCTTAATAGACCCACTTATTTCAGTAACACAAGTATCAGGCATGGGGAAAACTAACTTATTCAGTATCATTGTAGGGGGTGTTTTCAAGAATGCAACCACCAACGGAACAGCGGTTGTCCACACGACCTTGTGAGTATCAACAACTACACCTTGACAATGCGTGCTGACAGTGTCTGGCGCCTAGTTAGATTACCCTTCCCAACATCATTACTCAGCAGCCCCTAATGTGGAACTGTACATAATGCTGATGCAGCCTCCAATTGTAGTAGCGCACACTGTGTTGAGACAACCAACACACAACTAGAATAAACATATATACGTGAGGCTGGATGCTGATTCTTCCAACCGTGTACCCATCCCAATTTACCGCTGGCCAGACAGTTAGTGGGAATGCAAGCATTAAGGGAGAGAAGAGAATTATAGGTGAAGAAAGGGAACCTGAAGAGGTTCTGCCATTACACGAAGTTTTAGTAAACTACATGGGTTGAAAATTTTAATGTGTCATTGGTGTGGCATGTGATATTGGTATCAAAAAAAGCTGTTGCTATTGCACTGTTTTATGCCTGGAGTGTTTTTGGGGGGAGGGAAGGGGGTGCTGGTCAGTCTGAAGGCAAAGCCGAACCCTACAGGAGGACGACCATTTTTTAGGTGTTAACTGAGTAGTTAGCATGTAAAAACTATACAATCTTACAGGTAATGACCCATTCAGTCAATATTATTCAGTACAGATCACAGGTGACTGTTTCTCATGGTGTAAATTGATGCTGAATTACATGAAATGAATCTTAAAATCAGCTGTATATAGGACAGACTGCAAATATGCCAAAATTGCAAATATTTTTGGTTTAATTAAAGGAAGAAGAAATCCCAAAAAAGAGACGTGGAAATCTGAAGCCTCTTCATGTTGGCTTCAGCAAGGATCTCGGAGTCCATGATTAATGAATACAGTACATACACAGAAGCAGTAGTGTAGGTGTTTGAGTTAACTTCAAAGACAAAATACCCATAATATCTTTGGCACTAATAGTCCTATTCCTCAAGCAGAAGGAAAGAAAATAAAGATGAGAATAAGATAAGGATAAGGGTTGGGTACAAAAGTAAAAATTAATGCAACAGATGCAAGGAAGAAGTAAGCAGTTGTGCTGTTGGTTTGAAAGGCCCCCAGCAACGTAATGGGATGGCAGACCCTCCCTTCGCTTTTAACCTTGGGGTAGGCTCTCCAAGTTCTGTTATACATAGTTGTTAGAATTTTATTATAGTCTATGGGAAATGAAACGAGGGAGAGGTATCTTTAACTGTAGCTTTACTTTACCGCTCTTTATACATATGGGAATATCCTGTCGCCAAATTTTGACCTACCACAATGATTCACAAGTTAAGTTGCCAACATTTAAAGTATTTTAATGAATCCTTTCAACACTCCCCCTCAATAAAATACTTACGTGCTCACTCCTACTAATTTCCTGAACTTGCAGAACCTGTCTTTTGCTAAGGGTTTTGTAAATGTATCTGCAATCTGATCTCTCTCAAGATAGCTTATCTCTACAATGTTTGCAGATAATGCTTCCTAATGAAATTGTACTTGTATCTATATGCTTTAATATTCTATGGCTTTCTGTGCTCTTAGCAGCTTTTATTGCTGACTGATTATCCTGTAAAATCTTAATAGGCATTACATCAGGAAAATTAAAGTCAAAAGATTCTTTAACCAATAGGCTTCACTAACTGCTGTGCAAAGTTCTATATATTCAGCCTCAGTGAATGTAAGTGCAACACAATTCTGCTTCCTTGAGCCCCAAATAGTTTGAAGCAAATACCTTTTGTGGATTTTCTGTCACTGCAATCCCCTCCCCAGTCTGCATCAACATACCCTACAAGAATATAATTACTGTCACAATTATTTGTGGTCCACAGTACCCTTGACATCTCAAAATTCTTTTCATAGCTCTCAAAACACTCATTTGCACCACTTTGATATCTACTCAATAGGATAACTGAAACGCACAGATCTGGTCTTGATGCTGAAACAGCATACAACAAACAACCTATTATCTGTCTACACACCTCTACATCTTTATCATTACACGTTTCATTCTGCACTCCAGCCTAAAAATTCTGGTCCATTGGGGTACTAAATGGTTTACACTCACACGTGCCATATTTACTGAGCACACCTTTCAAATATTTTTCTTGGCTTATTTCAGTGGTACCCTCCTTCAAGTTCTGCTTGATATTCATGCCTAGAAAATCTGACAATCCTAAACCTTTCATTTCAAAATTGTTACACAGTGCCTGTTTTGTGCTACCAATCTCTGCTTCATCACCCCCAAACATTAAAAGGTGATCAACATAAACCAATAAATACAGTTTGTGACTGTCCTTACATTTACTATACAAACAATAGTCACTCTTAGACCTAACAGAACCTTCTGAACTCATGACTGTGTCAAACTTACTATTCCAGTATTTAGGTGATTTTTTTTTCAAACCATATATTGATTTGTTTAACTTGACCACATTATTTTCACAATTTACTCCCTAAGGCAATTTCATGTACACCTCTTCTTCGATATTTGTATACAAAAATGTCTCTTACTTCTAGTTGATGAATGGGTAATTTAAGCTTAGTGGCAACAACAACAAAGACTCTAAAGGTAGCTAGTTTTGCAATTGGTGCATATAGCTCACATCACAAAGGTCTTTCTGTTCAAAGCCTCTGGCAACCAGTCTAGCCTTGTAATCTTCTTGTTCACCATTACACTAATTTTAAAACCCATTTGCTACTGATTTTTTGGTTACCTTTAGCCACATCACACACACCATGTATTATTGTCTTCTAACACTCTTAAGTTCATTCTCTATTGCCTGTGACCACTTACAAGCATCACTTCTTTTCATAGCTTCACTATATGTTGATGGTTCATTGTTTACACTAAGAAAGCATGTTTCACAATCATTTAACCAAGCTGGTTTCCTTACCCTGCGCTGCCTTCATTCCAAAGAGTCAGGATACTGTAGCTCTCCTTCCTCCCAACCACAGTCACTATTGTTGTTCTCTTGATTGCTCTCCGATTCATGCTGTTTGCTTGTACTCATTTCTTCTCCCTCTTGATGGCTAGTTGATTCATACTGCATACTTGTATTTATCTCTTTATTTTCACTACAACTGATTTCATGCTGCTGGCTGTTCTCTTCTGTACTTTCTTCCGCTTCCCCTGATGATTCCATCAATTAAACACACTCCATACAGTTCTGTTGTTCAGTGCCCCTATTCTTTTGAGAATATTACATCCCTCTTGATCTCCACCTCCTTTCCCCTGTAAAGTAAATTCTGTAACCTTTTATGTTTTCAGAGTAACCAACATAGATACCCTGTACAGACTTCACATCCCACTTCTTCCTTTTCTCCTTAGGTATATGTACAAATACTTCAGTGCCGAATACTTGTAGCTCTTCAATATTGAACACCTTCTGAGCCCAAACTTCATATGGTGTTTTTTCACTGGTCCTACTTTTCCCAGTTCTATTCAAGATGAAAACTGCAGTGTTAACAGCCTCTGCCCAAACGTCTTTACTCGACTTCTTAACGTATAACATTGTTCTTGCTGCTTGTACAATTGTTATCACCTCCCTCTGCCCTACCATTCTGCTCAGGTGAGTAGGCTACTGTTCTCTGATGCTGTTACCACTATCTTCTAGAACTTGCTGTAGTTCATTGTTAACAAAATCTGTACCATTGTCTGTACGTAATATTTTTATCTTTATTCTAAATTGAGTTTGTACCATTTGTATAAACTTCTGTACGTGCAATTTAGTTTCATCTTTGGGTTTCATAAAATACACAGACCTGTAGTTGGAATAGTCATCCTTTAAAAGCAAGAAATATCTGGAACCGCCTACAGACTTAACTTCCATAGGCCCACAGACATCAGCGTGTATAAGCTCACCAGGAAAGGTGGAAACGGAGTTGCTTTCACCAAAGGGAATTCTATGTTGTTTCCCTTCAAAGCATGCTGTACATGGAGTTTGGGCAATTGCAGAGTTAGGAACTTTTATATTGTTTCTTTTTAGCACTTTTGTAATGTGGTCAAAGTTCTGGTGGCCTAATTTCTCATGCCTCAGTAAGAACTGATCTATTGAGGTGGTTTTTCCTAGATTAGTGACAGCATCAACATAATTAACATTGTATATGAACTGCATAGTGCACACTTTACCTCCCGCATTGGCGATTGCTCCTACTTTATCATCTTTCATAAATTTACACGCTTTGTTATCAGCTGACATGACATAACCTCTATTTACTGCACTACTAACCAAAAACAAATTAGTTTTCAAGTCAGGCACATGCAACACATTGTTCAGACTAGTTTCTACCCAGCCCTGACCATCATAAGCCTGTAGTATTAGCGGGCCTGTTCCTATAGCGCTAATTACTGACCCATCACCAATCACAACTGACGTTTCTTGCTGCAACTTTTCGTAGTGGGTGAAGATTTCATGTTCAAAATACATGTGTTCACTGGCACCACTGTCTACAAGCCACTTATTGCTCAATGAAAGTTCTGCCATTGCCGATATTGATACAGCAAAGGCATTGCTGTTTTCTTCTTTTCTTAATCTGAACCTACAGTCTCGTTTGAAATGTCCCGTTTTTTTTTTTACAATAAAGCACAGTTTGTCACTCTTAGCTTCATTTCCATAGTCTTTCTTCAGTGTCCTCGTTTTATTACATGTTGCACACACTTCTTTTCTCATCACTAGGGCCCTACACTCAGCAGGTTCTCGTTCCTTTGCCCTTTCATCTTCCACCAAGAGTCTTGCAGTTAGGTTATTAAGGGTCTGTTTACTGTCCGGAGCTGATTCTCAAGCAGATACTAAATATTTGTATCTTTCTGGTAGTGACATGAGAACTTTCGTTATGATGAATTTATCAGAGACATTCTCTCCCAACTCCTTTAACTTGTTCTGAAAATCTACTATTTTTGAAAGAAGCATTGAAATATCACGATTCTCATCATACTTGTATGCAAAAAACTTTGCTGCACCATGTGGAGACTTGTGTCACTCCTCTGCTCATAAACACTGTGTAACTTACTCCATATCTCGCTGGCTGTATTACATGTGATTACGTGCAACATTGCACTTCCTGAAAGTCTCATCACTATCAGGCTTTGAGCTTTTGCATCTTTCTTTGTCCATTCTAATTTTGAAGATTCCACCTCAGGTTTTGTTTCCAAGCCATCTACAACACCATAGACATCTAGTCCCCATAACAACACACTAACCTGAAATTTCCACATATTCCAATTCTTAGTCCCTTCACGCTTAATAACATTCACTGATGTGTTTCCCAATAGTTGCTCCATTTTCACTAGGCATATAACACTCTCTTCTGAGATTGGCCAACTGTTCTAAACCATACATTCAAGATGTCCATCAACCCACCTACAATGTTTACCGCCACATTTTCCTCCTGTGACAAGCTGCCTTTAGCACAATGCTACACCATGTGCCTTGGCACATGACCTATTGGAAATGGGATATGAAACAAGGCAGAGGTATCTTTCACTGTAGCTTTACTCTACCCCTCTGTATACATAAGACCATATTTTGACATACCACAATAGTTCACAAGTTGAGTTGCCAACATTAGAAAGTATTTTAATGAATCCTTTCAACACATTCATCCTGTAACATGGTGAATAATTTATATTTGTTTGTGATTCGAGAGGATCTTGAACACACAAACTTGATACTCTAGCTCGTACTGGAGATATTTTGTTGGGTTTAATTTGAAGTATTGAGCGGGTTAATTGAGCATCCACACCTTCTGAATGGACATCAGAATTATCGTGCTGATACAGAAAAGGCCTCGTTACAAAATTTTGCCATAGCAATAATGGGAAGCATGCTATTGTTGAAAATTTGGTTAACGCAAGAATTCTTCGATCCATCTGTTAAAACCAACGGCTGAAGCCTAAATCATAAACAGCCCTGACGAATAAACTACTACACTGCGGACACAACATACTCCAGTAAATACAATTCATCAGGCACCCATTGAGTCCACACATGTCCATCTGAGTGCCAGAGCATGTATCACAACTCATCACTCAAAGACCTTACATTGCTGCACACCCCAATAGTATAGTGTTCAAACTTGAAATGTAACTGGGCATTGGTGCATGCGATCAGTGGCTTTCCAGAAGCAGCACAACTCTGAATACAAAGTGCTATCACCTCCTGATTGTGTGTGCTATCGCTGCCCTGTGTACCTGATATGTTACAGTAGTCCTCTGCAGCTGTTGACATGGCTGTCTGATGGGCTTACATAATACACTTCAGCATTTGCTGGTCTTACTTAGTTTCATGAACGTAGTCACCAGACCCTTGGGCATTCATAAAAAAAAAAATACCTGCATACTACTATAATTATATCATATTGGAACATCATACATTTTGAAATTCTTGATATGTGCTTTAATAAATGTGTTGTCCAGTTTCAAGGAAGCTCGATTGTACCATTTTCAGGTATGTAATCTACTGATAGAGTATGGCTGTACAGAGTTACACAAACTTAAATTTCATTCCCAAGATAACATTATTAGGTACCTTTGACAAGGCCTGACTGCTGGCAGTTAGCCTCCTATTTTGATAATGTTAAACAAAAGAATGCAATCAAGGAGTGCAATACACCATATACCAGGGGTGCCTACAAGAGGAGTTTCATGATGCATACTGTGAAAAAGAAACTTGTTATAAACATTTTTTTGTATTTGAAGAACCGAGGCAAGCAAAAAATGTATAAAGGAAACACTTTTGATGCTCTTTCAGTCCTTCACGAGGGTGTTATGTGCTCGTGCTCACCATGTGTGCTGATGCAATGAAGTTGGGTGAACAGCATGGCAGACTGTCTAGAGGGCAGCATGCCAACCTGCATGGTATACCACCCTCTGCAGAGACCGCCTGTGGACCCTGAACAACAGGAGCTGGCCGTAGTCCGGCAGCGCTGAGGCCGCAAGTTATAAAGCACCTTGGTGCTGTCCTGGGTGCAGTGGTGCTTCTTCCTACTGCTCGACATAGTTGATCGGCTGCAGTAGGAGACGAGACGACGTCACTGCAGGCCGGACATGCCTGTGTTAGTCTGCGTCAAAGTCATTGCGAATGGCAGGGAGGGAGCAAGCTGGCTGCATCACTTTCCTTGCTCAAATCATCACTCCTGCTATTAACGCTCCACCAACCCCACTGTTGCCAGTAGCAACCTGGACTGACAGTGACAGAGGGATTGACCACCTGGAGGTGACCCCTCGACCAGCAGTGACGTCCCTGCTGTGGCGCCCTGGTGCTTTACCCCCCTCACTTGCAGAGGACACTGCCAGAAACTTTCCCTACGCCACTGACAGTCTGTCATGAGGTTCTGGGGGTGTCACCTCATGCTAAGGTGAGAGCAGGAATCCCCATCAAGGTGGGCACCACGATACCCGGCATCACGACATGGGCAGGCCGTTTAGCATCTACCTCTGGCTGCTGAAGTAGTGGTCATGCTAGTGCATGAACAGCAGCACCTAGTGTTGCCTCGCAGTCAGTGGTTATTTACTATTTCCGATGCTCCTCCCAGGTGCCTTTGCGCAAGGTGTCATCAGACCCGAGGATGTGCTGCAGATTCTGCTGCTGTGCTGGTGCTGCTGATATCGTTGTTGTGCTATCCATCATGGGGCACGTCGGCGGCAGCGTCAACATCAGCCAGAACAAGGCAGACCAAATAGAGATGATCGGCCCTACAGTCTGCCAAATCTCGTGTGGCCTGCTACACTGTCGCAAAACCTGCACCCAAGTCCTTGGAGACTGCGTATTGCAGGTGCGCATGGACGTAGACGGGTTGTCCTGACTGGAGGTGAGGCAGTGGTCGTTTAGTGGTCAACAGTCACTGCACGATGTAGTGCGGTTGGTGAGTGCGCACCTTGTCATGTTTCCTCTCATACTGTTCCTGCCAGGCATCAAAGTTGACTAGGTCACCAACTGTCAAATGCCCACAGCCAGTCAAACTTGTCACACAGGGTGAGATTGTGGCCCAGCAAAGCATCAACAGACTTGCTGGTGATGGTGTTGACGCAACAGCAGAAGGTGGCAGGCAGATGTTCTCCCACACAGCAACATAGTTGGGTTTTGAGATCCTGGTTACGGTTCTCCATAGGGTTTGCACATGGGTGGTAAACTTCTGTCTTGATGTACCGCACTCCCTAACGCATGCACAGTTTGCACCACTTCCAGCTAGTAAACTAGGCGCTGTTATCTGTCGAGTTCTGCAGGTATCCCCAACTGGGTAAGTCCATCTGCAAAACCTTTGCCACGCTAGTTGCTCATGCACTGCTGACAGGGTAGGTCTCTACCGAACATGAAAATTTGTTAGTCACCATGACTATAAAGCACTTACCCTCTGTTGTTCTGGTATATGGCCCCACGAGGTCGATACAATGTTTTGACGGTCTTGGTGGATAGACGTGCCTGCTGCTGTATGTTCGGGCAAGAAAAAATGTTCAAGTATGTTGTGAATCATCTGCTCTGTCCCAATGTGTCCTGCTAGATTACTGTTGTGCGCGTTTAAACACGTTTCAAATCTGCTGTCTACTACACACCAACACTTGAGCTGCACTAGCACAATGTCCTAATAAATTTCATGCACAGCGAGGTTATTGTTGGTGGCAAAATTCTTTCCCACTCCGTCTCATCCTGCACCACGTCAGCGCATGGTGACCTAGACAGCATGTCTGCAAGCTGGTTCTCGCTGCCCAGGACATGCTCCACGATGAGGTCTTAAGCTTAAAGGCGTGATGCCCAGAGTCAGCTTGCTGCGGGCCTCACACATGGTGTGGAGCCAGACTAAGCAATGGTTGTCACTGAGAAGCATGAAACACTGGCACGCCTGGTACTTCTCGACAAGCTATACCACAGCTAAGCAGTCATGTTCATTGATGTCGTACCTACGCTCAGTCAGCCCGAACTTAGCACTGGCGAAGTCTACGACATGACATTCGCCATTGTCGCCGCACTGGTAGAGAACTGCACCAAGTCCTCCTTGGCTGGCATCAGTCTGCAGGTAGATGGGTCTTGTGGTGTCGTACCTTGCCAAGGTCGGGCACACTGAAACGTGCTTTGGTTTCCTGGAATGCATCGTCAGTGGCACTGTCCTACCGGAACCGCAGCTGGGTTTACAACAGGTCAGTGAGTGGTGCAGTGATGACGGCAAAGTATTGGATGTGATCCTGAAGCCAGTTAGCCCAAAGAACTTCTGGAGCTGCTTGTGCGTACGTGATAGTGGGTACTCATTGATCAACCAAATGTGTTTGGGGTAAGGTTTGATTGACTTCCTCGATGACAAAATGACCCAGGAAGTCACCGCTGGTCTTTCGAGGTGGCACTTTATAGTTGCACTTGTGAGGCCGTTGATGGCCCACCCCTCAAGCACAAGTGACAGATGTAAGTGCTCCTCCTGACTCATCGAACATATCACCATGTCGTCAAGGGTGAATATGCCGATGTGGCCGTCCAGCACCCATACTATCATAGCCTGGAAAGTGGCTGGTACACACTTCAATTCAAACAGCATGGCTAAGAACTGAAAATGCCTACAGTCAGGGGGCATGGAAGCTGTATTGCCAATGTATTAAGTTTGATGGGGACTTGCCAATTGCTGCTGACGAGGTTCAGAATGACAGGACCTTGGCATTCTCTATGGAACTGAAGGCATCTTTGATGCTGATGTACTGCAGTAACGCACTACACGTCACTTGATTTACTGGTCAAAAGTCTATGCAAAACCTCCATATGCTATCCTTTTTGGGTACCGGTGTTAAAGCAGAGTTGAATTCACCGTTTGTTGGATCAATAACACCATCACTCAACACCTCGTGAAGTTTCTGTTTTATAATTTTTGCTTGATGTGGTAAACAACCTTGTGGTGGAGTGTACATCGGCCGCTCTCGCACTAAGGGGATTGTGTGCTCTGCTACTGCGGCCCAGCGAAGTTAATCGTACGCAGCAATGCAGCAAACACGTTCCGGCATTCGTCAAGGAGTAGTCGAAAAACTGCCTGTGTTCTGGCAGGATATTGTCGTCAAAATTTGTCAACAAGGCGGCTGGTGCAGTATCAGCTGGTCTCTGATCAAAGTTGTACACAGTACATTGTTCAAGGCCGAAGTCGATACAAGCCGTGGGTTCTACAATAGTGTTTCACTCCATGAGCCATACACCAAGGATGACATCCTCCCTAATGTCCATTGTTCCTATTGAAATTGTGAATGGTCTAAAGGTCATGAATCCAAGCTGTAACTGCTACTTGCTCTAATGCGGTGCTGGTGGATCAGTCAGTTGCGAAACTAATTATGTAAGCAGATTGAGAAATATCTTTTGCATTTACAAAACTAGATTCTATAAGATTATGTAATGCGGCAGTGTGTATTAATAAATGGCAATGACTGCCGTTAATGAACACCAGTGACTGCTACTGAACTGGATAACTAGGGTTTGTTGCAGTGTCAAGTTGTCCGGGAC
Organism: Dryococelus australis; assembly: GCA_029891345.1. Classification (NCBI taxonomy): domain Eukaryota; kingdom Metazoa; phylum Arthropoda; class Insecta; order Phasmatodea; family Phasmatidae; genus Dryococelus; species Dryococelus australis. The sequence goes on from CM057009.1 coordinate 29,575,824, forward strand.
TGGGGCATTGGGAACATATGGCTAATTTACCACTGCTTCCAGTTTCCCGAATTGCATACTGCATTGTTGTTTGTTTGCTACCAAGGTGTGAATTGTTAGGGCACGAACTGTGCCAGTGGTAGTCCTCACCATCAAAATAATGGCATGGAGTTGGTGGTAGCTGGCTTCTAGCCCACTTCATATATTTACCTCGCACACTGTCAATTGCACCGGTATTTTTGGCTGTGTTATTTACTATAATGGAATTTTTGTCCCTTTGTTGACCAAAAGTTTTTAATATTTTGCAATTTGTCGTCTTTTAACACTGTCCTAACCGTGCTCGTAGCTCCATTGTGTAGCACTTATGTCCCATTCGCAGAGTGGCTTACAAAGATTTCGATCTAAGATGATCACAGTACACGAGTTCGTCTACGCCACTGTTGAGCAGGGTTATCAATACAGTACGGTACTCTGGGTGCACCGTTTCCGATACTACTTTGAGCAATTAACGCTCAGGCAGGTGTGGGTGGGAACATCTGATAAGGTTTGTTTTCCCGGTGATGAACATGGTTTTTTTTCTCTTTTGGCTGCTGCTCTCCTAATGTTAGCTTGCGTTGTACTTGCTGCAATGCAAATTCTCCTTCAAATCAGTACTGGAAAGTGTGGAAAAACTCCTCCCACTGTTGGCCAGTGATTGATCAGATTGCTATCACGAATGTGTTGCTCTGAAGAGATGTGCAACAACGCAGCTAGGCCACTCCTCTACACAAACTCCATAGTGTTAAAGGCATGAAGAAGAATGCTGATGGGTCCTCGGTAGGTGAGCCTGCAAAGGTGGGCAATGACTGAAACCTCAAAGGCATGGTAGCACTGGTTGGTCTTGGCGTAAGAGCTGAGGTGGCTGCAGTGGTTAGGGGTTGCCTTACGTTGCTTTGTGGCCACATGCTCACAGCTGGTGGAACAATGATGTTGATAGGATATTGCATCACCGGGTTTCGTTGTGAAATTTGGGGTGTGTGGGTTGGAAACTCTGGCATCAGCTGTCGTAAAAAAAAAAAAAAAAAACAGGCGTGGGAAGGTAGGGGGGGGCAAGTAGCAGTACGTAAGGGGCAGATAGTAGTAGAGGGAAAGGTGCTGAAGTCAAAGCCAGCTGGCAGGGTGTGGAATGAGCGAGTGGCATGGTTTTATTGACATCTGCCAAGTGCGCGCTGGTTATGTGTAACAGTTGCGGTGTTGTGTCCACTGCTGTGCATTGCAGACACATGAACTGGCCATCTTTTACTGTCAGTCTCTAACCAGGCTGCAAACAGCAAATGTGTACATGCACAGCACACACACACACTGCACTATTAAGTCTGTATTCACACCTCTTTTGCATGTTGGTCGGCGACACTGTTTAGGATGGCATTATAGACCAGTTAACCAGTCCTGGATATCAGTGTAAGGGTTCAGGTGATTGGTGGGGTGAAAGCACTGTTGACACTGAAAAACTGTCTTGCTGATGGTAGAGAGTTCCAATCGCGGATAGGCACACTGCATGGTATATCTGTGTACACAGGCTGCATTTTAAGGTGGGAACCCCTTGTCCTGTACACATTAAACTTGCACACATTATTTGGGTAAATGGGTAGTTGTGAAAATTTTGATTTGCTGTTGGCCGAAAGTTCTGGTTTACAATTTAGTTTGATTCTGCTTTGCAGCACTTTGGAACTGTCCTTGGTTTCATGGTTGTTTGCTACGTAGTTGCTTGTAAGGCTGGTCTTATGAGGGCCTTTGCAGAAACATGTGCCCAATTCCTACCACAACACTACGTCTTACGTCTTGTCGGACAGAGCGGAAGCACTGCCAACAGAGGCATCGGGAAGCCTTCATGTGACAGGCCAGCCATTGTTTACGTGCACGGCATGGCAGCTGAACCCAGTGGTGGAGGTCAAGGCCCAGGCCGACTGCTCACAGGCGATCCTCCCTGCACCTGCATGAAGGGGTGTGCCGACTGGTGGTGTATGGATGTGCACGCCTGTGCACATGTCCTGCAGCGTCTATCAAAACTTCCCAGCTGGTGATGTGGTGAAGGAGCGTGGAAGGGATGAGTGCAGATGAACCTTCCCGCTCTCGCGGCGTAGTTCATGGCACTGGAGGGGGGAGGAGTGGTGGACACTTCACTGTCCTCAATATGGCAGACTTTCTGTGCATGCCCTATGCAGTAGATGCAATGGCAACTGCAAATATGGTTTTGGTGCTCTTAATCTCCCACATGCAAGGGCATCGTTCTTGCATCACGCTAGCATCATATTGTTGTTGCACGTTTTTCACGGTGCTCCCAAGGTGCAATCTTGATGCAGTCGGGGCAAAAAGGATGGGAAAATTGTTCAGTAAAATTTTGAAGTTATGGTGAAATTTGAGAGTTCATAGGCCAGATTTTTTGAAAGAGAATTGTGGAAGGGTATGCCTTAACGGAGACAATTAATGCACGTCGGGGGTGGTGAGGAGTATTTGTTGGGAAGGGTAATCTGACTAGGCACCAGATACCATCGGCAGGCAGTGTCAAGGTGAAGTTGTTGGTACTTGCATGGTTGTGCGGCCGACCGTCTAGATGTACAGTGTTCCTTCAGTGGTTACATTCTTGAAAACACCCCTGATGATGCTGAAGAAGTTGGGCTTCCTCATGCCTGTTAAGTTACTAAATTAAGTGGGGCTATTAAGGCAGATCTACATGCCTTAAAACTAATATGAGAACTGTTTTTGTTAAAACTGCACATACTTAGATGGTTGAGAAGACATTTGACTACAGGTTGTACGAGACCTGTTCCTCAAAATACCTTGTGGGCTGTGCTCAAATAAAAACACAGTTTGAAAAGTAACTTTTTTATCTTTGCACGATATACTAACTCACTGAAAAGTGAAATAAATGTGAATTCCTGGCCACACATCCACCAGGTACGCTAAACTGTCCAAAAAAAGTGCAAACGCATGGTCAACAATTACAATGAAGTGAAGTGCTTAAGTTTCCCCAGGTGATGCCAGTCCTGGGGAAGAGGGGTGGCATCTCAGTGTGCTGAAAACAAAACAGGTTCTGGTAATTACTGTTTCTATTGAAATCTACATGTATGCACAAGCAACACGTGGCCTACCCCTTGAAACTTCCCGATGACAAATATGGCAGGTGCACAGGCGTGCAGCAGTGGCATGGCAGCAAGATACACACCATAACTACTTGCGTGCTAGTTCAGTGACAAAGTACACACACTTGTTCTTGGAAAAACATATCCAAAAATGTAACAATAAAATCTACATGTACAACACTTGCAATAATGACTAAATAGTGAAGCAAAATGAGGGTTACGTTATGAGGTGAACACAAAGAACCCACAAAACCAAATACTACATCAATATTGTGGGGGCTTCTCTTGCATGTTTAATGTGTCCTTGTGTCTTAATTATAATAAATTTTGCTTTTGTTTTTGCCTCGCAATTCTGATTCCAAAATCCCTCCATGCCACCATTTTTAAGAAGAATGGAGAGGGAGGGGAGGAGGACATGTTCATACTGTCTTGAGCTCACTTGCACTACACACCACTCACTGGCCCTGCACAAGGGTGCACGTCATGCATGCTGATGTGATGGAATAAGGCACTTGGCGTGGCAGACTGTCAAGAGGGAAGGACACCATTGCATCAACGCTAAGGTATTGATCTGAAGATTTTTATTAAAGAGTTTGAGGAGGCAGATGAAATCATGATTAACAAATTTTTCCCTGAATTGTAACATGAGATATGCCAGTTTTTGAGGGACTATACATTCTTGTGGATGAGCCATTTATTTCATATTGCTTAAATAAGCATAGCTGTAAAAGCCCAAAAGGGTTATCAATGAGAAAATATTAGAATAAAATAAAAAATATGAAAGGAACATATAAATTAGTGCTGGAGGAGTAACTAAATAAAATATAGATGTTTGGAAGCAGGTATGCTATACCCTACAACTATTTTCAAACATAGAAACCCTTGTGAAACCCAAAATATAATGTTCTGCAGATGGGTTATTAACATTTTTTGAATACTGACAAAATTCAGGCATTATAAATTATAAACAGATTTTTTTACTTATCCGGCAACATAATTTTTCGAAGTACCCATCATACATTCCTTCATGACTTAAGACTTTACTGCAGTCGAGGATAGCTGAAGAATTGTCAGATCTAAAAAAAAAAAAAAAACTGTGACCAAGAACAGACTGTCACACGGGGCACCTGATTAACAACCTCAGGATGACATTCTTTTGACAAGTGTTATTTTAAGTGTGAATTCAAATGCAGCGTGCAACTGGTCAGAAAGTCTTTACACAACATAAGAAAATGTTGTTCTGGAAAGTGAAATGAATAGCCACCTTACCCATCTCCAGTGATGAAAGATCGATCATTACAACCATTTTAAGATAGACCCCAAGTACTCGTGTTCAACAATGTTTACATAAACATTTTTTGTCTTAGGCCTATTGAGAGTTACGCCCCTAAGATCATACTTAACTACACAAATTCTTTCATTTCTTTCTTACAAAAGATACTCACCAAAAAAATTTGTATCACTAGTTTCCCCTAGATATTTCACAAGTTTTAACGTAGTTTTACCAAAGGGTAAAGAGCCTGCAAACTGTTGGCATAATACTCCAGAACCTTGCTCTGCTAAATGATGCAAACTCCTTTGATGAACATTTTTGTACAGCCCTGGGCTTTGCCAACACAACTTCCCTCTAAATACCAAACTCTGTGCGATAGCGATGTCAAGTTTCCATGTTTTCAGTTCAAACATTGAGCATCACACTTCATAAAAACATGCATAAAAGAGTAAAGAAGACATCTTCCTGTTGGCAAAACAGTAAACTGCCAGAAAAACTATTTATTAAGAAAACAACGAAATAACAAAATTCATAACATTTTTTTTACTCAACGATCTACGAAACACGAATCATTTAATATATTATTTTGAGAATTGCGATAGATTTCTTAGAACACTTAAGTTAAGATGAGCGACTTCCATTTTTAGTTTATGACGTATGGAACTCATTATAAAGAAAACTCACTACCAAAATTGTCAAGGAAATACAATTTATGTTAAGTATGAAAGGAGAACATATAGGCCCTATGTCTTGCAACAGTTAATTATTGAAATGTTTAAAAAGTTGATAACTTTATTTTTAATAAAAAATTTAAGCATGTTTCCATTTTGAATGCTTTAGAAAGTACATTTTGCACCTTCATCAAGCAAGCATACAAGATCACCACAATGTCATTTACTCTGGATTTAGTAATGATGTTTACAAATAGATTTTAATAATTTATTTTATGTTAATCCATTTAAATTATAAAAATAACTTTTGTGACAGATGGATATGCATAAAATCAATCACTTAAAGTGAAGTGTGCACTTGTTAAGGCATTTCACGCAAACATAATAACCAAGAAATATTAGATTGTGTGTGGCCCCAGAGATTAACTTTTAAAGGGCTATAAAATTTATACACCGTTTTTATTAGCCACATCATAATTTTTGTGTTAACAACTGGCACGATAGACTGAGCTGCAGTAACCATTTTTTATAAAAAATTTTGGCAATCATTGCAACTGCCATTTTCACTAGGATTTTTTTCTAGCCCACAAATAATTGTGCTTATGTTTTATTTAATTTGTACCCATCTTCCCAGTTCATGTTCTTTGGGGGTTTTAAAATTTCTATTGCCTCTCTAATTGTCCTCATCCTGTATGTTTGTGTTGGTTTTTGCCTTTCGTAAATCACTGAGAAGTGCTGCCACCATAGCAGTGTCTAGCAAACTCCCTTGCTTAACTAAACCTTCCCGTAACTCTCAAGAGTACCTCTTGATGTTGTTTCAGCTGTTCAAAATCTAGCAGTGCTTGAATTCTGATTGGGCAAACTTTCATGACAGTGTCTACTTCCTATGCAAGTAAGCCAGTTGGTAGGTAGTTCCTTTCATGTAATGCATTAAAACAGTGTGTTGAAGGGTGCTCCCCCCTTCCTCAACACCTAAAAATTTTTCTTAACTTGTTCTTGATGGTCCCCTCTATCTCACATTTAGAGTAACCATTTCCTTCTAGAGGAGCAGTAGCAAAATATTTTATTTAAATGTTTAAAGATACTGGTCTTCACAGATGATTTTTGCCCTATTAATAAGTGTGGAGATTACTGTCCACTTATCTGATGGTAAAAGAGTGATCCTGTTTTGTATTTACCAAAATGTGCACGAAAGGGCATAGGCTATTTGTTTCCATTTTCATGGTGAACCGTAGCTTAGGATATATACTATTTAAATGTTCTAGAAATTGCTTTAATCTCACTTCTTCCTAACACCATACCACAAATGTGTCATCCACATATCTAAACCAGTGTGTTGATTGATAGGTACTGGTGTGAATAGCTTCTCTCATTAAAGTTGGACATGGCATTGGCCAATAAAGGAGAAAGGGGTAAGCCCATAGTAGTACCTTCATTTTTTACATACACCTTTCCCTGATATGAGAAGAAAGTTGGTGACACAGAGATCCTAGTGTTTCACACGTTCTTCACTGAAGTTGTTTTTGCCAAGCTGCTCAACCAATCTCTGGAGAGCTTTCATGATGAACTCTGGTGAAGAGAGGGACAAGATCAAAGCTAAACAGCATGTCTTCAGGTTGTAGTTGGATATTCTTCAAAATTTCCACAAACAGAGCAGAGTACTATACACGAGAGACTGTGGTGGGTAAGACTGGTTGTAATAGCTTGTTTAGGTGCTTTTTCAGAATGTAGGTTGGTGAGCTGATGGCACATAGTATGAGATGAAGAGGAACTTCTGGCTTATGTATTTTAGGATGACCATAGATGGCAGGAGTCTTTGCATCTTGGACAAGGAAGCATTTTTAAATCTCTTCTTCAATGGAGGACTCAGTTATAAGTTTCTTAGTTTTGTTCTCGATTTTCCGAATGGGGTTCTACCCCACTTGAGGATATGTAGCACAAGACAGAATTTCGGAGACCTTTGCTTCATAATCATGGGTGTTCATCACAATGGTAGCATTGCTTTGTCAGCTTTAAGGACCTTTTATATCTTGGTTGCTGCGCAGTTCTTTCAGTGCTCTTTTCTCTGTTTATATTTCATAGTGGAGGTTTTGATTTGCGTAAAATTCTCAAAGCCTTCACTCTTATTTAATCAGCTTAAGTCACAGGTGTGACAGTGAAGTTTGGTTCTTAGCCAGGATGGCGGTACTGGTTCCATCCAGCTGTTTCTCAGAGAAAGTGATCACCACACTGTTATTGTCTAGGGTAGGATTGTCTTCCTAAAATACATAAGCCAGTTTTCGAGATTCCTCTTCATCCCATAGTAAGTACAAGCTCACCAACCCACCTTCTGGCAAAATACCTAAACAAACTATTATAACCAGCATAATTAATCCCAGTCTCTCATCCAGAACTCTGCTCAGTTTGTAGAAATTTTTAAGAATATCCACCTATAAACCAAAGACATACTGGTCAGCTTTGATGATGTGTGTGTATTCATCAGATTTTGTCATAAAAGCTCTAGAGATTCTGCCTGAGCCGCCTGGCAAAGACTACTTCAGTGAAGAAATTGTGAAGCTCATGGAACACTGTCACTTCAACTTCATCCTCATACCAGGGAAAGGTGAATGTGCAAAATGAAGGCACTGCTATAAGGCCATCCCTTTCTCCATTATTGGCCATCTTTATGTCTAACTTTGGAGAGAGGTATCATCATCACCAGAATACTTGCTTAGGTATGTAGACAACACATTTGTGGTATGGAGTCAGGGAGCAGAGAGGCTAACAATTCCTAGAACATCTAAATAGTATCCATCGTACGATACAGTTAAAAATGGAAAATTGTTGGACAACTCCCTTTCCTAGACATCTTTAACAGGATCACACTTTGGGCCACAAAGTTTACAGGAAGCCTACTCATACGAACAAGTACTTACAAGCAGACACTTATAATACCCTACTACAGAAGTCAGTCATCTCCACACTGATTAGTACGGCAAAAACCATCTGTGTAGACCAGCACTTTAAACGGAAACACAACATCTTACTGTAGCTCTAGAAGCCAATGGTTACTCCAGACGTCAAATACAGGCGGACATCAAGAACCATTCCCAAAAAAAACATCATCTTCCATGCTTTGCTTTAGTGCCTCACATGAAAGAAATTATTGACTAACTAGCTCTGTTGCTTAGGAAGCATGATGTTCACACTGTCATGAAACCTGTCCACAAGATTAATAGCATTCTGGGATCGATGAAAGACAAAACACCAGCAGAAAAACAGTTAAGAGTATATAAGGTAACCTGTTCATGCAGGAAGGTGTATATAGTTCAGACTCGCTGGAGAATAACCACCCAAATAAAAGATCACATCAGTGTCTACAAGTATGAAAACCAGCAGTCAACCATAGCAAAACAATCCATAGAAACCCGACACATCATCAATTACAAGTAAAGCAACCTAGCCAACAAACAGGGCAAGAACATTTACAGCGGCAATGCAAATATTAAAAATACACAAGAAACATGGACAGGGAAGATGGGTGAAAATTAAATACAATATGGGCAATACTCTTCATGAAAGACAAGACTATATGACCCGAGAGCAGCAAAGCACAGACTCGTCGGGATTGGCAAACTGTCTCAGGGAATTGGGAGTAAGCAAGTCTGTGAATGGCCACAGCACCCAGTGAATAAGGGTAAGGAACAGTCACACTGGGATGGGCCCACCATCCTAGCCAATCAGCACGAAGCCAGTCAGTGATTGGCAGAAGAGACCAGCCAAACAGGAAGCAGCATTACAGACACCTAAGTATATAAGATCATGATTCTTTGCCTCAAACTCAGAATACCAGCAGATGCTTGATAAATTTTTATTCGCAGAACATTCTTTGAGAAGCATCCAGAACGGAAATATTCATAAATTCTGATTAAAGGTAACTTTCCTGACAACTTTTGTAGTGTGCATACTATTTTTAACGAGTCCTACATGTTTTAGTAAGGCGCAGTACTCTACTGGAAGTCACTCGATTTTTATCTTAAGAATCCTCATGTTGTCATTACAAATTCATATAAAAGCCTCAAATATCTAATGATTTTAAATACATCATATTATGCAAACTGATGAATGCAAACGTATCCAATTCTTAACACATTTGTGCAAAAAGTATTTTGGAGTACTTATAATGGTGTTGCATATTTTGTCCAACACTTGCATGCAAAGAGTCGCACAGATTTAGCTCAGATAAATGGTACATTGTTACATAAGGAATGTTACATATTAGATGTATTGTAAAACCTTACATATTGTCACAAGAGAAATTGATGGAAACTGTCTTTGTAGATATTTGATGTTGTAACAAGCAGGATATAAGCTTATCACCAATGATGATAAATTTTATCTGCAACTATAATTAATGCACAATCAGGAACATCTCGCTAACTTCCATATCTTGACTTTACACCCCAGCAAGAAGCAAAATATTTGCTTGGCAAAGAGCAATGCTATCAGATCTTGGACAGAGGAAGACGAGCAGAATTACTATCTATTTACAGCAAATCTGAAACAAAAAAAATTATGAAAAACTTTAAGTATTAATTTATGTACGAAAAAGAGTCCTTTATAACTATGGTATAAATTTTTAATACACTAAAAAAACCCAGGTAAACACTTCTGGGTGTTTACTCACCAATACTGTCAAAAGATCAACTGCAATCACACTGCTCTGCATTTAGCATGTTACCAAATTTAAGACTATGGGTGAAGCACATTAAGAGGGATAAGCATCTTAAAACTAAGAGATGAAATCATCAAAAGAGTGATCAAAATTAAAATACACTACTTCTGCCAAAAATAAACAGAAGACTTAAAACATCTTGTGAGCTGTGTTGAAGTCATGGAAATGGTGTAGGGAATAACAAGCAGCATATGCAATATTACATGGCTGCAGTTCCAGGAGTTTGATTGGAGCTAATTTTTTTAGATTATAGTAAAGAATGATTTGTGGTGGTAGAAGTTAGGAGAGTATGTACCCAGGTGCCATTATCAGCAATAGGAAACATGAAAAAGTTGTATGTTATTAGGCCAATGGATTATGTGTTTGCTTTGGGAGATGACCAATGATGCACAACATCACAACCAAATATATTAAGCCTAATTTGAGGGTGGTGTTCTCCTCAAATGTCTGCTAAAAGGCACTGTTTTAGGACATTATACGTGCACTTTTAAATAAAAGATGAGTAGAATTTCAAGTACTGAAAGTGGACCCAGATCCCTAAGCAGCCATGAAGTGGTTGGATAGGTAACAAAGCACATATAGTACTTCAATTATTTTGCACACAATGGAGATCCAATGCTCATCAGTACTGCGATCCATCACACACGGCTTATCAATGACCTAAACCGAAGAAAATTTGCCTGAAGCCATGCAACAATTAAAAGTGAAATACGCACGTAGGGGGAATGGCACCCACCAAGGTATCCAAAATTTGTTACCTCGGGTTCTAAATGCAAAGAGATTTTGAAAACATTAACAATTGTAAAATGATAATTAGTAGCTAGATATGAAAGCACCTGAGTGTAACTGCAATGTGCAGCACTACCACCCTGTCGGACCACAGAGATTAGAGTGACTGGCATGGTGGCAGGCTGAGCGCACCAGGATTGCCCCTCATCAAAATGTGCAAAATTAAAATAATACATTAGACAAAACCAAACTAAATACAAATGTACAGCTCTCGTAACATAAGATTTTTTATAAAGTTAGGGTATTTTGTACTAAGCAAGTATTTTATAGTCCAAGGTAAGATGGGTATTTAGGCAAAAATGTGAACTTGCAAACTAATTTTCTTATGGGATTTGCACTTGTGGCACTGATTGCATTATGGAAAAAATGGTACAAAACTAATTCACTCCCTAGAAGAGGTACTAATTACACACTGCAGGTGAGCAAAAGTGTCGAACTGGACAGAAATGGTGTCTCTCAGTGTGTTACATCCATCCACCCTTTTTCCCCAACAGCATGGGGCTTACTGATGGTGCGTATCCCAGGCTGAATAAATTATGTCTTTGAGACGCTGTCCACGGCTTCCCCCAGAGCTCTTGTCGACCCTCATGCACCATCTGCCAGCCAAGATAGGAACCGTATTCACCTTACTACTGACTGTGCGTGGCACAACCAAAGGTCATGCATCCTGAGTGCACTCCCACATCAGTGCAATGCCTAGCAATGCCTCATGGTTCAGTTACTGAAAGATGTTCTCAATCACTCTAATTTCTATCCCAGAATTACCCCCAGTAATTACAACCAGCATACAAATTAATGTAGTAAATATTATCACTTTTCACCATCTCAGTGCTAATGTGAAACGACCACGTGCTTGTCCAGTTATGAAAAATTACACAACATTTTACCAACCTGATTAATTGATCAATGACTCATCATTATTTGAATGCTAAGCCACGAGTGACATCTTAAATACGTGCCATTAATACTATGTCAAAGGGTTCGTCTTCTTCCCTTCCAGGTGATAAAGACTTTTTCATACAAAATAATTTCTTTATAAAAATTAGTAAGAAAATCTTTTTTTTTTTAATTTTTACGTTCATGCCAATAGTTACTTGATGTTACGTAATGTAAAATACATCATCCAGTGTTTTGTATTCTCATCTCATTCATTCTAGATTATTTCAAGAGAATTTATGTTTTGGTGGGCAGCGGCAGCTACCCAAAACCACCGCGCTAAAAGCTTGTCAGTCTAGTGATAGTGAGCATCAGGGCAGGCACACGTATCGCAGCTTGGGGGTGTAGCAACATTTACGCCAACCAGGCAGTTTTCAATTGACAATTTTTTCAGAACATTTTTACTTCTTACATGCACCCCCGAATTCACCTCTCTACAAGAGTAGACTCATGCCCCTCCGGCATTACTTTCACTTTATTAACATAACTTTGTTTAGTGTCTGCGAGACGTCTTATGTGATTTTCAACATTGGCCAATGCAGGGCCTCGTTCTGCATGTCCGCTTCATTTTATGTACCACCTCATTTTTTCCAGAATACTACTTTTGTTATGAACCAAACTGCAGTGTGTGTACTTTATTTTCCGCTTCACAGGGGACTTCAGGGTGACGGACCTTCAGAACAGTCTACAACCTACCTTTTGCTTACATTACTCAAGCCCAGTGTAATTTTGTCTTTCTGAAATGCTATGTTTTGTGTATTGGAACGGCTTACTGGGGAGACATGATATCCCAGTCCAGCAAGTGTGTGCACTCAAGAGTCTGACAAGCCTTAAATATGTGAGCCGTCACACACATCTTAAGACATGGGGCACAGGGTTCTTCAGTCCAGGCTTTTCGACCGTGGCCCACCAAGTGTCTTGTGCTAACCAGAGCAGATTCCCGTTTTAGTTAGCCAGTGCACTCAGGACATTTAAATGTCACTTTCCTGGACCCTGTGACCACCCCTGAACCTTGTCAAATGTTATGAAAACACATTGTCACAAGTCATAGCCATTTGTCGATTGGCCAGTTATTTATTTACATCAATTTTACACAGAAAATTCAAATTCTGTACTAAGTATGGTGGCTAAGCAGTCTTCTAAAAATTAATAGGCTGTAACCACTTTCTGTGGATTAGAACCTACCTGAGCTTGAGATCCACAATGTGAGTATAAGCAATAAGAGACAGCTAAATATGAAGTGCCAGTTTTCTCAGCAAGCTAACAGTAGGGTAGAGCTTATTTCTCTGTAATGAATAGTTCAGCCTTCATTGTTGGGTGGCACTGACAACAAAACTAACAAAAGGTGTGGTGATGAATAGGAGTCCACTGTGGTGCTGCTTCAGTCACACTGCATACCTTTAAACACACATAGTGGAATAACTTGGAACAAAGTTTTAACATTGCCAGGTTTTATACCCCTCAGTTATAGCTTTGCAACTTTCAATTTTACACAAACAAAAAAAAATTGAAATTGCGAAGTGTACAAAAATATAAATTATATTATATTTGAGCAGAGGATATTCAAAGTGAATTCATTGTAATGAAAATCAGTTGTGAAATGCTCAAGAATTTCATTGGCTGGCTAGGATTCTTGCTGGATTTAAATAAAGAATGGCGAAGTCCTAAAAGTCATGATAGTACTTGCACATGCACACAGCATGGTGGACTGAAAAAAAAAAAAACAATGAGAAAGTCTACAACATTTTGAGGAAGATGTGTAAGTTAATATAAAACAAGATCCTGAAAACATTAGGTACATGAAAATTGGTTGGCACTACAATGTGAGGACCTCTACGGGATTTTATCTGCCCTGGAGGCTCTAGGGAGCATCCCCCCAGCTGGCATAACACATACCTAACCCTTGTACCTATAGCAAAAATATTTCATACTTTTCTCTATCTTTTCAAATCTTCCATGGTGTCATCCAAATGAGGGAGAAAAATAAAGTACTGTAGCAGGTTAATTAGTATGGTTTTGTAACATCACTGTTGCCACATTGTGTGGTGCAATTTTGATACAGTATGAATAAATACAGTAATGGAATGATCTGAAAACTTAATTCTAGTACTAACTATTGGAATGTGGTAGTGTATATTTTTGACACAGTTGTCTTAACTCAGAATGAAATTATCACAACCAAAAGCGTGTTACAAATTGGCATTATTGAATTTTCTCATTCCTCACTGTTGCAGAACCAACAATATTTAGTAATGGTTACACATTTTTTTAAATTTTTTTTTTCTATTGTTTTAGGTAAAGTTGACTGCACAACATGAAATACTGTTTAGTATGAAAAAAGTTAAAACTACACCCAAACATCATAAAATATTTTGTATATTCTGGGACTCCTAAGGTGTGTCCAGTGCGTCCGGGCATATCAGCGGAAACGCTCCGAGACTAGCCAGTCTAATCAGTTAGTATATTGGAAGAGCCCCCATTTGATAGGAAGTTAATAAGTTCTCTATGTTATGAGTTTACATGCACAAGAAAGGAGGTAGTCATAACAGCCGCATTCGACGCCTAGCCCGACGGGACCTACAGTAAGAACTATAACAGCCAGGTTGTACATCTCCCATCGAACCTGCTCACGAGCCCGCACCACTTCCACCCCAGCCCGAGAAAATGTCTGTCGAACCACGTAGGGAAATTCCATCAATCAAAGAAAATCATGACACTTACCTGGACCCATTATTAGGGATTTCTTGGCTGTGACCAAATTATGACTAAGTTAGTTATTTAATCCCTCCAACATCTGGACCTGCAGTAAAACCGTCCCCACCACCTCAGCCAAGTAGCACTACACCCCCTACCACGTGTAGGATCGATACTGCCACCAGGAAAGAGCTCTTAAATAGTCATTCATCCCAAACCTGGGCATAAACCTACGACAGTATCCACTACCATCAATTTCGTACCTGTTCACAAGCCCACAAGGCCAGAGCCCCATAGACACCCCAGAAGCAAGCGAAAGGCCGAGTAGGGTACTATCCGGGGCAGCATGCCATACACCCCATTTAGTTATTTCCATCTCCATTTAACATAATTTCATAGAATTTAATTCTTTCTTTGGTGACAGCTGGCATCCCGTATTTCGATTGCCTTTACAGTGAGCATGGTCAAGCTCCCTGGGAGGGAGACATTGTCAATCAAACTCGCCCTGGGGTTTGATTCCCTTCAACCGCTCACAGCCCTTCTACCAGGTGGTATCCCATTAGGTTCCCCAATGTGGACATCTTGATGTTCCTTTTCAGTATCTCTGAATGTCTATACATCATTGCATCATTGAAGTAAACTGCAATATTAACGAGTTTACTAAGGATTCAATAATTTTTGTCCTGAAAATTCTCTCAAGCATCGGAAACACCGAATGGAAGGTGCAAGAATCTGTGATCATCACACGGAGTTGAAAAGCATCTTTTATGAATCAATTATTTATCTTGCTTAAAGTGTGCATTATCTTTAATATCAAATACTAAAAGTGGGTATGGGGAATGGTTTATGCATAATTATATTGTTACAAGAATGAAAATAAGATAAAGCCATTTAAGAGTTCTCATTTTTGAGCAATTTTTGTGTGTTTAAATTATTAATTCATAATTTTGAGGTATTAAAATTTTTACAAAAAAATTGTGTGGCAATTTGGGTCACACTGAGATAAACATTGAAATCTATGGTTGCACGAAGGGATGTTTGACAGGAAAAAAGACATAGCATATTTTGTATTTAAATTGTGTGTGCTGGAGGGGCAAATCTTTATCTCTGCAAAATGAAATGGCAGAGGGTGATGGTTGTTAAGGGGGGGATTTGCAGCACTTTTTATTGTGTTTTCATTTTCTATCACCTTATACTGCTTTCCACCTCCCCTTTCCCTTCCCTTCTCGCTTATAAACCCGTAAAAGACTACTTGTCTCAAATTCAGCGTTATTGTATGAGAAGATTGGTGTGCCTGAGCTCTCTGCGAGATTCATACAATTTTAATTAGAACTGCATGCCGGAATGCTCACTTATGACTTTTCTAACTGATTTTATATGTCATGATGGATACTATTTTCTATTGTAATTAGAACAACCAATAAATGTGAGGTGGAGTTTGTACACACAAAATTGTGAAACCCACCTCTTATTAAGTAATTTCCAATTTATAAGATACAAAATTAAGATGACAATATAAAACGGTTAATATTCTTCAGATGCGAAGTGTTTCTCGAAATGTTATTCATAATCTGACATCACTGAAAAAATTGAACAGTTAATAAATTTAAAAAAAATATTTTATTGCAGCTCTGCTCACCTTTGGCTGCCTGTGTAGGTGGTACACACAATAAATTGATTTAGTATCATAGTAATTAACTAACAGTTCATGAGAAACCTGAGTTACAATTGTAGTTTATATGTTACAAAGAACATATGACAACATAACCGTAAACATCCTGGTCAAAAGAATTAGTATGCTTCAAATACACCAGGAATTTGTGGTGTGTACAGTTTTCCACTCAAAAATATCTCTACAAAATGCACTGTATAACATCAGGAGCATACTACAGCAGTTTAATATTCTTAATTTTTTTTTACATTGATGGCCCCTGTATGACCATTGTAGGTATTCTCTCTGCTAATGTACTAAGTCCAAAGATACTTGTAAGTAACACATCAATCAAGTTCCATGTTTTTACAACTCCTGGTGTTGAGCTGTCATACTTAAACATACAATAGTCGGACACTACTTGAAATTATACATTCCTTTTTTTAGGGAACCCCCTTTCCAGTTGAGTCTGCAGACAGAGTATTTTTTTATAAAACTTAGACTACCATTTATTACAATCAATGAGTTTTAAGTGTTCAATGTTGAGGTAATTTGCTGAGTGTACTTGCAAGAACATGATCATTATTGTTTAAGACTGTAAACTCTATACATATGCCATGATTTCCTCTATCACACCAAAATCTTGGTTGCATGGTAAGAATGAGTGACTGCCGATGGGGAAATACTGATATATTTGATGAAATCTATTCAATGCAAAGACAGCAAAAATGCACGACAATGTGGTTTCGGTTCTGTCCAGCACATCCACCCAAAACTACACGAAGCTCCATTACACTCCCTGGGACATTACTTGCAATGTATTTATCCCGAAAGGTGCACATTTCATTTGGACCTTTTCGCCCAATGACTTCATGATACAAGTGAAAACTGTAATTTACACTTCTCAGGTCATAAATATCTTACACATACACCCATAGCTGCCTGTAATAGAATACGTCTTGCATTGGAATATGAGGAAGGGGAGACAATTTGCATGTAGTCTATTAAAATATGCATTTTGTGTGGTGTATACCACATTTCCATGATTATAAGGTCAAATTTGGGGGAAAAATTTTTTTATCTCACATTTATAATTATTTTGGTATGAATTACCAAAATTCCTTTGAAATGACAGTCAAATATAGTACATATTGTATACATTCTTTATATGAAGTTACATTCAATTCTGGCCAGTATTTCAAATTTTATAGTAGTCGTATATTTGAAGGACAGGGATTCTGTGTAGCCACGACATGGTTATAGTTTTGAAATCTTTATTTCCATGTTGTTTAATTGTATATAAAGGATGTTATTTTTTCATCACCATGTGCCTAAGTTTATTGTATATAATTTCACCAGATTGTCACGTCTTTCATATAGTAATAAGACTTTAACATGAGATTTAGACAGCACTCTGGCGAACATGAAATGGTGGCCGCTGATACCGGGTAACATATAAATTTATTATTTTACTCGTGTATATTCAGACCAGGTTTTTTGAAGTTATTTTATCCAAATTTAATCAAACTAAATATAAAGTTTTGGCTTGGAACAACTTTCAAACTATAATATATTTATGCAGAAACAACATATTGTCATTTGGCAGGAATCTGTTCAGTAATTATTTCACACAACAACTCGTCGTGTGACATCACCTTTCTCCCTCGCAAACTCAGCTAGCTGTGTTGTATTCATTGTTAAATTCCTTATGTTACTATCTGTCACTTGCCACAATTTACATTAAATGTAAAAAAAAAAAAATGACGAGTACCTTATAGTTTTTAGTTTCATAGTACTTTGTTTTATTACATTTAACAACACTGAAAATAAAGTTTCCTTCAATGCAGGCTACATCCCAGTTTCTAGGCCAAAATTTTTACAAAAAAGATGCGGCTTGTAATTGTGGAAATATGGTATTAGTGCGTATCATTTGTGTATGACATTTATGGACAGTATCTGTAGGAGAGTGAACAGTGTGTGTTATTTCTGGCCCTCGACATTGGACACAACGTGGGACTGCGGATAAAGTAATCCTCTTTTGGGGCATGCTCAAACATGGAAGCAGCAAATGTGTGTATGATTACAGTAGTACAGACTAAAATAATGATTTCACAAGCTAAATAGGTGTGTTTTTCGCCCATGCTGCAACACGGATTACCTTAAGCCGGCCAAGCCATTCACCTTTGAAGGAAACTTGGACAGTAGTTGGAACTGATGGAATCAGATATTTAGTGTGTATCTCAAAGCATTGGGTGGTGATAAAAAGGATGATGAGGTTAAGATGGCCATCTTGCTGCATGTAATGGGTGACGAGGGTCAAGACACACGTCATGCTGGTATGCAGACAGCCGATGCAACTAAATTGATGGTGTGATACAGCATCTCAATAATTATTTTCTTTCAAAGAGCAATCAGATTGTAGAAGGCACAAATTCAACAGTAGTGTACAGAAGAATATTAAAGCATAGGCTCATTCATCACTGCACTGAGGCGTTTGAGTACCAACTGTGAGCTCAATGGATAGCATGATACTTTAATCAAAGACAAAATAGTCTGTGGCATCCAGGATACAAGACTGAAAGACAGATTACTATGAGAATCATAAATTTACCTTAACCCAAGCAATTCACATATACAAGGCGGCAGAACAAATGCGCCAGTTACTGAAATCTATTTCCGGTGAACAGTTTGCATGTGAAGTGTACGGCACACCAAGGACAAATTCATCTACTCGTGGTGGTACAATACACAGATCAAGAAATTCCAGGTGGTGATCTTCACAAGAAAGGAGTGATCAACCCGCTCTGCAGTTTCATTCGATGGAGGAAGGCCGAGTTGATCAGAAACAGATGCCAAATCAGCATAATTACCAGCATCCAGGTATGGTGCAACAGTGTAACTTTCAAGGTAGGGACAGTGACATTGTTGCATGTGGGCAGTGTGGACAAAACTGTGATAAGTCCAAGTGTTTAGCTAATAATGATGTATGCCATAATTTTGCAAAAGGATCCGCTATGCAAGAATGTGTAATTAAAAAATGTGTCGCAAAGGTACAGGAAACGAATAATGAGACAAATTTAGGTATTACAGGATTTAGTATGTGGGTGTAATACAGAAAAAGGAGATTGTCAAAATAGTCCTAGTGATTCTACAAATTTTTATAATAGTCAGCCTCAAGTGACAAAGTAAATTGGGTGTGCTAAGCAAAATGGTAGGCCTAAAGTTACTGAAGTATAGGCACATGTGTTTCAATAAACCTTGTTAGTGATCAAAATATTGATGCAATAGTTTCTAATAAGTGTGATTTGTATTGCGACAAAGTAAATTTTGTCTACATTTTTTTTAATATTTTTAAAAGATTTAAGTTTTTTTGTTCAGATGCACTTATCTTTTTGGAAGTTATATTTTTTGTTCCGAGGTTAAATTATTTTTTTGTTAGGATGGGTTACTTTTTTTAAATTTTTTTTTAAAAAGATTAGAGGTGTAAAAGTTTTTCAGTTTGTCTTTCCTAGGAATATTCCTTTGGTTTGCAGTGGAACTTCCTAGAGAAGCTGTGCTGGTAGTGTTCTTAGTATTTTCAGAACTGAAGTTAGCTTCAGCATTTATCTTTTTCACAGTATAGTTGTTTACATCTGTGTTTCGCATATTTTCCGTCACCACTGCATTTCTAGATTATTCTATCAGTATTTTTACAAACTTGTGTGTTCCATCGTTTTGATTTTGTAAGCTCCGGGAATTTTAAATGGCAAGGGTGTTATGCTGCGGCAGGTACGAGTTCGTAGGTACTGTCAAGGCTAAGGGGAAAATTTTGCGCTGAAGGCAACAGAGGTACAGTAGGCCACTCGGGTAAATGGGGGCAAGTAGTTGGTGCTGAGCGCATGCCTATGAGCTGCTGCTACGGGGTGTGCAGAATGTTGATTGGTTGGAGTGTGTGTGGCGAGCAGTCACGTGATACAAAGTAAGATGATGCATGGTTGTTGGCGGGAAGGCGACAAGCAGAGCGGACGTGTTGGAGAAGTAGTCCGGAGGAGGCTGCCAGACACATGATAGGGTAAGTATTTTTGCTTATAGTTTGTTTTGATTGGTCGGGACATTTTCCCCTGATTTCAGAAAAAATTACCCCAATCAATCTTTTAAATAGTTGTTTTCAGGGTTAGCTTTGGGTAGTAGTTGGGTTGGAGATGCAGAGAGAGAAAAGATGTCTAATGGCCGCAAAGTACTAGACGTTAATACAGAGGTAAGGATATAAGGATACGGATTTCTAGTAATTAGCTGCTGTTACTCTAGCATGGTTATTTTTCAGTCGGTAAACAGTTGTGAAGTTTCCCACAGACATTTCTGTAGCAAATGTAAATGAGAATTTAATTAAATTTCTTTTGGAGTTCTTTTATTTATGTGTAACAGACTTAGGTTGGTAACAGGCTTTGACGTAAATTTCTTGTCGTAGCATGCTTCAAGTGTTTTACAATTATGTTTTCTTAAGGTTCTGACACTCAGATTTCATTTTTACGTAAATTTATTTGCTTCATTTTCTTACAGATAATTTCAGGCCAATATAATTCTAAATAAGTTTGAGAAGAGTTAGGAGAAGCTAATTTCTTTTTAATGTTCTATGAGCATTTTCTTTAATTGATGTTGGGGTTTAGCCCTGATGATTGAAACAAACCAACCTCCGACGCAAAATTCCCGCTTAAATAATTGGAGTTTTGTAATTGTTACCAATTGTTATGAATTGTTCACTCTTATTTTTCTGAGTTAAAGAATTATTTTTAAAATTTTTCTTGCTGTAATAATATTTTTTGATATTCGTTACTTGAAATCAAAAAAATTATTTGATATATTTTAAGCAGAGTAATACTCAATAAGGAAACTTAACTTTTTTTTTTTTTTTTTTGTCTTCAGACAAAATCTTAATTTAATTTTTATTGTTAACTGTTATTCAATTCAGAGTTTAATTACATTGAGGTGTAAATGGTGATTGTTCCTTTTGCAATAGCTTGTTATCTATTCAATCTAGAGCGTCATTGGTACTGGAACAAAAAACATCTTGACCCAAACACAAGTCTTGCAATATTACAACGCTTCCAAACATTTAAAGCTATTGGTTGAGGCATCCAGTAAAGGGATGGGGGCAGTTTTACTTTAGTCAAATGGATTCCATTGCTTACGAGTCTAAAACACTCAGCCCAACACAAAAAAATTATGCACAAATCAAAAAACAGCATTCACTGGTGGTGTTTGGCTGAGAGAGATTTCATCAGTACATTTATGGGAATCCAGTCATACTAGAAAACAATCATAAGCCACTCCAGGTAATATTTGATAAACCTCTGAATAAATGCTCTTTGTGCTTCAGAAAATGAGGGTAAAAATGCATTATGAAATTTCACTCAAATATGCACCCAAAAGGAGTTAACAGTTGTAGATGCCCCACCACTTGTTAGCTTGGAAGATACAGACTGTGATGTAATGGAACAGGAAATAGCTGTACAGGAAGGTCTTGTAATTTATCATATATAAGCATAACAACACACACTAGCAAAAATTAAATCTCACACTCACCAGAATGATACACTATGTCACCTAAAAGAGGTTATTTTGAAAGGATAGTCAGCTACCGACAAAAGTTTACCATTATCAGTTTAAATATTTTTTGTCTTACAGGGATGTTAGTTGTACACGATGAGTGAATTTATAAAGGTAAATAAGCTGTCCCACAGATTATGAGGAAAGATGTTTTGCAACAAATTCATTATATTCATATGGGGATCAAAATTTCAAACTTTGTGCGAGGGAATGTTTCTGGATGTTTATAACAGAGGAGTTGACTGATCTGATAAATAGCTGCCCATCATGTAGAGCAAATCAAAATGCAAACAGTAGAGAAACGCATGTGAACAAAGAAATCCTGTGAAGACCCTGGCTGGTATTAGGCGCAAATATTAAGCACTTCGGAGGAGATAACTATTTACTTGTTATGGATTCATTTTCCAAATACACTGAACTAGTTCAATTGAAGGACATTAGTAGTTCCCATACAATTGAACAGCTGAAAGTAATTTTTGCTAGACATGGCATTCCAGAGATCCTGTACAGAGTCGAATCTCAATATATCATTATTCAGGGGACTACCGAAAATGTGCGGGATTCCAGTAGATGTGGTTTCTGACATATATATCAATAAAATACAACTTCTTACCTTATAAAACTTTATGTTGAGTATAGTAAGAGCTGTACATTATTTACCAATAAAGTTTAGCTAATAAACACAATAAAAATGGGAATTTTAGAAAAAGTATTGTAAATATTTAACACATTAAAAAACGTTTTTTTCTAAACTCGTTTAAATAAAGAAAATAACATCTCAAAATGCAGTATATAATTGATTGTAATCCAACACCAAATGCCAGCTGACATAAAACTTTTAAACCCTCTGAAAATGAAAACAATATGACACAGAATGTAAGTCACATTTTGAATGTCCCACACGCACTCATTCAGCTAAGGCACGGAGAAGTTATCGATTGGGCAGTGTGCTCACGGCAGCGGGTGGAGGAGAGGTGGTGGAAGGAGAATTATTCCTCCACGCCGCTACTTGTAGCTGAGTGCAGACACCTTGCACCCGTGGAAAATGTCCATCTTTTAAAGTAATTAATCATATTTTACTGCAAGAAAAATTGCAATTTTCAGACAGAAATGAATAAATAATGTGAATAGAATTGATTTATTCACAGTCTGTAATAATCAATCATTCAAAACAATGTCCTCTGATTTTCTCTGTCTTGAGTTACACTGCACTTGGCTGGGTGCTTACCTACTCATTATTAGATGGAAAAAGGTGTCAAAAGATGCATGTCTACTGAAATAAAACTATATAAATCCTCCCAATTCCCTGCAAGAAGTTAGTGAAAATGAACTTCACACTTATAATAGAAGTTGCTGGATGTTCAAACAATTTTTGGTGACAAGAGGAGGTCAAGTATGCACTTCTGAGCATATAATTTGATTCGCTATTGATGCAGGCCTTTGAGTTAAATAAATTTTATGCTTTATAATCCTGTTAATTTTACACCAGATACAATGAAAAACCAACGTAAAAAAAAAAGACAGTTTAATCACAACAGAAAACATCTTTGCAAATAGTAATTCCTTGTTAAAATGTTTTTGGTAACATTTTCAGGCAAAACCATTTGCTTTGAAATACGAGTGATTATAGGTGCAACTATTTTGAGTGACGCATAATCTTGATAAAATTTCTACGTTCGCCAGGCACACATTTGCTCTAGGACGGCGTGCGAAGGTAAGCAAAGCAAGCATGGCAGAGAGAGAGAGGACGAGCTTTATCTTTTGCTAGACAACAACTTCCCATTTCGTTTGCATGTGAGGGGTGGAAGGAATGTGTGGAGCTGAGAGACAGAGAGAGAAAGAAGGGTGAGAGGATGCTACGTCACCACGCTTGTTGTTATAGGTAACCAATTCCCTCTCAACAGGTGTATAGGGGAAGTAGCAAGCCAGTCTTGCATGCCGCACCACACCAGGGTGTTGACAGATGTGTTGGAAAGACAAGACACTAGACAAAGCACAGCAAAGCAGTGATAAACGACAGCGTGCATGACGTATTTCACATCCAGTTACTAGACGTTTGCATAAACAATCAGCTTAAAAATTATAGTTGCGGGAAATATTACTGAAACAATAGACAGAACAAAAAGAAAATGGTTATTAACGCTTACAGCTGTTACAACGGATGTAGGAAGATTTATTTTGAGGCTACATGTTGAGGCCCCAAAGCCAACCACATTTTTACGGGTTCACCACTATGTTCAATTTATAATAACTGCTGCAAAATATTTTCAAATATCCATTAAGAAATGATCAAATAATGGACTGAAGTAAAGCATAATAAAATTAAATAATTCTCCAAAAATGCTACTTTAATATATTATGCAACTAAAGAAATTGTCCATGCAGAAATAAAACTACCACCTATAGTATACATACGTGCAGATGCATGCACGTGTGTGTGACACACACACACGCAAGCACACGCGCACAGTGATTCTCAATTAGACTGACAAACTATGGGAGGTGATTCTTCATAAATAGTAAAAGGAAAACATATTTGTGCAAAATATCGGCTCTTATGTTAAAGGTCCCGATAACATACAATACTGTTCCAAGAGTTGTCGGGGTATTTTACTTTGTTACAGATATTTTGCACACAAATACAGTTTAAAACCTCATTTTTTAAGGGCTCATACCTCCCTTAATATTCAGTTTAGGAAGTGTCACATATGTTTTAATTTACTTTTTCATGAAGAATCTCCTCCCAAAGTTTGTTGGTCTAATTGCGAATCATCCTGCATAAAAAAAAAAAAAACCCACGCACACACAGAACGGTTCCAGATAACGAAATGCAGTTTCCGCTAAATAAAATTATGTATGGGGGCAAGTAATTTGCCACAAAGTGACTATTTGTAACACATGTATGGACAGAAATAATTAAACCACATGACATTTACCCAGGAAATATGCATTTATTTCAGTGGCACCTGAAAGTACACAAGAGGAATTCAGTGATATAACATAAGCAATGGAAATTAACACAAACACCAAGAAACAATGTATAAATGTAATTAAGTTATGTGGGTAGGTAGCATGGGGCACTGGAACTGTACTCACGGCTATAAGAAAGTAACACTTGCTGTAACTCATCCTGGCAGGGCTGTTTCCTTATAGCAGGGCCACATTCTTATATAATGGAGCAAGAGGCGCAGGATGTGATTTGGACAAAGGAGAGCACCGCAGTGGAAGGAGACAGGCAATGTGAGTGCAAGTCTGATATCAATAAATTACATTTTACTTAGATACTTATGCAATTCAGGAGATTTGTTTTGTAGTCCTTAACTGTACTGATTAACGAGTGCGTACAGATGCACAACAAAAATAAAACAAACCAACCTAAAGAGAAATGCAATTACATCCACATGCATAGTACAAAAGAGCACAGTTATGGTTAATTCTTCACATTAGGTCTTACACAGAATGTGCTAGATTCATTTACCATCATCAGCAATACACATCTGTAAGCAACGAATGGCCCAAAGTGTTTCTGGCTTAATGCATCTGCAAGCTGCCACATTGCGTTCCTGCAAGTCTTATGGCGTCTTAGGAAGTGTTATACACCCTATCTTTCAGTATTCACCACAAAAAAAAAAGAGGTGTGAGGTCGGGGGAGTGAGCTGGCCATCTTACACCACCACCATGCCCTAACCCTCAGTTTAGAAAAGTTTCATTTAACACTTACCAGCAAAGCAAAATGCGCACAGACAACTACTATGTCGAAACCACATATCATGACGTTTGTCAAGCAGTACGTCTTCCAGAAGTGCTGGCAAGGTCTCTGAGGAAATGGGAATATGTACAGCTGGTCATTATCCCTTGAATGATGTATGGCCCTATGACGTAGTTTCCAACAATCCCACACCACACGTTCACTTTCCACTGTAGCTTGCGCTCCATGTGCCGGACCCAAAGTGGATTCTCAATCGTCCAATAGTGCATATTTCGTAAATTGACAATCCCATGGTTTGTGAAGGTCGTTTCATATTGGTAAATAATATGTTGTTCTGGCAACTGCTGTCATCCTTTATAGACATCAGAAAAAACTTACAAAACAGAACATGCTGCTGGAAATCACCTTCATATAATACCTGATGGGCAACGTGATATGGATGAAATTTCCATTGGCACAGTATCCATAACACACTGTTTTACTTATTCCTACGAACCTGGAAAGTTCTTACGTACCCATGTGGTGGTTTGCAATGACACATGACAACACATCGTGTCTTTGCATCTCGCCCATAGCAGTCTTTCATCGCACTCATGTTGTGGAATTCCAATCAACTCTTGACAAGAGATGTGTGCAAATTCTTTGTATTGTTAGCCATAAGATGGGCATCCAATTAGGATACTTTTCACCATACATTTGGATGGCTTGTTTGGCATTTCTACCACTCTCACCGTAAATAAGTAGAGCATCCAGTTTTCCTCATTCACGAACTTCACTGCATACATACAGGTACACACTGTAATACCACTTATAACATATTAAGAGGTCTGGTGGTGCACTGCTATTAGTAAGTGGTCCTGCCAGGATGAGTTACGGCGCATGTTGCTTACAGCTGTGAGTACAGGTCTACTGCCTCATGCTATCAGCCCACCTAATATATGCTATATCACTGAATTCCTTTTTGCACGTACTTTCAGATGTTGTTGAAATAAATGTATGTTTCCAGGGGAAAAAATTCTTATGTGGTTAAGTTATTTCTGTCGATGTGTTACAAATAGTCACGTTGCAGGAAATTACTTGGTCCTGTACGTAATTTCATTTAGTGAAAACTGCATTTCACTATCTGCAATCATTCCAGAAATTTTGGGGGTGTCCATGTTCGGCGGATCACCCTGTGTGAGAACATACGGATTCCATCCCCCACCCCTCTTGTTCACCCACTGAGTCTCCCGTCTCCCCCCTCCCCCAAATAAAATGTGTACATAAATTGTGGAAATTACACATTAAAATAATAAAAAAGAAAAGCATTACCATTTAGCACTCTTAGAGATCTGCTGCAAATTTTTTATAACATTCTGCACAACATCAATGCTGGTTGCCTGTCCACCCAAATCTGTAAAGAAAAAAAAATCATCAATGTTCACTTGATTCAGAAAAATTATGAGAATTACCATTTAAAACTAAATACCAAGAGCTGAGGCACACAATAGTAGTATCAGGAAAATAATTACATTGGCAGTTGTGGCAGCAGCAGTAGGAACACTCAAGAGGACAGCAATAACTCCTTGGGTAACTAGTACACCAGAGCCTGCTGAATAATATGAGCATTTTCCCACATGTGGAAGAGAATATTTAAATTGTGAACCTGTACGTTAATTTAATATTCTTAACATTTTCATCAAGCATTTGTGGAGGAACATTCACATGTCAATGACCCCACATAATACACATTCCAAACTAGACGTTGCTGATATAACTACTACTTTCTTCTACATTGGTGCAAATAATTTTTAATGAAGTTCTTAGAAGCTTAACTGGCAGGTAAACCTTCACGTTTTTTGACATCATCATTAGAGATAAAACCAAAAACATACGAAACACAAGTGACAATTACAAATACACATGTGCCTTACACAGGACTTGCACCCAGAATATCTCGTAGCATAAGCTAGCATGCAATAAACCACATTACGGAAGCATCAACTTCGGATATATGTTTTGAATGATAGAGTTTACTTACAAACCTGAAATATTTACAAAGTCATCCTTCTGAAAATAAAAAGTGTGAGCCACATAAAACACCTAAGTTTACACGACCTACCTTAGTGCTACTTGTGTGAAGAATTTGGTGGAAATCTGTCGATTGCTCCCTAATATATGGCATAAAAACTTTATTTTCTTATTTGGTGCTATCGTTCATAATTGGCTATAACAAAGCTTCTTTATACAATACTGCTAATAGATACTGTCGACATACAAAATTTGGTTTAATTTGGCTACATTTTTTTAAAAGGTATTAGCAACTCATGAAAATATTTATCTGGCCACCTGGTTGTCTGTCTGTAATGTAGGTCCCTCCCCCCTAATAACATTTAAACCTCATAACTAAATTTAACTAAACTAGGTCCACATACAGTATTTAGTAAGGACATCAGGAATTCATAGTATTCAATAACACTGAGTACTTATTTTCAAAATTGTGGCAATTTTTAAATTTAGGCCACTGTTATATCTTGTGAACAAATTGTCCAATTTAAACCAAAATTGGAACATTGGCAGTGCATTATATATGCATTGCATTTGTAAAGCGATAATGGTATTAATCTGCAATTTTGGAAAGAGCACAAATTGAACATTTTTCCTTATATCTTGGGAACCATATAACCAATTTAAACCAAATTTGGTACGTTCACAGTGCATGATGTATACATTGAATAGCGATAATGTTATTAACCAGCCATTTTGGGAGATGGTGCAACATGAAAAATAAACCTTTTACGTTATATCTCTGTAACTACACAACTGATTACTATCAAATTTTTTGGGGACATGGTGGCCGAGTGCTTAGACTGCTCCTCCCACCAAGGTGAATCAGGTTGAATCCCCAAATGTGTCACTCCCGGGTTTTCTCAAGTAGGAATTGTGCCAGACGATTTCACTGGTCGGAGGGTTTTCTCGGGAATCTCTCATTTCACCTGCCCTTGCATTCTGGTGCTGTTACATTCTCACCTCATTTCATCCTCATTGGCTATCAAGACATCATTGTTAAGAGCCGCCCAAATTCCTTAATTCAACCCTAACAAATTTGGCATATAAGTACAGTGAAATCTCGTCAAAAAGTACTTAATTTTTAAGTACTTTTCACTTTAAAGTACATCTGTAAAATTCTGGCAGATGTAATACCATTTAATACTTGTTCAATATAAAGTATTTTTCAGTGTGAAGTAAAAAATTTCAAGCCCCTTTGTGTACTTTGTATAGAGTTTCTACTGCAATACTATTGTAGGTCATGTTCATTAAGCAATTTAAATTGATAAGACACTTATTTTTAAAATGGTGGCTACATAAATATTTTTGGTTTAATTGCAATATTTACTATTCTGTGTGTCCAATTATGACCAAACTTGCTATATTGAAATTATATTTTACAAACCAACCTCCCATGGTGCAATTGGTTGGTGCACTGATCTGCAGGCTGGCAGGTTCTGGGTTCGAATCCTAGGTAAGACATTGGTGTTAGTTTAAGTCAGGTCATAATTTAGTTTCTAAGAAATCCCCTGATAAATCTTCAGACATAATACTGGAGAACATTACTAAGCCCTTTCTAATTACAATTCCAAAATTCCAAAATATTTTACATGCATCAAATGTGTCAATACACAGCCTCTTTTGTACACCATTTTGTAAGATAGCACACATGTAAATAAACTGTTAATGTTATATATCAAGAAACAATCAACCAATTTTTGCCAAATCTGGCACTCAAGAAATACTACAGTATGTTATGTAAACTGGCATGGTTTAGTTGGTCAGACTATTATTTTCAAAATAGGGGCAATGTAGCCTGTTTCGCCCTCCATTTTGTGAGTTAGTGTCACACGAATAAGTAAGGTTTTGTCATGTCTCAGGAAACAATCAATTCCATCCATATTTAGAAACAAGTGATACTGTGGTAAGCCATGTAAATTGATAGACTATGTTTTAAGAGGGTCAGGTGCTTATTTTCAAAATAGCGCCCATATATACATTTAATCATAGCATGTTATATTTACCAAACAATAAAACCAATTTAAATTTAACTTCGTTATACATTTGTAGTCCATGTAAATTTATGTCTTAAGGAGGTATTCACATATTTTCTAAATCACAGCAATGGCAATATTTTATGTCAGTATTCCACCTCTCCCAAACAATTTCAACTGACTTAATATGTAACAGTATCTACAACAAAAACAGAATGTGTCAATAAAACGCAGTTTTGTTCTCCAGTAATGTAGATACCACCACATAAGAAAAGGAACTTTTTTTTGTCATATGTCCAGAATAATCAACCAATTCCCACTAAACTTTTCACACTAGAAATGCTACAATAAGCCATGCTTAAATAATTTAGATAAGTTTAGAATTTATATTTAAAAAATTTCACAAATTTTAATTAAACTTTGTGTACTGAGAGTATACAGTAGAAGCATCAAATATGTTTATATATATCACCCTTTGCCACCTTTCGGTAAGAAAGTGCCAGGTGATAATATGCATAATTTATGCATTTTTGTGACAACCAATTACCTCATTTCCACCTAATTTTTCACACAAGTAGTAAATAGTGAGACTGTAAACTTATATCATTCAAGTTGGCCAGGCATTTTTTTTCTTCAAAATGGTGCAATATACATTATTTATACAAGTTTATAGTATCAAGTCATTTGACATATTTCAGTATCTATTAGAAGCATTAGATATGCCTATACAGAGACTGTTTTAGGATTTTTTGTATGATAATGTGAAACTGAAGTTTTTATGCCATACCTCGGGATACAGTCAAACTATTTACACCAAATTGTGCACACAAGTAGTGTTACAGTAGGCCATGAAAACTTACATGTTTTAACTGACTTGCACACCAGTTATCAAAATGATGTCCCAGTAAATATTTGAAGTTGATAATCCTAGTCTGCCAAAACTTTAGACCGATTACTATAGAAGTTATTGTTCTCAATTATGCCTATGTGACTTGGTTGTAGCCAGTTTATGTTACCAGGCATTCTGGGTTCGAGTCCCAGGTAAGGCACATGTGTATTTGTAATTGTATCACTAGTATTGAATTTTTTTTCTGGCTGCATCTCTAGTGATATCGGTATCAACGAGACATCACGATACACCTACCATCTAACATTTTAATAACTTTATTAAAACAATTTGCATCCATGTAAAGGAAAGTAGTCATTAGTTACATTGATAACCTCTTTTCTCTTTCCATTGAATTTGATAAACCTTTTTTAATAAAACTCTAACAGGGAAAAAAAAAATTTAATGTCTGGAATAAGTAACGCGCCTTTTATCCCTGAAATATACCAAGAGGTCCCATAAGCTTGAACTCAAACAGTCCCAATTCCTTTGGCTACCAGCACCATCATTATTGGTTTTTCTTGATCCATCAAACTGAAGTCTGAAAGTAGGCTTCTCTGAGCGCACATGTTCCGATGCTCCACTGTCAATGTACCAGCTTTCACAATCCACATTTTCACTTAATATTATAGCACAAAGCATTCACATAGTTTCCTTTAGTTTTAAGATAACCATTATCAGAAATATTTCAACTGTTTTCTCTCTCCAACCTCAATCTACAGTCCTTAATAACATGTGCTGGCTTCTTGCAATACACAAGAAGGTAACTATTTTGATGTATGCTTATTCCACAAGGTTTGACCAAAAATTTGAGTTATTAATGCAATTTCAATTTATGTACGTTATAGCACTATGACGTACAAAATAAAATTTAGGAAATTGAAAACCACATAACACAAACTCAGTAACAAGAAAGTGGGAGAATGCTTAAGCGGGAGGTTGGGTGAATGGGTGGTAAAGCGGGAGTCTTGGACAAAGAAAAAGGTTTATGTTCAATAAATAGTGCATGATCAGTTTAAGTTCTAGGAATTGTTCTTGACAACTGTAAATGTTTTCAAAAGTTGGAAATTCAATTAAAAGATTACAATTTGGAAAAGTTTCACTATCATCAAAAGAATTGGTTCCTTCAAACATGCGTGAGAGTATGTCGGCAACAACATTCTGTGTCCCTCTAATGTGTTGAACTTTAAACTTCAGGAATGAGATTCGCATTACCCAATGGCCTATCGTACCCAACTGCAGAGGGTGAGCTAAAAGCCATGATAATGACTATCTGTCTTTAGAAGGAATTCGGCGTGCTCAAGATACTGACTCCTGAGCCTTAGTTGCATTTTCTCCCCACATTAAACAGTTAAAATCTTCTTGTGAATGGCCACTCCTCCATTCTAAGAGAGGTGTACTGATTCTGAGTCAATAAATTCCTAGAGCCTCAATTTCTTCCACTGGATAAACTGCTGGGTTGCACTGTGTTTCTAACAGCTGACACGAGAAAATGAAAATCTCCCTTGCAGTTCCCGCCTAGGGGAGGGTCTGTATTATGCAATGAGGGGAGGCTGGTGTGCAAGAGGAGTCAACTACCATACCCAAAGGACAGGTCTAACACTCCCGGCCAGCTGGAGGAATGAATGTGATGAGATGACTGGAGCATTGACAGAATGCAAGGGCCAAGGAAACAAAAGAGTTTTCCCAAGAATAAATCGCCTGCTGGTTAACAGCATTGTCCAATACAATACCCACATATGAAAATACCCACTGTGGATAGATCCTGGATCTTTTAAGTGGACAGCGAGCCCTCTAGTCACAACATTGCTGCGGCTACTTATTCTAGGGCCTAGCTTTTATTTCCTGCTTTTATTTTTCACTCATTTCACCCCTTAATCTGGTCATTTCATTAAACCGAGAGCTGTTTACAAAAACTAAGGTAAATATTACATCACTTTGGTTACTACTTACGTAGCTGATAAAGGTATCGATGATTTTGTTTTTTTGAACACACCAAATATTGTGGTGATTATTCAATCCACACAACTGCATTTTCGGGGTGGATGCAAGATTGCATTGTCAAATTGATGCGAGATTTTGGCGGTGTTTAACAGCTGACATCATTGGTGCTGATTAGGGTGGAGAAGGCTGGCTATGGTATCACGATGAAATGCAGGAAGGGATGCAGGGAGTAACTCGAGAGAACCTACAAATCACCAAAAATGTCCCCTGCAGCTCCCACTTTCAAAAATCGCCGTGACACCCTCGAAAATCAAATTCTGTCTTGGTGGGAGGCAACCCCTTTAAGCACTGCGCAACCATGGCCAATTTTGGAATGTATTTAGACACCTTGATTGCTCGTCCCTGCATCTGTCAGATAGTGTGGTATAATCATATTGTAAAGGTGCCTTGGCCTCCTTGGATTTTATTCATAGAAGGGTGACAACTTTAATTTAGGCTACTATGATTTTTTTTCCCTTGCACTTGGTGTCTGCCATTTTTGGGTAACCAAGTTTCAAAAATTTCTCTAGAATACTGGATATGGTGATTTACAGAGTTTAGAATTATGTACACACGCACCGAAAAGGGGGCTTAAATGTATTGCAGCTATATTTTGTATGGTAACCATATTTACATTATTTCTGGTAATGAATGATAAGCGAAGATTAAAATCTTCACCTTTTGTACTTGCATTAATCATGGGCCCATTTGCAACCAATGGAGAATAAAGTCTCCAAATTATATAAAATGAAAGGATGTATTAACTGGCACACTCCAGCAGAGCAAAAGGTATTGTTCAAACAGCATCACACATGCCAACATCGCCTATACCCACCTCGACAAACACACCAATCATACCAGTCGCACTGCCCATTCAATCTACATAGGTGATGCTGAACACAGCAACCATGCAGAACTTAGTGGCCAGACTGTATTTTGCTAGTTATTTTCTGGGTCAATATACCTCTGACAATGTGTCACTGTCTCGAAAAAGAAAAAAATACATATTTTAGATTATGTTTTTCCATCAGTAACTGACTAACTGTATTCAGGGTAATGCTGCCCATGTGATATAAGAAAACATTGCAACAGAATGGCTTGTACAGAGTCCTGCACGAGCATTTTTTCTTGCGTTCAGGGTCAAAGCTGCTACCAATTATTTCCCTTGGTGAAATACTTTATTCTTATAGAATTGGCAAAACTGTATTTCTCAGCAAAAAAAAAATTTCATTAAAATAAAACCAGAAATTTGAAGTTATGTTACGGCAGAGATTTGGAGTGTACCTACGAAACGTGGACTATAGTGCTGTGACGGTTAAGGCGAATTGTGGGTTGAGCTGTAATGAATGCTGAGAAAATATTTTAAAAAGCAGTAAGACTCATTGGCCGATTGAATTGTAATTATTTTTTTTTAGCTATGGTTTTTGAGGAATGTAACATCGGGGTGCTGAAAGAGCAGATGAGGGTGAAATGAGACTACGGGAAAATGAACTCCGAGAAAACCTGGCAGCTAGCAGGATTGCCTGGCACAATTTTCACATGCTAAAATCCTCTGGTGCACATGCCTGGGATCAAACTTGGCTCTCCGTATGGTCAATGTGGGATGTCTGAGGGTGAAGAGCAGAGGTGTGAAGACCAATAGCTGGCCCCCAGCACACTTCCTGTCGACACAAAGGGGAGGAGACTGCATGTTGGCTGGTACTGGGAGGTGAGCACTGTGGTCCTAATGTATAATTATGCCAGTTTATTTAAAAAAAAAAGCAAGTGTGTAAGAACAAATATTGGTTGTATCGAGAATTTATAGCATGTTTTGCAGCTAAGAAAAGGGTGTGTAAGGAGAAGTTTTACAGCAGTCAACATCTGAGAGCGAATAGTGGTAGGGTGCAACCAGAGAGAACCAGTCTTGCTTGGAATCGAACCTGGGGTTAGGAGTGAGTGAAGTTATTTGGGTGGCTCTCAACATTGAGCTCTTAAAGAGCCGACCAGGTGTTAGAATGTGAGGGCAAGGGAAACTGCCGTTTACCAAGAAAATCCTGCCGGCCAGCAACAGCACTGTTCGGCACAATTCCCACATGCAAAAATCTGGTAAAGAACCCACCGGGACCTGAATTTGGTGCCAGAATGCAAGGGCAAGAGAAACGAGAGTTCTCTAAGAAATCCTGCTGGCCAGCAGCAGCATCATTCAGCATGATTCCCACATTTGAAAAATGTAGGATCGAACCGCCAAGAATCGAACCTTGATTGCTACGTTGGAGCATAGTGGCAGTGTGAAGAATTGACGGCCTGGAAGTTGCCCTTTTGCACGAATATGTTTGCTGAGGAGGACTCTGTGTGTGTTCGTGAAAGAAGGTGAGCATTCTAACTACTACATTGCGATGGCCCTCCTCTTTTGCTGCGTAGTGGACGATATCATTGCAAAATGGGAATCTTTGCTGGGAAGCCTAAACTGATGTGATGATGGGTCTTTGGTGGTAATGGGGCAGGGGCATATGTATTGACCCTTACAATATAATTTCCAAAGCTCGGGAATATGTTATAAATTGATTTAATTTTTAGACATTTTCATAAAAGAAAAAATGAGGTTGTTGGAAGGAGGTAGGTGACTGGTTAGAGAAATGGGGGGAGGTGGTTCGTAAGTTGGAGTGATGAGATTGGGTGATGGTTTGGGTGGTTGTAAGTGGGTGGGGATGGTAAGGTGGAGTGATTGGACTGGGTTTGGTAGGGGGTGGGAGGGGGGATACCCATCAAATCCAATATGGTGGTCCTGCCATTGGGTTACATAATCGTTATGACATGTTCACCTTGAAAAGACAAGCTTGGTTATATATACATATAACACTACATACTTATGCTTTTAATTTTTTTAATTATAAAATATTTAAATTGAAATTATAAAAATTCTTTTAATAATTTTATTATATTGACTCCTTAATGTGGCTTGTCAGTCGTGGAGGGGATCAGTATACCCCAATGATGATGTGCACCATAAACACCATGGCCATTCATTATTAGAGATTAAGGTGGATAGCCAATACTTAAAAATGTTATAAAACACATATTTTTTTTATAAAAATCATTTTTATTGAAATAATTTATGGTCGTGGGTTGCAGGGAATTGCTGGCCATCAGTGGGGAAGGTCAAGGGAAAGGGGGGATGAAAATGACACTAGTCCGTAAGTGTGACCTTTGCCTACGACATCATAGCTGGTGCCCCTCAGCTCCTCTGCCAGCAGCCATTATCCTAGCTGCCTCATTTATAACTACTGATAATTTAATAAGTACAATGAATCATGTAAGTATAGATTTTATACTACCAATATTAACACACTTTCATATTTTATTTAAGTGTTGATTTTTTCCCCAACATCGTTATGAGGCAAACTGGTCCAGAATCTGGAATATTGTATCTACTTTCTGCCATGCACAGTGTTCGTATATGACCCCTTTTAACAACAGGACAAGGGTGATTTTTCTCTCTTGCTCTCATCCACATGCAGCTATCCTGAAGATCAGGGTAGAACCACTCAGTCAAAAATTTGAAAAAGCTCAAAAGCTTGAAGTTTGATTACATGAAGATTATGATGGGAAGTATAAAGAAGTATGCGCAGAATAAGTAAAATATGACCAACGTGTGAAATGAGAGCTAGAGGAACACATGTATATTAACTTTTGTAAATTGAATATCTAGATAGTTACATTCTACCATATTCAATTTTGAGTGCAAAACACATAAATACATAATTGACTAATTAAATGCATTAATTTTAAGATTAAAATTCATTATGGAACTATAGAGTTGTGCATTGGGGAAGAGGGGGCTAGAGCCTCCCTCCCAACACTGATCACAGACACGCGTATATTTTATATAAATAACAGAAACTATAAACTCAACCACCTGGTGTGTGGACACAATCTTCATTAACAGTCTTTTCAACAGCCTTGAGAATTAGATTTGCGTGGTAATGATGACCAAGATGTTCTAGCATATCCACAGAAGCATTCAGCATTGCAACTGGATTGGCTATGTTTTTCCCTGCAATTGCTGTTCCTGTGTTTCGAGTTCCAGGTTCAAACACAGCATACTAAAAACAGAAAAGAAATATTGATAAAACATGAAAAACAGAAACATTAGTGAAACTTATCAGAACCACTAAATAAATTGTTTACAAGCTGATTTTATACTGCTAGGTAGATGAATAAGGAAATTTGGCAATTAACTTCATATTTACCACTAAGAGAAAACTTAAAGAGAGAGCGAAAGCAATTATGAATACTGAACAAAGGTGCTGTAGAGCCTCCTGGGAACTTCATAACTTAGGCAATTTGGGAGACGTGGAATGTGTCTCCATATTCAAATAACATATGTCAGAGTGAAATTTGCTTTAATTTTTTGTAATTTAAGCATGGTATATAATACAAATAATTTTATATTTAATTCCATGCGGTCTGATGATATTTTAACAATGTAACCAAGGAAAAATTGTGATTGCATTAAAAAAAAATCACTGTTTACCTATAACATATTTTAAGTATAGAAATAATATGAAAATTATTTGTATTGCCCGCCCTTCTGTACCATAATTTCACAATTTATTTCAAATAATAAATATGGTCACAGTATTGAAAAAATTATATATTTATTGCAGTATTTCTATATTTTTGTAGCAGTTGATATTGTGTAACCTACCTCTGCAAGTTACATTGGAACAACTGATGACATGGCTTTTTGAGGCAGACTGGACTTTGTGTGTTAGTTAGGGATATACCTTTCACCATGCTAAACTCGTGTTATAAATACAGTATTGCATAGGCTGTGTTTTAAATTATTTGCACAAGTTACAAAGATGTGAAAAAGTTGTTTCTACCGTTTCAATTTTTTGTGGAGGCTTATATGTAGTTATGCGAGTGTCGTATGTTGCAAAAGTGACATGCATGCACACAAAATGGAATTGACCCATCGAGTAGCCTTCATCTTCGTATGTGACAGCGGGAACTGGATTTATGAATTTAAAGTGTTTTAACAGTGAACAGATGTTATCAACTATAGTAATTTTTTTCTAAATCCCCAAATATCGCAACTTTGTAACATTTATTAATAGTTTTTAAACACAACAAATTAATTTGCCTTGTCATATCTGCGATTTTAAAATTTGCCATGGCTCACAAAGTTGCAGAAAACTAAATAACAATACAATAAAACTGACGTAGGGCAGTACAAATTGGTGGAAATGTGTACTTCCAGGAAAACTTATAACAGCATATATATCCCTAATGAAATTTTATTGGAATGATAGAGCAGGTAACACAAAGGTTATGTATTCAATTCCATTGCTGCAAATTGCACAAATAAAAGGCTGCATTCTTGTTCAATGTTTTTGCATTGGGGTTATGAACTCAATCATCACACCAATTTAACCCTTAGCACTGACTGGCTTCTCTGCTTCAAAAAATTCAATATAGCTCAGATTTGCAGGACAATTGAATATTGTAGTTTTATATATTTGTATTAAAAATACAGCAACCATTTATAACCATAAAGTTGCAGTTCTGCTGTCCAAGCACAAGTTCACCATTTAAAATGTACATTTCAAGTTTTCACATTACAAAAAGGGATGTAAAATAAAATTATCAAAAATATTACCAACAGAGATGTGCGAAATCATATTTAGAAAATAACTGGAGGTAGTAATAAGCTGTTTACACATGTTAATTAATAAGTTTGCGATTGGCCCCATATACAAATTTGTCAGACGGCGACCCTCCTCCCCCTTATAAACTTATGAAAGTTTGTGTGTGAAGTTAGATAAAAATTTCCATCTTCCCCTTTTCCAGAGAACTGCGGAATGAATTTTAAATCAGCTATCTTAAATATTAGTTTTATGTTATGCAGCATGAAGGGGGAATTTGTTCATTAGTTGTTATAAATAATTTTCTCAGAGTATAAACTAATTGCAAGACGTTTCGTGTTAGGAGCATTGCCATTTCAAAATAATTTCCTTTCGTTTGTAGAAATTGTTTTGTACCAAGTAAAATTCTCGGAGCCGCCCAGTTTTATTAGTGATAGTGTGAAATTGAAACTTTGTAGTTCAGAATGTGATGGGCGACTTCGAGAACCGGGCAGCCAGGCATTGTGCCCCTTCCCTGTTGCTAGGGGGCCGCAGGTGTTCTTTTAATTGGCTGTGACACGCCGCCTGGCAGAGAAAGCAGTGTAAGAGAGTAGGAAGACGGTTAAGTTGTGGGGGGTGGATATTAGCCACTGCGCGTGGAGGAATCGGGGTCTTGTTTCAGAGCTAGCATCTGAGACACATTGGAGTGCTCCTAGCAGCATTCCTTCAGGACGCCAATGTAATGTTTCAGCGTTAAAGAGGCTTCACAGAATATTTATTTTATTTTAAGAGCTAGGAAGTTGTACAAGTATGTCGCGTTAGTTTTAATATTTGTCACCTCATAAGTTAGGAGGAAGAATCCAGCTGTTCCTGGGGTATGTGTTATGCTTAAAGTAAGGAGAGTAACTCGAGAGGAGAATGGTTAGACAAGAAGAGTTTTGAGCAAAATATGAGTTAAATTGACAAAATTTGTTCCTGGCACTGCTTTCCTGTCAGCGAGATCATAGGTTTATGGTATAATCGGACAATAATTCACAGTTGATAAAGGTTAAATCAAATAAGAGGTAATTAAGAAGTAACAACCACTTTTGTGAGGCTCTCGTTGCAGTAAGCTTATTAGTATTGCGAAACTGGAAATTTTTGTATCTTTGGTGTGCTTGAATTTTAACATTAATAAACTAATTGTTTGAACTCATACCTCTCACTTTTAAATACAATAGGTTACACCTCTAAGTCCATTTTGTGTGTATTGTTTATTCTGTATGAGTAGTTATGGAGGAAAAGGGAGAGAAGGCATCCAATGAAAACATTCAATATTTAGGTCATATTGCCGAGAAGTATTGTAAGACTTGTGGAAGGAAGGCAGAGTCCTCCTTCAAATTATATCACTCCCACCACGGAGATGAGCAGGAAATAGTTGTAAGGGGTGTATGCTCCTCCTGGTCTAAATTCTTTACTGCCTGCAAATACATGATTCTCCCTCCAAAACCATGCCAGAAAGAGTAAAATGTGTGTTCAATGTCATGTCTAGGTCAAGGGAAAGGATTACGCAATTAAGATTTAGCTTTATGTATTGTATATATGTAATTGGAGATTTATATGTTTAAATTGTAGGAAAATGAGGGATCTTACTACATAATGTTGTGAGGAGAGAAAGGGGAGATTTTTCATTGCATAGCTCGATAAAGCTGTACTTATAGATTTTTTAAATAGACACTTGATATAAATCCAGCACCCAGCCAGTGCCCTCCCTCTCAACTACTGTATCTAGGGATCATTCCCAACAAATACTGTCCCTACTGCAAGAGGAAAGTGCACATGAATAACCACATGTTTCAAATAGTAGGGGAGGGGGCTTGCCTTTGTTTCAGCCGCTCACCTAGTCTAGTTGTAAGAGGGCATTATCATAGATGTAATATGACTTTTCATGTTGGACAATTAGTCTGCAATCCTTCCCCCCTTTATTTGAGTATGTAGGAACAAGTCTTGGTAAACTAAATATTGGAGTTTTGCTTAGGAATACATGTTATTAGGATGACTACAGCCTTGAGTCACCTAGCCATCCCAAGAGCTAGTCACCCTATGATTAAGGAATACATTAAATGGTGCTTCCTGTATTTTGATTATAACCTGTAACACACGTGTGAAATGTTTTAATTAGGAGAAGTGTGGGAAACAAGCTAGGCAAATTTCCAAAGGGGAAAATTATAATTTTCATGCTATCTAATAAGGACATTTTAAAAGGACGTACAGTTTCATCTCAGACTTTGATGCTTAAGCATTTATGTTAGCTGTATATAGAGTTCAGTTACATAAATCCCTTATTAGCCAGCAGTAAAGACACAAATCTTCACGAGTCATATTGTGGTCAGAATAAGGTTAGACTCATAACATTTTTTCGGTCCCGGGTGAACATCCTCAGCAAATCTCCACAACCTCCGAAGAAGGCCTTAGGCCGATGGTCGCCTAGGTAACTGTGCAATTATTGCACTAGGACAACTTTGCACTCGGTCCCCATTACGTTGATCGATTAAGAAAGTGGGTGATGGCAGCAATTTCCCCCCCCCTCCCCCTTTTCCATCTCTGGAGAATTTGCAAACAGCCTAAAACTACCTCATCCTGTCGCTGATTTCCTTCAGCTGTTAGTGGCACAACAAATTTAATCAACAGGTTGTATGCAAGAAAGAGCGAAATGGCTGTAACAAAAATAATTATGTTCTATTTTTTAGGTACAGATATTTAAAGTCTAAATTAACTGCCTTCATTACAGATAATAAATAGGGACTTATCTGATACTATCTCAGAGTATAGAGAAACTATGTTCAGAAATAAATTTGGCAAATGACACTAGAGTTTAGCAGACTTAACCCTAGCATTTCAAATGATTCAGTTTTTGAAATAATTAATCTGTTCAAATAATTAGCTGTGCAAATAATTTAGTAAATTTTAAAGCCTGCCTCTAAAGCAAATAAATTCTCTTTAAAAGTTTCAAGTTATTCATTGGATATAATTAGTGAGTAGGTCTCAAATAAAACCAATTATATTCTGTTTTTCCTAAAATAAAATTAGAAAATATCTTGGAAAGGAAAATACCTGTTTAAATATAAACTTTCACTTGTCAGAAATTCAAAAATATATACTCAACAGACATGTCCAAATACTAAGCTCTCATTTTGCTGTAACGTAGATAACCAGTCAATACCATAACTCAGGGAAAATCAATAGAGTAAGAGTTTTCTTCTGTTCTTACTGGTCCCTTGCGGACTTCCCTAATGGTGGCACTCATGCCTTTTTGACATCTTAATATATGTAGGAGAGCCATAATTAGTCACGTAGTTCCTAGAAATCTACCACACGTGTATCCTGACCAAAGACTTGACATCTTTTGATGGTTGCACATCATCTATATCTCCTTGGACTTAGTAATTTACAAAAATTGTCAATCATTTCAAAATTTATACCCTACCAAGAAGACCATATTAGCCTCACTGGAACCCTTAGAACATGATGGCCTAAAACAAAACTTTTTTTTTTATTTATCACATCCGAAATGATTGTGCTTTTCTGCATAGATAGGCTAGGGCTGCACACATGCAACATTATGTTACTATGACAACAGTAAAAAAAATTACAAAGTTCAAAGATTACAGATTTGGCAACATTAAAGCTCATTTTAAATAACCATTAAATATAAATAAAAACCTAGCTTCCAGATATACTCAAAATAAATATGTTAATCAACTCACACACCAAATAAACATTCAGTTACCAAGTAATTAAAAATATTTAAATTATGCATAATATACCTTCAAAATTACTTACAAAAACCATCGTCAGAGGTAACAATGGTCAGTGGAGAACCGAGGGAAGGGTTGAAATATATCTTCGCATGTAAGAAAAATGTCTTTAATAACTAACAATTCTGCTCTCAGTTCACCTCTGGATATAATGTAACACTTCTAACCATCCTTGGATACAATGTAATAGTTTTAAGCTG
Source organism: Dryococelus australis (assembly GCA_029891345.1). Lineage (NCBI taxonomy): Eukaryota > Metazoa > Arthropoda > Insecta > Phasmatodea > Phasmatidae > Dryococelus > Dryococelus australis. The sequence goes on from CM057009.1 coordinate 29,617,442, forward strand.
CATATATAATACTTTAATAAGTAAAATTATTCATGTTACATCATAAATAAACATATAAAATATTGTTACGACAGTATTTTTGTGATTTTTGAGCGGTTTTAGTTTTTTTTTTGTTAGGATACGTATTTTTTGTTATGATCCCCTTTATTTTTATGGGACGCTCCCTATTTTTTTTATCATCCATGAGGTAATTTGCATAGGATTTTAGGAATTTTTGTTTGAGATTACTGTTCAGAGCAGTCATAGCCATGGTTCAGTTGTCATCTTGGGGTTAGGTTTGCCCTTTTTATTTGTTCGGATACGACTCCTTCCTTTTTAGTGTTTTAGTAATGATTTTCTTGATTTAATAATTTTAATTTTAAATTTGGATTTTATGTTATCAATTTCCGAAAATCGTTTTGCTTCTGTTTTGGTGTTAGGGTCTAGAGTCTTTTTGCCCTTAACTTAGTAGTCATGGTCAGTTTGAATTTTTAATTGGTACTACCCTCTTGTTAAAGAATTTTTATTAATTTTTATAGTCAGGGTCCATAATTGGTATTTATTGGAAGCAGTTTATGATTCATTTTATTTCTTTTTAGTTTTGTGAAAAGTTTGGTCTAGTAACTTTGTCATGTTAAGGATGGGATTCTATTATTTTTTAAAGGGATTTGGGATGTCAGAATGGTTAGGTCGGTTACTCTATAACCTCGGGAAGCTTCTTAAGCCTTGTGATCGACTGTTTCAGAGCTGTTAATGGAACTGTTTGCCTTGAGTGCAGAGCTAAGTCAGCCACTGCTCTCTTGGTAATCTGGTAGATGTGTTTCACTTGGTATTTTTGCCGCTGCACCGGGAAAGTCGTAGTCATAATTATCCCAAATTGTTTTGTGTCGTCCTGCAGTGGTTACGTACCGTTTTCAAATTGCACGTGTGTCAAAAAGTTCCTGGAGTGATTAGCCAACGTCAAAGTTTCGAGTCCACAGCTGTGTGTTTGTGGGCCTCAGCAGGGAAGAGGGGAGAAGTAGTGCTACGAGCTGCAAATAGAGTCTAGACAGCTAAGGGGGCAAGGGAGTGGCCTTGTGTTGAGCTTTTGTTTTGTGGATGGCAGCATGTGTCCTGGACGGGCCATGATTGACTGGGAGACCGGGTGACCAGCTGTGAAGGGAGGTCAGGTTTTAAAGAGTCGTCGTAGAGTGCGGAGTGGAGGACTCGTGGACAGTCAGTCAGTCAATCAGTTGAAGGGAGTTGCGCGAAGTCGTCAAGAGGCCGCTGGAAGCAGAGAGTGGTATCAAGATGTCAAAGTAGGCCAGGAGGAGCCTGCGGAGCAAACAATCATGTAGCCGATAAAAAGATAAGTAATTTTGGACATGTAGTTGTAGTTTAACTCGTAGAGGCTCCAGTTAGGCATCATCATGTGTAAATTTAGTTTTTAATAACAGTAGGGTATAAAAGCTAAATAAGTCTATGGTTAATTAAGAAATAATCATCAGAGAGGAGGACTAATAAATTTTCTTTTTGGTGATTAATTTTTGAGGGCGACGCCGACGAGGGGGAGAGGGAGGGAGAGAGAGGGAGAGAGAAGAGAGAGGGGAGCGGAAGAGGGGGAGAGGAAGAGAAAGAGAGAGGGGGAGAGGAAGAGAGAGAGGAAGAGAAAGAGAGGAGGAAGAGAAAGAGAGAGAGGAAGAGAAAGAGAGAGGGGAAGAGAAAGAGAGGGGGAGAGGAAGAGAGTGAGGAAGAGAGGGGAGAGAAGAGAGTGAGGAAGAAAGGGGGAGAGGAAGAAAGTGAGGAAGAAAGGGGGAGAGGAAGAGAAAGAGAGAGGGGGAGAGGAAGAGAAAGAGAGAGGGGGAGAGGAAGAGAAAGAGAGAGGGGGAGAGGAAGAGAAAGAGAGAGGGGGAGAGGAAGAGAAAGAGAGAGGGGGAGAGGAAGAGAAAGAGAGAGGGGGAGAGGAAGAGAAAGAGAGAGGGGGAGAGGAAGAGAAAGAGAGAGGGGGAGAGGAAGAGAAAGAGAGAGGGGGAGAGGAAGAGAAAGAGAGAGGGGGAGAGGAAGAGAAAGAGAGAGGGGGAGAGGAAGAGAGAGAGGGGGAGAGGAAGAGAAAGAGGGGGAGAGGAAGAGAGAGAGGGGGGGAGGAAGAGAGAGAGAGGGGGGAGGGAAGAGAGAGAGGGGGGAGAGGAAGAGAGAGAGGGGGGGAGGAAGAGAGAGAGGGGGAGAGGAAGAGAGAGAGGGGGAGAGGAAGAGAGAGAGGGGGAGAGGAATAGAGAGAGGGGGAGAGGAATAGAGAGAGGGGGAGAGGAGGAATAGAGAGAGGGGGAGAGGAAGAGAGGGGGAGAGGAAGAGAGAGGAGAGGGAGAGAGAGAGAGAAAGTGTGTGTGTTTCAGTAGTCGGTAAGTTAGGTTGTTGTTATCAGTAATGACAATAAAACAGTATCGAGAACTTATTTAATACGAGTGAATAGAAGTCTTCCTCCAGTTGTAAATTTGTGCCCAGTTACCGTAACATCGAAGATAAAGATAAGCTTATGACTCCAAAATGCCAGACTAAATTGAGAAATAGCTCTTTACCGTGATGGTAAACAATGAAGTAGCTTCTTTGAAACATTTATGACCCAGTATGATAAATGTAAAAGTTAAAGTAAGAAAAATAATACAAATAAGTTTTAAGTTAAAATATTTTGAAATTTTTTATTTTTGATAAGTAGGTACCTAAACTAAGTTCAGCTACGAATGGTTGATGGTACAGAAATTACGAGTTGAAGGCCATCCATGATTTTTAGAAGAATGATTATATTGTAAGGTTACTCAATGGACGTAACAGGTAACACTTAAAATTTTTTTTATGTTTGTTATTTTGAGTAATTTTTGAGTTGGCCAAAAGAAATAATGAATTACTAACGGATTTTCTATTGGTGGTTGTTGAATAGATTCCTATTATTTATTTAAGTACTTACATCAAAGTCGAAATTCTATTAACATATTTGTTTTCTTATTAAATTAAATTTTAAACATGAATAGATATGAAGCTATGATTGTGCTTTAAATTTTTGTGTGGAAGAATGTTATAAGTGTGATTATAAAAGCGACTACTTTTTTCCATCTAAATTTCTTCCATTTTATACCAAAGTCTGAATAACTGTTTTTTAAATATATTTTTGCATAAATTCTATTTATTGGTTGTTTAAATTAAATTTTAACATTTTTGGAAAAAAACAATCTTTTATTTCTAAACAGTTAAACCCACCCTACCTTTTTATGAATGTGGTTAAGGTGGAAAAAGGAATTTTATTAATTGTTTTAGTCAATGAAATTATTTACTTTTATAAATTTGATCCAGTCAATGATTACCTGTCTAAGATTGTGCACTACCTCTTGCAGGCAGTAGAAGTGTGTTTGAGCTCTACCATTTTGATGAAAGGAAGTTAGTTTGGATAGTTTTGGGTTTCAAGGCCACCCTAGTTTTACAAGTGCCTTGTGGTGGAATGCCCCTAGCAGTAGTTAATGCAGATCCATTGAATTGGATCCAGAAAATTAAGTTGAAACAGATGATAATGCAGATGTTTTTTGAGACTTTTAGGGAGGAGATGGAGGATGGTCTTTAATTTTATACAGTGTTGAGTAGACAATAAGGTGCAGCTGAAGAGGAGCTGTGGTGTACAGGTAATTGTGATGTTGAGGGAGAGTGCCTCAACTTAAGAAGTTTTACCCCTATAGAGAGAGTTTAGGGGTTTAGTAGTTTTAAGAGAGTTTTGAGTTTCCCTACACCTCCCTCTGCTATAAGTCGTCGAGATTTCAGATGCTGTTTCAGTCATTTTATTTTAGTTTTTGAATGAGTTGTTAAAGTATGAACTTAAGAATGAACCACATAAACAATCGTTAGAATGATAAGATTGATCGAAAGATCAAATTAAATTGATAGAAAGATTATTAAATAAGTATAAGCAGAATGATTAATTCCCCCCCCCCCCCCCAAACACCAACTTACCGTTCTCCACCCTACTCACCATTTTTCTCTTTTTTCTTCTTTCTTCTTTTCCTTTCCTTACCCCCTCCTTCCCTGTAGTTTATTTTTCTCCCCTTCCCATTTTCCAGCTTTTCCACAATATAACCCTATCTGGCAGAATTTTAGCCCTGGTTAGCAGGCCCAATCCAAAAATTTTGTAAGGTCACATTTACATTTTAGCTTGTGGTACGGTACGTTGCATTTCACTAGATGCAGGTTGTGTGTGTTAAGACATTCCCTTGGTTCCTTATTACACTGTTAATTTTCGGTTAGTGTTGCAAATTACATTATATTATCTTCAATTGTTACAAGTAGATGATTGAGAAATTCAATGTGATTCAAAGCATGCTCTTGTTCTATGTTAAACTTATTTGTTTCATTTCATTGGCATGGTACAGTTAGTAAAGAACTGTTCAGAAATTATGTGATTTGTTGCATGTTCAGGAAAACATAATTTAATCCTGAAAACAATTTTTAAAAATATTATATTTACCTCATCATAGAATTAAAAATATTTGTTTCCTAAAAAAAAAAAATCCCTAGCATGCAAGAAATCTCATTAATTCTGAACAATTATTTACTAACTGTACCACGACAACAAATTGAATCAAATAAGTTAACATAGAACAAGTGCACGTTTTGAATTGTACTACCTCTCTAATCGCCTCCTCCCAACCATTGACGATTATATTATATAATTTACAACATTAACCGAAAGTTGACAATGTAATAAGGGACCAAGGGGAAAGTCTTCACAAACACAGTCTGCATATAATCAAATGCAACATACCACGAGCTAAAATGTGGACTTACAAAATTTTTTGTCCTGGGCCAGCTAACCAGGGCTAAAAATCTACCAGGTAGGGATATATTTCCTAGTTTTATATATGATGTAACATGAATAAACCTATGTATATAAATTATTATATAACCACTATAAATTCTTTATGACAATAATTCAAACTGTACCATATAAAGAAACTTAAAGATAGCTAAAGCTTTTTATTACTAACCTGGTCTCCATAATTCTTTCCTGACAGCAAACCTGCACCACCCACTAAACCACACACGACGTTGCTTACTATAGTACCATATAAGTTTGTCATTATCATGACATCAAACTGATGGGGTCGTGAAACAAGTTGCATACAGCAATTATCAATTATCATATCATTGTGCTGTATTTCTGGATATTCTTTGGCAATTTCTCTAGTGGTTTCCAAGAACAAACCATCAGATAGTTTCCTAAAACAATCAAATTTGTAAGTTTCAATAAAGACTAATTTCATAAATTATTACATATGTAGCATTAATATATACAAAATATATTAACTCACATTATATTTGCTTTGTGGATTGTTGTTACTTTCTTGCGTCCATGTTTTTTGGCATATTCAAAAGCAAATCTAGCAACTCTTTCAGAATTCTCTTGTGTGACTACTTTCATGGATTCAACAACACCTGTCACACTCTGAAAAAAATAAAACACTATATGACAATCATATATATTAAACATGTAATTCTTAGCCTATATCTGCATTTTTAAGTAACTATACAAAAAGTATCTAAAACATAACAAAACATTTTGATACGTTATTCCTGAGGTGGAAATAGGAAGATTGAGACAGACAATCCATGGTCCATGTCAAATAGCAAGACTGGTTGGTAGCTGTTTCCAAAGTTTGAGAAAAATTATGATTTGTCATATTTAGGAAACTGCTTGTGGAACAGAAATGAAGTAATGGTTACTAATTATGCAAACCATAATAATTAATAAAGTGAATGTTTTGTACATATAACCTACCACCATCTTGTTTAAAGGGGGTTTTGCCACCCTTATTTCTTCAATAAAAGTATGTTACAGGAATAATACCCTATTTCTGACTAGAGATTATGAAATTTTGGCCAAATAAGGAACATAAATGTCTTTTGCCAAAATTTTCCTAAATCTCGCCCTTTGAGTACAAATTACATGATTGATTTCACATAGAAGTGTTACTGCCTTCCAGATAGGCAACCAGTAATGCTGTCTGCACCATGCCCTAGTTGGAGTTTCCTGCAACTTTACACGTAGCCTTACACTAGTAAGTAGCACAAATAACTTTATGCACAAATGCTTTAAAAGTGCAATCCATTTTACTGTGTAACTTTTAACTGAAACCAAGATGAACATTTTTTTATAATGTACAGTACATGATTTCAAACATTTCCACAATAACCACGTGATAAAAACATTCCTTGTCATGGCAGAGCAAAATTTCTCTTGTAGGCTATTATTACTTCACTGATTGGGATGTTTTGTTGCAGCGCTGGTAACACATACTGTCATAGGTTGACAGAAAATATGTGCTTAGGTTGTTTGGTACATGCAGACAACCTACATAAGTGTTTGAATTATATTTATTTTATTTCACATGCTATTTTGATTTGAATATTAATTTTGACACATTTCTCATATGTAATGGTAACAATTTTAAATTCCGTACTTTATGATGCATATAAACGACCAGTCCACTTAATTTCTGTATTCTATGATAATTTTCATGCAGTATTCTGAGTTTTGACATATTATTTCAATATTGTAACAATATGTTTATATGTTTAATTTTGTTCTCAGAAATTATTTTACGATTTTTAAAGCTTAATTATTTATTTTACTCTCTTATTTGAGAGATATTTAATTTTGTGGAGGTATACCTGAAGTATGCCGCGACTGGTTGGCTAATCGTGGTTGGAGATGCCACAAGGCTTGCTTCTGGATGGGACTTTCAACATGGATGGTTAATTGTATTTTTGCTGGGATTTCAATCTTAGGGAATCCCCAGCATTGACCTAAAAATAGGCTAGTAAGGAGTCCCAGAAGTAGTGATTAGGTCACTGCCACAAACAATTAAAGGAGGAGGTTGGTGACAGGCGTCTAGCTAATTTGATTAGTGAGTTTTGTTGGAGATGCCAGGATGCAGATCGCTAGATGCCAGGCGCTATGTCGACTACGTTAGCGCTGCATCAGAATACGTGTGACGCTAAGGATTTTGAGAGTCTGGAGGCAGACCTATTTGAAAGATTTCACTTGTAATTTATTTCTAGGAACTTATAGAATTTTCAGAAGTAGTTTAATTTTTGGAACACTGCATTATATAATATTTAACTTGTGTATAACCAGTAGTCCTGAGATTCCGTATGAGCTAGTAATGCCGGAGCACAATAATATCTCAAACTATTGAATTCAGTATAATTCCTTTTCAGCAGAGATTTACTATTTGATGGAACGTGAGGAGGAAATTTTATGAAGTAATTATTAAATTAAATGGACATTTTCAAGTAAAGGTTTTAGATTGTGAGAACTGTACATGAAACTAATTACTTGGGAGCTTAGTCAGTTTCTAAACAGTTACAGATTGAGAAAAGCTACTTTCGGTTATGAACTAAATTTAGTTTCTGATTTTAATTTCAAAGTCAGTTGTTTAATTTTGCAGCAGCACTTTAGTCATATTTTATTTTAAATCTTTCAATTTGTTTTCATTTCCTTAATTGATTTAACTCTATTCTTTACTGAATGATGGTACTTCATTTTTGGTAATTAACGTAAGTTTAATTTGATTTAGAATAAAGTGATTTTTCTTACACACATAAAGTTAAATAAATTTTTCACACTTAATTTTACATCTTGTTGAATTGCATAACTTTTTCGTCCTGATTTTATTTATTTTTCATTTCATTAATACATTAAATATTCACATTTCACATGTTTTATTTTATATGAAATGCTGTTAGTCTATGCAAGTTGCTTCTGTGCATGTTATTTACAATAATTTGGAGATAATCAGTTTCTTTTGGTAAGCTGAAGGTTGCAAAAATAATAATGTGAATTCATACACGTACAAGCTTATGTTTGACACCTTCTAACTCACACTACGTCCAACCTATGCTTGTGGAACCCAATTACAAATCCACATACGTATGCAAATACACTAAAATACTTCAAACATCCCAAATCCCAATTCACAATATCACAACACACTGAACACACTTATCACATATTCAAATACTATGTGATAAATCGGAAATGTACCAACCAGGAAAACAAATCCGGGCAACATTTAGCAACAACCACATGCACATATTATAAAGGTTATTAATTTTTGTTAACCTGAGTTGGTGTTCATGGAATTAAGTTAAATTGGTCAAGAATTCTGTAGCTATTTCATGAAGGTGTTATTTATTATTACGTCCTGTGCATGAAAAAGAAAAACAGATTTAAGAAAAAAACAACAAAGTCTAAAGGTGGCCGATGTGGAAAAAAAACTGATACTACAGAAAATTATGGGATCGTGAAATCGACTCTGTCGACGACACATTCATAACGGGCTACACGTGAAAATAATGACCTATCGTCAGCACTCGGCTTTGTGAATGTTTGGCGGCACTCGGCCGCACCCCGAGGTAGCCGACAGCTTGTAGGCACTCAGCATGGGGGAGGGTCGTGCTCGCTGGGTTACGCAACCCTGATATCCAAGTGTTTGGGCACCCTCCAGCATTGTGGCGGCCCGCAATGTCCGTGTACAGGTTTGCGGGATTGACACTCACATGGGTTGAAGTAGGAATACTTGACGTGATTAGCGATGAGTCGTAATCGTTATTAGTAGTAGGATAAAGTTGCACGCATCAATTTATTTGGCAATGAGGTATTTTCAACTGACATTGTGTCTGTGTTTCAGTAAAAGTGGTGCTTCACTTTACCCTAGTCCTTGAAAGACATCTGCACCTACCCTATTAGTCAGCTGCTAATCCCTAATGCTTTGTGTGCCGAATAGTAGGTACAACAAATCTATTAGCAAGTATGCTGGGAATGTCAGGAACCGTACAGGAGCAAAGCAGCTGTGCGATTGTAGTGTATGTTTTTGTATATCAGTTACATAGAATATTAATGCTAACTGAACGGTGCCTGGTCTAGACTACAGGAAAACCAATGTGAATGAAAATAAAATTTATGAAGACACTATTAAAAATACAAAATTAGAAAAACAGCAAGAAATACACAAAAATAAATTTTCGGGACTTAACTTTTCACATTATTGGTTAATGCTATTTGCAGTTATTGCTACATTTTTCAACTGCTACAATATCAAATTACCTTCAAAAATATGTAACGGCATCTTTACTTCCGTAGAGTTGTTTTTAATTGTATTAAGAGACTGTTCAATTAATCTTTTGCATGTTCAGGTAATTATTTTGTCCGCGGCAGGGAGCCAATCATAAGTTGACCAAGGCTAGGCTTCACTCCTCACTGGGGGTAGTAGGTTATATGGAAAATTTTAGATAAACTGAATTAACAAAGTTTTTGGTTTGCTTTGGGGAAGTACGTTGTCTGTTAAAATTAAGTGGTAATAAATATATGGTATGAGAATATAGTATATTCGTTTTGTTTCCATATGGTTTATTTGAGGCAAGAGGACAATAAATTGATTCTAAATTACATTAGTAACATTTTTTTTATTGCAGTCTCTGGCTAAGCTACAATGTACAAATGTTTATGTAAGACGAAAACTAAATAATTACAGTTTGTTTGTAATTCTCCGGCTCTGTGGAGTTCCACCCCAGAGGTCCTGAAATTATCTTAATAACTAGACGCAGTGAAATGAAATGAATTTTGAGCAGAAGTAATCAAAGATAAATTTAAGATAAACTAATTAAAGTGAACACTGCAATAAAATAATAAAAATTTACAATATTAGATAAAAATAGCGAGGACATGCATTAATAATTATTTTATTTGCATTTATAATGACTGGACAATTTTAATATTTCTTCAATTAATTATACAATGTATAACTGCTTCTAAATTTCTGGAACAAACAGTTTTCGGTAGCTGGTTATGATTATTTTGCAAATATTATTTTTAATAAAACAATTTACTTGTATTAACAGCATTTAAATATATACTGTCAAGATCTCTTTAAGAGGTAATGCTGAAGATAATTAATTCTAGGGAAATAAAATCATAATGATGCGACTAAATATACCTAATTTTTAAATTTCACATAATCAACAAACTTGCAAACGTGAACAAGTCAGACATTGCCCCAATGTTTATCAATAAGGGTAAAATTATTTTAACGAAAGATTCTGAACATACGGAATTGCAGGATTTTCTTGCACGTGGAAGTAGATAAAAAATTCAACATACTATACACATAAAATAAGTTGAGATTGTAAATTGTCAAGAACCACAATTCCATTGAAGAAAACAAGTAATTCAGAAAGAAGAAGACAAGCCACATGACTAGTAGATTGCTGAATTCCTCAATTAGTGTTTCTGATAATTTCAAATATAAACTTCGGTTTTTTTTTTGTACAAACTACTCTCCCAGAAAGTGATAGAAAATGGAAAGAAGCAAAATAAATTGCAATTGCCAAAAGGAAACTTAGAAAATGGAGATGGTGTATGGAACAAGAGGACCTATGGTCACAGTTACAATTCAACAAATGGAGTGGTGAATTTGGGAAAATAGTTGCACTATCTACCCAAAAGGTAATTGGGCACCCATGAAGATAGGTAATTCAGTACGTCAGTTGACTTGTGTTTCACGGCCTTCAGCGTAGGACCGCTGGTATTTGTCCGTGGTAGCATGAACACAGAGGCTTGTTGTAACATTCTGGATAATTAGATGCTCCCAACATTGTGGCGTTTTTTATGGAATGGACCCAGTGTTACTTCCAGGATGACAATGCCAGGTGCCATGTTTCAAGGGCTACTATGCAGTGGTATGCCGACAACAATGTTCGCCGATTGGACTGGTCTGCCCAGAGCCCCAACCTCAATCCTATAGAACATGTTTGGGACAAATTGGATTGCCGAGTGAGGGCTCGTCAGGTGTGGCCAAAATACATTGCTCAACTCGTGGAATAGTTGCAGAGGAATGGCGACGAATCCCTGTGGATGTCCTGCAAACACTCGTAGAGAGCATGCCAGATAGGGTGGCTACTGTTATAGCCGCAAGCGGTGGCCCTACGAGATTCTAACGGGGTGACAACCACCGAGCAAACATTGTGGACAGGTGCCCAATTACTTTTTTGATAGATAGTGTATGTATGTTCTATTAACTTCTCTTTAATTTGAGTTTATCCGTCCTTATTTGTTACACAAAAAGTCTATTTTTTAAAAGATCATAAGAATTAACAACACCCAAAAATCTGAAATTTAGAAGCATGCAAAAGTTTAATGTTAATTTACTTAATTAGCTTTTGATGTTTCATGGCACGTAATGACATTAATTGCAGAAAATGGTAGAAAATAGCTTCATTATACAACCTGCAACCGACAAAACCAACATATTTTTAATAGTTAAGCCATTCTTATTCAAATATTTGACCGATCTTTGGGCCTGTAACCATTCAAAAATTCATAAACTGAGCAACAAAAGTTAAACACCATCACAATATTAACATCCCTTTAAGAACAGTTTGCTCTTTTTTTACACAACATAATCGCTGGCCGGTTTACAAATGAACATGTGCGGTTTCAAAAAATTTATCATAAAACAATGTACTGTATAATTAATGCAATTTTAAAAGATTAAATTATAAATGCTGTAGGCTTAGGTAAAATACGTGAATAGTACTGTTAACATAAATATAACAAATAAAATGTGCTGTATATTAAATTCAGCCAAATGACTAAAATAAAGCAAATGTTATTTATGTAGTTACAACTGCATTAGCGGTAATAGCTTCAACCTAACTTATCACACCATGGTAAACCTTTCATTTACTAGACTAAATAGAATTGAAAGCCAAACAAATTGTTGTTTGTCTACTTCTGCTGATGCAAATAATTCATATTTGCTTTTGAAAACTTATACGAGGATTTGCCTACTATAAACAGTAGCATCATTATTACATAATATTTTGCAGTCTGTACTTAAGTGTATTGTTATCGTAAGTGATTGTTTTCCGCCGGTCTAGACTAAAAGAAAACAGCTGGCATGTATTCTGAATATTTAGTACCCTGGAAGCCAGTGTTTTATTCAAGCAAATGAAGAGTCAGTTGCATTAATTGACTTCAGTAACACTAATAGAGCACATAATGTGTGATTTATTGAGATGCATTTTTTTGTATAGAAACGTTTTTTGGCAAGATATTTTCGGTAATATTTTAGCTGCTTTGTACTTCTACACATGGCTGTTTCATTTTAATGCACAGTAGTTACTCACAGGCGAATCATGGGAATTCACTATTAAAGTAGCAGTTTTATCACTAGCAAAATCAAATGAGAAGCTAGATTCTCGCATATTTGGCAACCATTAACTACAGTAAACTTATAGACATAAAGATACAATGCTGAAATATAACGAGCACTTTGGTAATATTGCAATCAAAACCACATCTCCATTAATTGTATTACACAAAATTTACTGTGAAACATATTGAAAATTCAGATAATAGTCAAATTTTTGTTATTTATTGGTGTTTCATATATATATAAGTGTACTTTCTTCCCAAGGCTTGCTCCACTGAAGCTGAAATGACTAATAATATTTTATCACTAATAATTTTAACACTAATAATATTTTATCTGAATTTGGTTTGCCGTTTCCACGCAGAAAATTGCAACACATCATGTGTGTTAATGTGTATTAAGGGTTTTCATTTGTAATTTACCGTGCTCTGTCTTCAGGGAAAACCGTCAGTCCACCCTAGCGGCTGTCGGCCCTCTTCCCTTGTGAAGGCTGTGCTTTCACGCACCTCTGTGAGATCATCCATTTAGGTATGCGCTAGATTAATTACGGGCTGGGGTGCACCCAAGTGGAATTGGCTAGTCATGACCGAGATAATCATTTCATTAGCACGATGTGTATGAACAATATCAATAAAAACAAGTCTACAGTGAACTCAAATTTTTTATTCAGTAGTGACAGCGTCCTAGCCACATGTGTTTTATCAATTGTTTATTTCAGTGATTTTTATTAAAAGTTTAGTATTGCCAATGTGTTTGTAAGTACGCACGAGTGAGACAAGACACACAGAACCCACAACATCCCAGAGAACCCTGAGACTCAATAGTGCGGTGATTGGAAAGCACCGCTGGCGCCCAAATTACCAATAAGTATTTGTGTCATCGTTCAACTCGTGTTTCACCCGACGGTGTCAAGATGTTACCATCAGAAATAAAAAAAAGATCTGTGCAATCACATATTTTCTGCAATTATAGTTGACATGTTTGAAATGTCAAGCAAAAATTCACGTGATTTTGACATGTTTTGACAGACACGGAAAGCACATGGTTGCAGAAGGATACATATTCAGTTTGTTTACAAGGGACTACTTTCACACAATATGTCAAAATCTGGAACCCTTAAACGAGACAGACTATAATATATATCAAAAGGGTTCTTCAATGCTTAATTTAGCAATGAGTTACTTCCAAATTTTGAGCATTTATACTAACACATGCTAAAGCATACGATTAATAAAATTTCTTGCTATTTACAAGGGGCTTAATTTTCCAGCAAATAATATTACCATCTTAACTGTTACTAAATTAAAAAATATTTTCCTTTATAAATTGATTAGATTTAAGTTTTAGTATTTTCTGCTATCACAAAAAATCAAGGGGATGTCCTTTAAGTCTTAAATAAATATTAGAAGAAAAATTTGAAACGTTTTAGCCAGCTCAACATTTTAAATCCCCAGGAACAAACCAGGAAAAATGTGTAAGATGGATTGGGCAGATACACAATATCATACAAAATCCATAGTTCCCCTCTTCCTCCCTTAAAATGATATTCTAGCAATGGCCAGTTTTAAGACTCGCCCACCACCCAAACAACACTCAAATTTTATGGGCCTGGCTGTAGATGTTTTTCAGTTACAGTCTCTTTATTTTATGAACTTTACTAAATTTAATTTCCTGTTACAAAATTATAATTTATAAACAGTAATTAGTTTGGGACAGTATTCCAATAAGATTCCATTATTATTTTACACACGCTAATCTGTCAAAGCATAGGAATGAGCAAACTCTGAATTTAGTAAGTACAGTTAAATTAGCCGATAAAGACTGTTTGGCAGTGAAAAACCATCCCTCTCCAGTTTGCAGCTTGCCAGGATCATACCCATAACATCCCAAATGTCAGTCAGATATCATGCTACCGCACAACCAAACCCATTTGGTATCAAAGATAAAAACAATTATTCTTGTAATGCATGTGCAATATTTGTTATATTTTGGTAACTATTTTCCTTTAATTTAAAAATTTTTAAAATAAACTACTTCAATTTAATCCTTACCTCATGTTCTAACATGGCATATTCACCTTCAGTATTCTGCCTAATGATCATAATATCAATATCCTTTTGACGAGCTTGAACTCCTGGGTACGATTTACAATGCAGAACATTAACATACAGATCAAGTTCATTTCGAAGAGCTACATTGCGGGAGATCACACCTCGAGACATACTGCCCGTTTCAATGTTTCCTGAAACAAGGAAAAAAAAAAAAAAAAAAACTTTAAGCTGTTTTAAAAAATTCAAATAATTAAAAGTTTACTAATAATAGTGAATGCATTGTTAAATCTTAGAATATTCACACCAGCAACATTAAGCACAAACATTAAAATATAATTAGAGCAGAACAATTATGTGGAGGCTTAAAGTCTGAAAACTTCTTAAGCTTGGTGTTCATCTTGGAGAATAATACAACATTATGATTTAAAGGAGATTCAGTATATTCAATTTGTTCTACCTATGAACTGATTAATGACTCAATGCCTAAAATATTTCAAGATTTTTTACACTCATTAATTAATAACCTAAGTTTCTTGCTAAAAAAAATGCTGTTTCTGGGGAGCTGTTGTGTGCCCCTCCCCCCAGAGGAGATAGCCGGACACAGGGGAGACTTTTTACAATTTCCGAAATTTCTGTACGGCCCCAGTTTCATTGAATTAACTTGCGGTTTCGTGGGAGGTTGTCTATTTATACCCCACCCTAACCCAATGGGAATTTAGGCCCTCTGAACCTTCACACTCCTCCCTCAAAATTACCCCCCCCCCCCCGCCCAATGCTTTTTCACCTTCGGGAAGTCCCTTATGGGACATTTATCATCGTATTCATTTGAAAATTGATGTGTGGGTTTCTTTTTAAGCCTTTTATATCCCCCCACAGAGGTTAGACTGTAACTACCCTTATCATAAGTGTACACCATAATTTGTACCATAATTATTGTCACTTAAACAATATTTGGCACATTATAATTATTCTACAATGTACCATAACTTTAGTATTTTGTACGATATTTCTGAAATGCACAATAATTTACTCTACTAATCCCCAGCATTCCTAATACCTATGGCACATTACTGTTGTACAAACACAGGACCCGACAAAATGTAAAAAGTGTATAAATTTACCATAATTTCACTATTTTGCTAGATCGGAAGGTGTGAGCGAGTGCCTGCCATGTATCATAAAGATTCTTAGAACTTTATTTTGGTCTGAGTGCTCCAATCTACACACTTCCAGGTATCTTCACTTGCTAATAACTTTCTTGTAGGTATCTATATGACAAAATTTTATGTCATCTACCTTAATCCTATATTTTATACCTTTGTGATATACCCCAACAGCCATTGTGACTATTCTCTTTTAACACACTTCTTCACTACTGTATGTACTGCGGCATGCAAACAACCACTTGTCAATGTGCTGTAGAGAATTATGTACCTGTCTGTACACTATTCTTTCTGGACTCTTCTTCCTGCTGGTAAATTGGATTGAAGGTGAAAATATGGCATTAACCATAGCATAATGCTGTCCACCTTAAAAAATTGTGCAAATTCTTCTTGATGAAACTACGACCCAATATATGCTACAATCATTTCTGGCACTCCTTATGTTGCAAATGCTTTATGCAATTTCCCCATGGTTTCTTCACACATTATACTACAAACTGTCTAAATGGCCACCCATTTCATGTATGCATCCACCAGAATCAAGAGCTTGCTACTGTCCTTAACTGCAAAATCTATATGTATTCGTTGCCTATATGTGAAGTGTCTGACCATGGTAAACACTTTAGCAGCATTATATAAATACAACTGACAAGCCTTCCACTTCCATTGTTTCTTTATCGCCTTATCTCATCCTGGTCCCCAGACATAACTTCTTGCAAGCGTCTTCATTTGCACAATCCCTGAATAACACATCTAGCATGATGCAGGAATAACAACCCTGTCTGCCCACATTAAACAATTTTCTTACACTGCTACCTTATCCTCCTGGCTGGCATAAGGATTTACACAAAATAATTTGGCCAACCACACACAGTATAGAGTAACAGTAAGTACCTCCTCCGGATCAGTTTCCTTGGGAATTTGAGTTACCTTGATTACCACGTTCTACACAAGATCAATTTGAATAACTGACTGCTCTAAGGTATGTACATGATGTAGCAGTAATTGTCACAGTGCATTAGCATTACCTCATTACTGTCCTTCCCTGTATTTAATGATATAATCTCACACTAACAGGAGAAATGCCCAAAGTTGTAATCAACAATGTTGTTACCAATGCTTTTAACATTCCACCACCAACTGCTGGTATACATTTGACAAATCAAACACCCAAAACACCTCACCATTTGTACAGGATGCAAAAATATCTTCAATATATGGCAGTGTGTGTTATGCTTGCTCTACTCCATTTTTTAACAATATTAAAGTCTGCACATAACCCAACATCAACACTAGCTTTTGGTACAACATTCAGAGGGCCCTTCCAGTCACTACAAATTTTTACCCAAGATTTTGCACCAGAAAACCTTCAGACTCACATGACAGAAACAACATTTCTCCTGCCTTCAGTGGAAATTATTTTTAACTTTCCAGCATAGTCTAAATGCAAAACCCCGTCAGAAGGCACAATGAAATAATATTTTCCAGAAAGGTTTGGGAAAGTTGGAATCACATATTTTCTTTTCACTTATATCTAGGACCCAAAATATCTTTTCTTTATTAAAAAAATGCCTCATAATTCCAGTACAAAAATATATAGAAAAAATATATTAAAAATTTGATTAAACTATGAAAACACATTAGTCAATTCAAGTATATTGAGTAGCTATATTAAAATTGAGCATATTGAAAACATTACAAAAAACTATTTCTGAAACCCCTTTAAATGAATATAAACCCTATAAAACGGACCACTTATCTTTTGGATAGTTTGTAAATTGACTAGGTACACACCCCCCTGTCGGAACATAAGTTCCGGTAAACCGTGTCTAAAAGCCTCTTGGTCGTATCGGCCCAAAAGCAGACAGAAATACCTATTTATTTCAAATGCCACTAAAAATAAATCTAGAGAACATTTTCAAATATTCTTGAATGTGGCATATGGTTGTTCGTGATATCACAGGCAGCATGCAATGCCCCACAGAAGGCTTCCGGAGAGGGGAAAAATGACTGCGGAAAACGGTGCGATGTCAGAGCAAGCACAGCATTCACACAACCATATCGCCAGTGAGACTGCATGCAGTCCATGGTGTGGACTATTGCTTAGGTATGTTTGACATCATAGTAAGCTTGGGTAAATGTTAATGATGTTTCAATCATTACAATTTGTTGCTCTTCCAAATACTTTAGCTTCTCCTCCACTTTCTCTACTAATGCATACGGGACTGTTACAAGATGCCAGAGGGGCGTATCTTAGTTTGTAAGGAATGGAGATCTTAATAAAAACCAACAAACTAAATTTGATTTGAATTTATTCACACAGTTATTATTTATATCATTAATCTATGTATCTCCACTATTACTCTTTATTCTACAGTGAGCAGTAATATATTATGTCTATTTTTACTTTAACATCCTTAAGGTCTCTTTGACTATAGTTGATTAACTTATACTCATCTTTAATGCACTATCAAAGTGTGCTGCCATCATCTGCAATGTCTTTCACTTATGCAATCAGTCCAATAGTCCAGCCTGGCAGTCGTACTCTTCACTGTGTCGATGCTCGCAGTTGCAGATTTTCGTTCCATTAGTCACTTCTCTCGCTACTCGTTTCACTTGTTTATGCCAAAACTCCAGTAACTCATCCACCCATCAACTCCCAGCTCGAAGGACGCTGCACTTTTATAACCGCTGGCCTAGACTTGGGAAGATTGACACACCCAGAGTAACACCAAGAGAATCTAGGGCTACAAACCACCTACATATGTTCAGGTAATCACACAAATTCAATCAGCTGAAGGTCAGAAGTGCAGGCCGCAACAGATTTATCGGAGGGCCGCGCACTGCGGCAATCCTGTGCAAGCTGATCTTCATGTTCGCTGCCCGCTCATGGGTTACATGCGTGACCTTCACACATTTCTGCTTTAGGAAGGAATGTGAAGCAGCGAGCATGTAACTGTGCCCCCTCCTCGAGTCTGTTCATCCTGAACAGACACTGCAACATCAGAACCTTCATAGAGTGTCAGTCAGTTGATGTGGACAACTTCAGCTTTGCTCGAGAGCCTTGACAACAAATCCAAAAGACCACATCATTGATCTTCAGAATCCTGTAGGGGCCTTCCCAACATTTCTGTAGCTTCAGACAGTACCCTTTTTGCTCTGACGCTTGCAGAGCCACACCAGTTGTCCTTGAGATACCGCGCCCAACATATATGGTCACACAGCATAATTTTTTAGCGTTTTCTCTTTGGCTTTGATGACCATATTTTATTGTGTATATCACTTCCTTTTGTATTTGTTTGTGTTGGGTCCGTTGGTTTCTGTTTATTTACTACGCCACTTTGTTTGCTATGGTTTTTGTAGTATTTTGTTTGTTTTTTTGTGCCAAGGACGTAGGACACTTCTGTGTTTATTGGAAGTCGATATATTTTATTAATTTCTTATTGTATAGTCGTACATGGGCACAAAGCATCATAGGTGCTCTTCAAATGTCTTAACTATCACAACAAAGCCATCTAGGCAAACCTGACATATCTGAAGGGAGGACTTTTTAAATAAGGCATTCGAAGATGGCAGGCGCAAGGCATAACTTAGAACTGCCAGGCTCCTTTCCCTTGGACACAAAATGCAATCTTCACTTGGTCCTCTGGGACTACCTAGCACTGCCAGCACATACCCACTCCTCACATCCAAAGCCGAAAACAACTGCAAAGTCAATTTAACAGGGAGGTCATCGAAATACATACCTGAAGGGCAAAACATATACATTATAACAATTATAACTATTATAACTATTTTTAATTAATATCAAAACATAACAGAAGAAAAAAGATGTGAATCTCTCCAACAACTTAATAACTTCCAGCGTTTCGGGGCTTATTCTTACCGGGCCACCAGCCACGTGTTAAACTGTCAGCCGATTTGGGCGAAGAAGACGCCATTTACAGTAACCACTGTATCTTGTAATAAGGCTGCCGAACCACACCCACATGATCTTGTGTAGATATCTTCCCCCTCATTTCAACTGTTTGTGTGGCAAGTTTGTGGAAGTATTTCTGTTAACATTTTTAAGCTTACTTGCAGCAGCCATTTTATTTAATAATCGTACTGACTGCAGTAAGCTTGCCATCATAAAAAAACATTAACAACTTTCAAATAGTCACAAATTCAGAATTGTTCTTGGTTGAATTTTGAACTGATATACTACACTACAAAGAACGTTTTAATAATTTAAATACTTTCCAGCTTCCTTACCCAATAATTATATAGAAACTTTATATTTATCTATGTAATTAAAGGAAATAATGTCCAAAGGAGAAAAATTAGTTTATTTCGCTTAATATAGTTTGGTTGTTTTGTCATCTTGAGTATGTCAGGTTATTTGTCATTTTTAGTTCTATTCTTTCACAAATTTTATGGCAGCATAACAGTTCTTTTGTCTTCAGTAAATTTTAATAAGGGAAATATGATAAGTTTTAACTATATGCCTGTCATTTTCTATAGTGTATTTTGCCCATGGGCCATCCTATGAATTCCATTCAATGGTAAGCAATTTTAATATGGCTAAATGTCTGATTTATGAATTTTTTTAAGTACCATTTTTTTCATTTGTCTAATATCTGTATAGTTCTTGTGTTCTCTAATGTAATTATGCAGAGTAATCAATTAATAAAAAAGTTTTAATTTTGTGAATTGATGGTACATGAATGAAGCATTCAATATTTTATTGCGAGGATTCAAACAGTGTATTATGCTTGCTTTCGATCGCCGTGAACTACTTTTGGACTGCCTTTCACATCGGCTATTGTACCCCAGCAGATATCTAAAATGATGGGAAAAGTTTTTTATACGTCTACTCGACATATCTTTCCGAAACGTCATACGAGGTTTGCTCATTATTCTTCCCTTCCTCGTATTTATAATAAATATTCAGAACACCATTTACCACTTTCAATTACTGCACAATAATTATATGTTGTCTAATTCTACCTAGCCAATCACCATATAGCTAACATGAGTTAAATTATTCAATGCAGAAATATAGCACCTACAAGAAAAAAATGGTTATTTTTGTATTGTGTGCCATTACATATTATGAATATGTTTGCAGTCATGCTGCACTATCTAACACAATTTGGATATTTGGTCCAATTAAATTATTATTGCAAAAAAGTAAAGAAATAAAAATCATCTCAGTGTGTGAATAAAGTTATGTATTCGGCTTAAATGATATAAATAAGTAAATGTATAAAATGCTGTATTAATGTAAAAAGCTTACTGGTATAAGTTTCCCAGTAGTTTAAGCAGTTTTTAATTTATTCAGTATATCTGTTTCTACATTTTATTTTGTGTTCTAGGTGCAGAAAAAATGTTCTTTTTATTTGTATATTGGCATTTACCTAATGGTTTCCACTAAGGCTATAGTGTATATTGTATAAAATGTAATAAGCTGAAATAACTTTTATTACAATAACTGCCAAAAATTAGGAAAATATGTATTATTTTTTCTCTAAATAAACCGATAAAAATTGTATTCGTAATTTTTTAATCATCCATTTTTACACGTGATAGTTAATATACGCCTAACTGTTTCTTAAATTTGTAAGAGACTTGACATAAATTAATTTTTAGTGGAGACATAGAACTGATTATACAGTTATTACAAAATGCCATACTCAGCATACTAGACAATGTCAAGAAATACCACGACTCTCGATCCATGTGTATCCTTTCCTATGTATATCTCTACCTTCACATAAAAAAAAAAACAGTTTTGTGGATGTGAAGTCAATATAAACGTGCAAATATAGAGAAAATAAAAATTTATTTAAGTAATTATTATTAAAGCATAGTCTACTCGCTGTCATTACAATCATTTTAAGAGAAACATCCACATATTTTCATTACTATCATGAAGTGCATGCACAAGTGTGCATATATATCTGTGTGTGTGTGAGTGTGAGAGTGTGTGTCACGCAATTATTTTATAATTACTTGGGGTGGAAGGATCAATGATGTGTCGAAGGCTGAAAACGGAACATAGTAGCAGGACTTCAGAAAAATTTTATGCATGAATGAACTGTACACGCTTGTGCTGCTGTCCATCACCCAGAAGGGCCAGTGAAGAGTCTCCATCAGTCCTTCCTGCTGCTCACAGTACCACACTCAGACTTTGAAACATTGCTCACCTTCTCTACCCCCTCACACTCCTCTTACCTAAATTACACATCATGGAACTCCCCCAACCCCAACCTCCACTAACTCGTGACATTTTTCAGTGCGCCATCTCAAGTCCACGAGTTCTAGTAGTTTTAAATATCGCTGCAAGGTAGCAGGACTTCCTTGGCACTATAAATCGTAACAAACGTGACATGAGAAACAATAAATTGATTCAGTAAATGCTAATAAAATGTGTTACATAAATGGAATGTGACTTGACTGGTACTCTGTAAAACATTTTTACTATGCAATGTCGTATTTTATTATTTTACCTTTAAAATTAATTCTAAATACTATGAGAAAAAAGACAGGGCGAATGGTTACTGCAGAAGCTATAAAAACCTATGAGAAAAAAGACAGGGCGAATGGTTACTGCAGAAGCTATAAAAAACCTATAAAAACATTAAACTATGAGTTTATGGTTGTTACAATTTCCAAATACCTAACGATAATAGAGGTATAGTTATATTTACCACAGATATATCTATTTTCCTATGATATTCAATAATTTTCGTGATGGAAGCCTCTAAAATAGGTTATTATATATTATTTAAATATTAAATTTTTACATAATTTCTAATAAAATGGTTTAAAAAGCCTTACAGAAGAGTTTCTTACATCAAGGGGGTAGGTAGAGAAAATGTTTCAGTTGAATTTTATGAACTTTAATTCAACTAAACATCCACCTTAAGAGTACCTGGACTGCCCACCAATAAGTCCAGCGGTGGAGGCAGTCAACTTCTTGCTAGTTTTTTTTTCCTTTGAAAGGGAATGATTGGAACAACAAGATCATTATTTACATATATATATTTTTCTCATTTCAACTTTCTTTAAAATTATTTAATTATTTTTATTTCCTATATTGTAGGTTTTGAGTGTCAGGCAACCCAAATTATTTTATTCTCCCCCTCAAAATTCCACCACTGCCACAATATTGTGACTTTTCTAATGATTAAATAAGGAGTTAGCAACTTTATAAACTCCCACTATCGGCAGAAATAAACGTTTCTCTATTGGTAATATAAGATCCTGCCAAATGATCCATATTACTAAGTGATTTCCCATAAATAAGTATTGGCAACACAGTACATAAGTATTTATTTTCTGCGCTAATAATAATGTAAACAATGCATATTTCCCAAATTTTAAAAGAGAAAGTCAATGAGCAATTGTATTTCTACCAATGTCTCATGTAGCTACAAGAAACCCTTCTTTGCTATAACATTCATCCCGAACATGTGAAGAAATTCTAGTACAATTCCCGGATTATTCCCGGGAACTGCAATTTCCATACAATCCCCAGTTTTCCCATTTTTGCCGGTTGCTAGACACCCTGCTACAACCCGAAACCTTCTGTAACGGCCAGTTCTTTGTCGTTCCTGACGGCAAAAGTGCAAAGAAGATTGATGGGTGGGCTACAATGGAAAATTCACTAACCTTGTGCTTGCTACAGTAGAACCCAGATTTAAAAAACTGTCACTGTTACTGAAAATCTTTTCTCGATTTTGCTGTTTTGTTAAATTCAAATTTACCTATTTTAACACTCCAACACCAACAAGTTGTTGTACAAATGTGTTTTTTTTTTTTTTCCAGTTAAGAATGTTTTTGTCATCTATAGTGCAAAATAACACATTTATTTAAATTAAACACTAAACTTTGCAAATGTTCTAAAATTGAAATGGTATCCCACAAGATCATAAATTATCTGTAGTTAACGAAAATAAAGTTTAAACATTGTGCGCCCAATGTTTAACAAGTGTGAAATACATTTCCAAAAGCCTTTTTGTACAAAATCTGAATGATTTATTAATGAAATTTTAATTATTTAAATAAAGGCGAAGTATTCTGAATAAAAATATATTATAACAAGTTTCACGCCAGCTAAGAGCCAGCAACAGCAAGCCCACGACGGCATTCACCTCTAACCTAACGTGTGCAGTACTGCTACACGGACGTTCCCAAAATGGGATAATTGATTTCAGTGTCCTATGTATTGCTTTTTCAGGGTTAAAATTATGTTCACAAAGTGTAATAGGTTTATTTCAGAGTTACATGTAATGTTGTAATATTTCAAATTCAAAGTGCTCGCTGCACCAAAGAGAAATAAAATGATATTCACGTGAGAACGCCTCACAAAGGCATTTAAATAACAACAGAAATACACAATTAAAAGTCTATTTGTAATTCTGTATTAAAATGCTTTTGGTGCCATTTCAATTTAACTATAATATTTTTACTCTGCATGCATAGCACTTCTGCTTGTGTGAACCCCGTAGGCAATCATGGTAGGTCCGCACAACCCCTACCTCTGGGCAGTCATTCTAGGAGAGCTGGCGAGGTAAGAAGCTGTCACATACACACTTCGTACTTTTGCTCTGATGTAGGTTTCAATAGTTCACTTTAGTATACCGGTTAACCTTTGCTTTGCATACGTTTTGCCAGACATCCCCAACATAATGATATCAGCTTAACTTAATTATTTACAGCCCTTGTGGGTTTTTGAATTTAAACGAGATGAGAGGAGAAGATGTCTGCGTGGCCACGCGGCCCATGCAACTTGTGTATCAGATGCGATTCACCCACATTCAGGGCTTTCCATTGTAATTTCTGCTTAATTGCGATAAGCAATATTAAGAATAATGTGCTTGTGTAACTATTTTGAGGATTTTGGCATTTTAAATTGTTTTATGGTCACATCGCCCACAGCCACATGGTTCGCTACCACCAAGTCCTTATATGCGCCATCATCGCGTTAAAGAGGACTATTTCTTGTTCAATCTTGTGTGCCTTAATTTATCTCAGGGTTATATGTATTATTTTCAATCAGGGTTCTTGTATTTTTCGTGTGATGCCTTTTGGTCATGACCATGCGGTCATTTCATGTAATTGTATGTTTCCCGCCAACCGGCACCTGAAGAGCTTTTGTATGCTCATACATTGAATAATTTTCCAAATGCAGTTACCATTTTGGCCGACAATTCTTGACCAAACCTAAAGTGAAATAATGTGTTTCACGCCCGTATACGTGCTCCACTTCACCCAGCGGCATCTACGCCATCCGAGATTAATTTCCCACGTGTGTATTTTGCCTGTTCATACAGTGCCCCATGTTCATCAACTGTTATTTGTGTAATTTTAATACAGTGTTGTTATTTTCTGTCCTAACCCACTATGTGTATTGACCGTCGCCACACACCATGTGGTTCGTGGACACGTCCAGACCAGGTGTTAGCAACTAAGATAAGTGCATGTGTTCATATTCATACTGTGTCCTCTCTCTGGGCAAAACCTATTGTCCATTACAGCGGCTGAGGGCCCCTTGCCTTGTGGAGGCTGTGTTACCAGACACCGCAGAGCATCATCTAGGAATGCGTAAGTTAAGTAACGTGCTGGAGGATCACCCACCGGAACTGACTAGTCACATCCGAGTAGTATTTACATAAAATCATATTTCTGGCACGGTGTAACTGAATAAGAATAAATGCCTCACAGTGTAAAAGTTGTAAGTCCTTGTAGCATCAATTACCTAACTCCACCAAGTGTTTTGTAAGTACGCACGGGTGAGAAACACACGGAACCCACAGAATCCCTAACATCCCAGAGTCTCAAAGTATGGTGTGTAGGAACCACCGCTGGTGCCCATCAGAACAGGTAAAAGTGTATCGTAATCGTCTCCATGTCTCACCCGACTGCATCAATTTCATACACGACCTCACGCTAATGAGAAAAATGTTCAAACATTGTGCGCCTCTTACCTTATAACTAGTGCAAAATCCATTTCCGAAAGCCTTTTTGTAAAAAATTAGAAGATTTATTAGAAATGCAAATTTATTTCAATAAGCAGAAGTCTATTCGATAGAAATATACATCCCACAAGGCTGTGGACATAATATGTATAGTATAATGTATAAGCCGGATGACAGAATGGAAACCTTGCATCATCTGATTAGGGAGTTGGTGAGAAAAGGAGGTGTTGCCAGTCAACAAGAGGGTGAATCCATCACAATTAGTTCCTTTAAATATTTCATTTCAAGTATATACCAAGTAGTCTAAGTGACGGGTTCAAGGCAATGCATAGTTTAAATTTGAGCACAGTAGTAAAGTGGCTTGTTCGAAGAGCCCAAATAGTTTAACTTAATATCTGTGAAATAACTTTGTTGTACGCAGCCATAATGTTCAAGATACCCGAATCCGTGCAAAGTGTTGTAGGGCAAGCTATAAATGAGCATACGTCCATCAAAGAATTTAGTCGGGCTATGTTAAAGCAAACAGGGACTTCCCTAGATATTGCTCATCAGCGTATTAAAATTTTAGAGATATTTCAAAGTCCGGGTGAAACTATGAAGCAATTTGTCACAAACCATTAGATTGGTAGAAGTTTTGGGGTTGCCAAGTCCTGAAACTAATTTGGTAGAAATTATGTTTTTCAACTTATTGCCAGAAAATAGTAAGATTATTTCTTTTGTCTCAAAGCCACAAAATTTTAAAAAATTGATAGCATTAGTAATTCAAGTAGAATCAACTGTTGGCAATTGCAAGTAAAAGGGCCTAAGGAAGTAACACCTAAACGGCAGCGTCAAATTATTTCTCAGTCAAACCATCTGACAGAAAAATGCATTTACAAAACTCAAAATGGAGAAGGAAATGCCTTGCAGGTCATGCCAAAACAGAAGTGTTAGATTTGTTTTCGGAGTAATCATATTCAACGGAAAAGCGTATTGATAAAAAATCTGAGTGTGTAGGAAAGAAGTACCACTAGAAAACGGGGACCAGGCTGATGTAAAAGAATAGTCTGTAGGTCAAAAAGCTCTTAAAGTAATAATTCTTTATAAATGCGATAATCCTGGTCATGTGCAATTTAAATGTATGTTGCATAGAAACCCTGTAGGAATAGGTGCTGCGTCAAATACCAATTTGGTTAATAAATACAGTTTGTAGTATGTTCTGTTAATAATTGCAAATTTAACAAGGTCTGCATTAGTAGACTCGGGAGCTTCTGCATCACTCATAACGCAAGACACCTGTAATAAAATCATGCATGAAGTGCAGTTAAAATGGGGCAAGTCTGTAGTGTTTACTTTAGCTGACAAAGGATTGATAAAGTCAAGTTGTGTAGCAATAGTAAAAATTAAAATTGAACAATTTTCATGGAAACTGCCATTCCATTTTTTTGAAAATCACATGACGTGATATTGGGTATTAATTTTTTGGGTAGGACCCATAGCTAGCAAAACATTAAAATTTAGCTTTTCCCCCATTGTAGAAAAATTCAGTTGCTTCAACATTTGGAAGAAATAATTCAGGCTTTAGAACAGCTAAAAACTCAGTATAACGATGTCCTTATGTCAAAGTTAGGGCACTTAAGAAATACCTCTTGTGCTGCGATTAAAAGATAATGAACCCACAGAGTGTGTGCCATATTGCGTATCTGCTTCCAAAATAAAAGTTTTTAAATGGCTGATAAAAGATTTATTGAAGGATCAGAGAATTGTGGACGAATCAAATAGTTTGTATGCCAGCCTGTCATTTTTACTACCGAAAAAACCACCAGGTCAATATAGGTTAATTTGCAATTACCACAAAGTTGGTAAGAATTTTTTGTAGATTCGTATTCGGTACCCGTCATAGAAACTGCCTTTCAGAATTTGAAAGACCCAAATATTTTAAAATTTTATATTTAAACTCAGCATTTCTTCAGTGCGAATTACATCTGTACAGTAGAACACTGTTAGCTTTTTGTACTCCTCGGGGGTTCTACCAATAGATGCGGTTGCCCATAGGGGTAAATTTGGGACCCCAATGTATGTCTAGTATTGAATAGCATGTTAAGTTGGTAGTTGTATGAGTTCGTCTTCACGTACATCGATGACGTGTGCATGTATAGAACACGTTACAGGAACACCACAAACACTTGCGACGTTTGTTTTAAGAAATGCTCGTCTGACTGCGAACTCAGAAAGAATAAGTTGGGCAAAATACGTGTGATATTTAGGGTATGTCATTTATGATGATAATTTATGCACCAATCCAGAAAAAGTAAAATTAGTTGTAAATTTTCCACAACCTAAAAAATTTAAGACGTTAAAAAAAGTTTTTAAGAATGGTTGCTTTTTAGAGTAAATTTAATCCAAATTTTTCTTATCTTACAGAACCATTAAATAATTTAAAAAGAAAAAAATGTACCATTTGTATGGAACCTGGAACAAGAAAATGCTTTCCAAAAATTGAAGGAAATGTTAGCCAATCCTCCTGTCTTGCAATTGCCTAATTTTTCCAAAGAATTATTTTACATTATGATGCAAGTTCTGTAAGTGTGGGGATGTGTTTAGACCAAAAGGATGGTAATTTTGTACTGACAGCATATGCCAGTAAACACAGCAAAACGCAAACTTCTCTCCATTGTTAGACATATATATATATATATATATATATAATATATATATATATATATATATATATATATATATATATATATATAATATATATATATATTATATACACACTAAAAATCAGAAAATAGGCTTTAAGTTTTCCACTAATTTTGCCAATTACTACGCAACATGACATTGTATAAATAGGGAACTACAACATGAACATGGCTGACCAGCAAACACACACATCCTGTGTGATGCAAAGATGGCGAGATGCCGTTCATGTTCACAAAAATAGGACTTCAGCGCTGTCTACAACTTCAATCAACCAATAACATGGCACAATTAGCTACCAGATTCTGTGTTACAGTGATGCATCTCTATCACGCTATCTATAGCGATCATATGAAAAATACGTTAAAAAAAAGACAAAACCAAAATATTATGATGAACAAAAAAACCGGAAAACTTTAGCCTTTTTCCATAAATGCATAAATGCACTAAATTCCATAAATTTTATGGGCAAACAGTAAAAGTTGACAGGTATGCAATTTGCTTGTGTGACAGAATGAAACAAAACTTTGACTGCCATTTCTCAAAAAACAAATAAGTTTGATATTGGCGTTTCTTGTACCAAATCACAGAATTATAGCCACAATTGTTACAAGATTTATTTATTTGAGTCAACAGAAGAGTTGTCACTGAAATGGAGGAACTTCAGAATTGGAACATATTACTGCTCATTATTTCACTGAAAATTGGTGTGTGGTGTCAGCTTAACTTCTTCACCTGACCCATTAATAATTACAAACCAAGAAATGGCCAAATTTCTATCTATGTTACTGGTTTCCAGTAAGCAAATGATGGGTTGGAGGTTGCGACGGTGTTGCAGTCTACAAACTACTTGCTGGCCGTGCGCATTGCTATGGAGGCCAATGTGAGCACATTCAATTTCCCCTCCTTTGCTTTTCCCCTCTATACCCCTCCTATTCCTCTCCTGACCTGGGGCAAGACTTTTAAGTTTATGCTAAGCTATTTTTACCAGCTTGTCTCATTATCATCACTCCTCATGTGATCGCCTGCTGTCATTCTTCATGTTGCCAGCTAGCTGGGTCATTCGTCGCTGTGTTTAACGATAAACATGCTATTGTGAGACAGGAATTTCTCTTTGGTGCTTAACGCCTTAGTTTGAATATGTGCATGAAGCTTCATACATTGTTTGTGCAAAGAAAGTGTGAGTCCCTGCAGTGGTTGTGATTATTGTATGTGTATTGCATTAGATGGAGTATTGTTTGGTGTGGTATAGATTGGGCTAGCAGTAGCTTGTGTTTATTCTAAATTCATTTTTGGCCTGCCATTTGAAATTCCCATTTTATCAACATAATGCTGGACTGCTGTTAGTACCTGGTGAGCGTTTGGTATCTTTTGTGCTTGCAGCCCTAGGTAGGCCAGGTTTGTTGTGTGCATACTACTGCCATGCCTCGTTGGGAGCTTGGTGTAATTAATTTTTAAACGTCTTTAGTCTTTTTTTTTACTGCCAATGAAGTTATGGTAGAGCGTTTAGTCACCTACTTTGGCATTTATCATCTTTAAGTCCGTTTTAATAGAGCTTTTAATGTGTGTTTTTATTAATTCAGCAGCCTTGATGGGATTAAATGAACCTGCCCACTGACAAACAGTCTAGTCTCCTGTAATAATCAATTCAGTAAATAATTCAATTTATTTGGGAAACGAAACCTGTGTGTATATTTATATGCTTTCAGTGTTTCTAAGCTTTTACTTTTCTAAGCTCTACTCAAGTAATGACCTTATGTCAACATTATCGGGCCTGTTACTTATCTTGGATAGTGTAATTAAATTGTGGTCTGACTGAGTTTGATACTAGAGTACATTTTAACCAACTAATTACAGTGTAGTCTGAGCTTGTCTTACATTGTGTTAAAGCTTTGATTATCGAGACTGAGTATAATTTACTTGAATTGAGTCCAGCTTGAATTTGTAATAACCTGTTTAGGAATATACATTGGTTTTTACTCATGTGTTGTACTCGCCCCTGTTTATGCATTCACACCAATTTTGTAAATGGTAAGAGCTTTAAGCATTTTGTATTAAAGTAGTTTCATGAGATTTAATATTTATAAATGTTTTTTTCTTATTCACACAGCAATTATTGAGAATACTTTAATATATATTGTTACAATTTCTCTCTCTAGAAATTAAGTGGGCTATACCAAGTTTGTAACAAGTTACTGTCCTGTTCTCTTGTTGTAGTTCTCAGTAAACACCAACGAACTAGCTCAGCGTGAGTTGGAGAGTTTGACTACATAATAATGAAAGATGGTTGATGTCAGGATTGCCAATAAATAAAAGAAGTTAAATGTTTACTGGAAATTTATTGCCATCACGGCAAAACAAACTATTAACACTCGCAGCCAACAAAAAAAAAAAAAAAACAAGACAATTGCAGCATCCATAAAACAAAACTTCTCACTTTGAGAGATACGAAGACGAGAGAGAATCGTTACTTTTTTCTCCCAGCGCCCTATGGATGCCTAGCACAGACGGAAAAGAAATTTTATATATATTTGAAGAATTGAAATGCCCGAAATACAAAAGGTTAGTCGTGGACGCTGGTCAGTGCGAGTCACGTGATCACTCGTTGCAGGCTGTCCGACTGACAGATAAACGATCGCGCTGTGATGATCTATTGTGATACCCGAGAGAGGTAGTGTTTCTTTATATATTGGTAGAAAGTTTCCTCATTGAAAATATATTGTTTTCGAGCAGTGTCACATCAGCTAAAGGTGACCTCTGTTATTTTCCTAGTTTCACCATGTTGTGCCTTGCAGTGGTGATGTTTTTAGTTTACTAACCCAGTGAAAAGGAAAAGATGTGTATGACGTCTGTTACTACTGATGAAATGAGGAAATAAAAAAAAACAAATTTGGAAAAACGAAAATATATGAAATACAAATAAGTTGTCATTGCCACGACCTTTCACATATTACATGAATTACTAACCTTGACTGAAATAAATAAATGAGACCGGGGGGGGGGGAGACAGAGGAGAGAGAGGGGGGAGAGGGAGGGGGAGGGGGGGGAGAGGGGGGAAGGAGGGGGGAGAAGGGAGGGGGGAGAGGGAGAGGGGGAGAGAAGGGGGAGAGGGGAGAGGGGAGAGAGGGGGAGAGAGAGGGGAGAGAGGAGGGAGAGAGAGGGGGAGGAGAGGGAGAGAGGGGGGGGAGAGGAGAGAGGGGGGAGAGAGAGGGGAGAGAGAGAGGGGGAGAGAGGAGAGGGAGAGAGAGGAGGAGAAGGAGAGGGGAGAGAGGAGAGGAGGAGAAGGGAGAGGGAGAGGGGGGAGAGAGAGGGAGGTGAGGAGAGGAGGAGAAGGGAGGGAAGGAGAAGGAGAGGAGGAGAGAGAGGGAGGGAGGGAGAGAGGAGAGGGAGGGAGGGAGAGAGGGGAGGGAGGGAGAGAGAGAGGGAGAGGGAGAAGGGAGAGAGGGAGGGAGGAGGAGAGGGAGGGAAGGGAGAGAGGGAGGGCGAGGGAGAAGGAGAGGGAGAGGGAGAGAGGGGAGGGGAGAAGGGGAGAGGGAGGAGAGGGAGGAGAGGGAGAGGGGAGGAGGGAGAGGGAGGGAGAGGGAGGGGAGAGAGGGAGAGGAGGGAGGGAGAGGGGGGAGGAGGGAGGGCGAGGAGAGAGGAGGGAGGGGGGGAAGAGGAGAGAGAGAATGCTAGAAGGTGAGTAAGGGAGGATGTAGATAGATGGAAAGAGATAAGTACTTGCTAGAGGAGAAGAAGTGAGAGCGAGAGAAGGATCAGAGAGCAGGATGAGGATGGAGAGAAGCGAATGAGACGAGAGGAGGAGAAGATGAGATGGAAGGAGAGAGGTGAAAAGGAAAGAGGTAGTGGAAAGAGCAGGGGCGGCGCAAGAGGGGGGGGGCAGGAGAGAGAGATGCAATGCTACAAGTTCAATTAAGGGATGGATGTCTTAATCAAATAAAGAATTAATATACTTTCCTTATTTTTTTACAATAACTACAGCAACATTCTCTCAACTCAAATTCTCACAATTAATTGAAATCCCTTACTACTCTGAATTGACACCAATTAATAAAATTTATAATTACGACAAAGAAATCAATGAAAATAAATAATTAAAGATCAGTCCCAATAGACAGTGTATCAACCTATTCAATTATTTTATAATTTAGGAGTCCATATTTGACACTTCGAATATTTACAATATAATCAGTATTACACTTCCATTCAGTCCCACCTCGGTTTAGTACATGTCCCGCCAGTCACAATGTTCTAAGAGTCTTCCAAGTGCCCTCACGCATAGTCGGCTTCACTCGTCTGTTTCACACCCTCTCGTCCATTCAAATCACAAACATCTCACTCGCTGTCATCCTGCAATCTCCAGTCGTCGTCCATACTTCTCTTCGCTCGTGCACACTCGCCAGGCGGCCTCCGTCAAAGACTGCCAGCTGCTGGGTTGCGGAAGTATATATAGGTCTCAGGCCGCCCCTTTCAATTTTCCCCAACTCGCATGATGCATCGCGGAGGGCTGAGGCACCAGCCAGTCTCACCAGAACATTCTTGTGTCGTCGCTAAACGTATCGGAAACTCAAGCAGGCGAGAGGAGGTCTGTGATGCCAGCAAGTCTCGCCGCTGTCGGCATTTACGTGATTCCCAGAAGGGGGAATCAGGAGGCCGCGAGCGCATCATTCCAGGAAGAGGGGAGAGCGAGGTGGGTCTCCAATTATGGCGCGGGACAACTGAGTCAGCGCCAGCTGCAACACGTAACAATATTTTGATTGTTTTATCAAGAGTAATTACTGTATGCTGCACACTAGTAATTTGTATGTCTAAAAAGAGCAAATTTACTTGTTTTCATGTACTTGAATAATGAAAAGAACTGTGATCTGTTTGTGGCTCATAAATATAACCACTTTTACTCGGATTGTATGAGTAAACTGCTTTTGGAACATCACAAGGTTATGCCTTTTGATGTGAGAAACTGCTCTTCAAAATATGAGTTTGCTTCATGGACAAGTATTTTGAGCAACTTATCAGTGAAAAAGAGTTACAGGTAATGATAAGGATTGAGGCATGCCAATGATGAACTGTCATTTGGCAGTTGTGGGAAAATGATTTCCATGCCAAGAACTTTTGTGAATGGACTATCCAATGGTATTTTACAAGTTTTACTCCAAAAATCTGCAGCAACATTATTTTTAGAATGCATATTTTCAGTTTTAAGCCTACTTTCCAAAGAAAAGAAAGGCTTTTGAGATCACTTCCCCCTCCCCCCTTGAACCGATTTTCACCAAACTCGGTACACACACAGTACTAAGTAAAGCTACCCGACTTTTAGAGTTTTCGACCACGCCAGACACTTATTTTCAAAATGATAGCCATGTAATTATTTCAGGTTAGTGAACCTTATCATTCAAAACATTAGACTGATTACATCCAAAGTTGATGCTCCGAATCTTACGTCCGTGATGCAGTTAATTGCCGGCAAGATTAATTTTAAGAGTTTTTCCGAATTTAAATCCTGGGTAAGTCCCTCCTGTATTTTAATTGTCTTGGTACTGTTTCACATGTTACTAGTTTCATCTCTAATGATATTGCTGTCAATGAGACGTCAACGGCTACCTACCATCTAAGCTTTTACAAACCTCACTGAAATTTATTTGCACCCACATAGAGGAAAGTAGGCACATTAGTTATCAATAACTTATTTTTCCTTCAGTTCGTGATGTGTGCTTTGTAGCATTGCAATGTACTATAATTTATATTTTTGGGAGTTATTTTTATTTGCTACATTTTTATGTTAAAATAGTAATTAATTTAATGTTTAGGACATTGTAGTAATAAAAATTTGTTGGTATTTTGTACACGTTCATTTTTATAAATTTATTATTTTATTCTAGTCATTGCACCACTAATAACATCATAGAATGGAAGTGCAACTTTTTCAAGGAGTTAGTAAGTGTCACTTCCGTGTGTTGCACCATTTGATGAAACTCAGTGTAATGATGTCACAGTAGGCCAACGTGACAGGCAGCATGCACATTGTAATACTTTGATTTCGAGACCCAGGTCAATGTTCACAAGTTATTTTTAGACCTTAGCGCACTTTGCAAAGTCACAATTCGACCACGTTTACTTGATGCAATATTTCAGGCAGCATAGATAGGGTTAGCATGACTCTCTCGTCATCAATAAGTTTTTCACATCACATTAAGTTCGTCTTCGTCACAAGTTTTGTCACTTCAGTTCATCTCCGTTTACTAGCCAGTTCAGCGATGTAGCGGTCGTGCAGGGCAGCGAGTGACCACGCTGCCATTCTGTCTGCTGCTTTGTTTTCTTTAATTTATTACGAGTGTCAATTGTTTTGAAGAGAGAGCAATAAACTTCAGTTAACTTTCATAGTCTTCCATTTATTTTCGGTTAGCACTCCTGGATAAACAAACATTCAAGTGTTACATTTATTTCTACGCTATGAGTCTCAAACTTGTAACCAACTGAGTTAATCCGAAATAGTGTTTGCTGCGAACTCCCACGAGTTTTTGTACAGCAGAACCACTACAATTGTCGACCAATGTGGTGGCGTGGACTTCTACACGTGCCCCGAGAAGTGAAGATTGCTGGCAGCATTCATCAATAATCATTCAAGCATCCTGAGCGCAGCAGTCGCTGGTGTGCCGGGACCAGTTATCATACGTTTTCCCGTGTAAAACTACATCAACAAATGTTTCAACAACAGAATTCTCCCACAGCTTCCAAGTCAACAGTTCCAGTTAGTTTACATACTACAAGCAGTGTCTAGTCAACAAACAGTGCAGTGCATCGAGGTAAACAAACTTTCACAGAATAAATTGCAGGTATGAATAAGATTGAAGATTGTAAAATTTTAATGTAAATATTTTCTTTTTTTGTAATTAATATTGCAGTGAATTTTATACTTACTGATTTGTTTATGTAGGTTAACTGGATAACAACATTACAGGTTAGAAAATTAGGAAATTTAGGCATTAAGGTACAATATCCACATTTAAGTAATGATCAATTCAGTCTGCTCACAAGACTAATTAAAAAAGAGTTTCAGGAATTTAGAGCACAATTAAAAAACAATCGGCAATAATTCAATAATCAAAAAAACGAATTTAAAAATAAATTAAAACCTTCAGCTGGAAAAGTCGCAGATCTTGGGGAAATACTGGACAAACATTCAACTGAAAGTAATGTTCAGAATACAGTAAGTAACGATGAGGCCTTTTCAGAAGATAAAAAGGTTGTATTATCAGAGAATATTTCCAGTAATCAATGTCAAGTTGAAACTTTTTTTTGCCAAAATAATACAGAAACTGTAGTGCAGAATTGTCGGGATGTATTTAGTTGTCAAGGTAAAGTTTAAAATTGCCAAAATAAAGTGGAGATTGTAAGCCAAATCTGTCAGGATGTAGATGTAAGTAAAATTCAAGTAGTACAACCAAAATTTTTGGGGGTCAATCCCCGAACAACCCTCAGCGAATTCACATTTATGTTAGGTTCAGCAGTCATTTTTCACCAACCAAGGGATCATCGAAATATGTGAATTTTTTGTGACACTGCAGAGACCACAATAGATGTAGAATATTAATTTTAAAAGGGGGGGGGGGGGGGCTGTGCAAAAGAAAATGTAGTTGGGAAATTGGTAAACCTCACTGTGAATGTTGAACCGAATGGGAAATGTGTTAAAAAGTGCCAAACTTATTTAATGTTCATGAATTGTCCACGAAAAAGACTATAAGGAAAAATAAGTGAAAGAAAGGTATGATTGGGGGGGGGGGGGGGGTATAAATGAATTGTAAGAGAAAAAAGAAATATTACTTCACGAGGGATAGGTGTAAGGAAATTGTAAAGTACATGGTGAGGAAGTTTGTTAAGAAAAAAAAAAACTGGGTAAAGTGAGGATGATGATGATGATGATGATGATGATGAGAAAGTGAAAGGAACATAATCTAGTTTATAACGCCAGTTAGTTTAAGTTGATTTAACGATTTATTTAGTGTTCATGCATACAAGATCATTTTGTAATGTATTGTCTTTGTACAATAGCTTAATATGATTCAATTAGTGCTCATTCACACAAGGTCATTTTTATAATGCATCTTCTTCATGTAATTAAAATTGAGGTTATATTGATTGAAGTTAATGAGAAAAATTTGAGAAGTACAAAATAATACAATGTAATATTTTGTTGAAATTAAATTGGTTGGAGATAGTGGAGCCTATTATGATAAATCTGGAAAATTTATTTTAATAAAGATATTTATAAAATTTATTTTGTAATTACTATTTGCCATCATAAAATTTAATTGAATTGATAAATGTAATTTGATTGTAATAACTATTTGCCATCTTGACATTAAATTGAAAGTAATGCTGTAATGATAAATGTGAAGAATTTACTTTATGAAGATACTTTCATAAATTAATTTTATTTTGTAGTGACTATTTGCTATCAAGACATTTAATTGAAAACAACAGTGTAGGCTATATGGAGCACTAAAATGTGGGTCAAATTAACTCGTTATCTAAAGAAATTTTTATAATTATGATGTTTTTCAATCTGAGCTAGATTGCAATTTTATTAACTTTATTTAGAGTTGATATGTATGAAAAGTGATAGTTAATAATGCAGTAGGAGACTGTATAAGATGTGTATATTTGATTACAAATTTGAATAATGGTGTTTTGTTAAATATAAATTTTTTAATTGGCTGTATATATGCATCTCGCATGGGGTGAATATTGTGAATGGCATTGTGTTTTTCATAATGTTATAATTGAAAGATCTTTTGTATTTTAATTTGTTTTTGTGCTAGAATCAGGAGCACATTAAGTTTTCTGCATTAATGAAGTTAATTTTTGGAAAAGCATATTTTTTAAGGGTATCCTATAATCATTCTCAGAAAACGTTGCTTTTGCATTGATATACATTGCAGTTTGATTTTGAAAAGTGTTATGTATGTTTTAGATTAATTCTGGAAACCCATCAAAACATAATTTGAACTTGCAGATGATTATAATGATGAAGTGTGAACATGTGTAATATATGTAAGATTGATATTGCTCCCTTTATAATGTCCATGCTTTAATTATACTAATATTTATTTATTGTGTTGGGACAGGTCTACAGCCCCCCAGAGTTAAATGTGGCACTAACCTAATATGAAGGGCAGGGGCTCTTGTCTTGAGTTGAATAGTGCTGACACCATATGAAAAGTAGTAGTTCTTTTGTGGTCCCTGGAGTTAAATTTAGCACTGATCAAAATGGAAAAAACAATAGCTCTCTTGTATTCTAACCAGACCTTGTGTCCTTTTTTTCATTTTGAGTATTGATTAAATTCATTTTTACACTAATTAACCATGTAAACAAAAACTGAAAAAGAATATAATATTGTATTTCAGTGTCATTTTCTGCTGAAGAACTACGTAAACAATCCAAATTGAATATGAATATAACATTGTAATGATTTTGAAAGAGAAATATGATTTATATATATTAAATTAGTGTAACTTTTTCTAAATTAATTTACTTTGGTTGATAAGGAATGTAAAGGATTTTATGATGCAAAATTTTAGTGAATTGGAATGTATTTTACAGTAATGCAAACTTTGTATGTGAATGAATAACCATGTAACGATGTATTTTTATTGTGACTAACTTTGTATATGAATGAACAACCACATAATTGAGACTTGAAACTTGTATATGAATGTATAACTATGTAATCCAATAATTTTCTTTTGCAACAGATGTAATTGCAGTCTAGCAATTAGACAACTGACTTTCATGTAGGTTTCGATTTGGGACAGGTTTCTTCGAAATCGTCCCCAAATCGAGGATTTGGGGGGGGGGGGGGGGGTGGCATTGCAATGTACTATGATTTATATTTTCGGGAGTTATTTTTATTTGCTATATTTTTGTGTTAAGGATAGTAATTCATTTAATGTTTAGGAGATTGTGGCAATAATAATTTGTTGGTATTTGTTCATGTTCGTTTTTCCAAATTAATTATTTTATTCTAGTCATTGCATCAGTAATAACATCATCATAGGATGACAGTGCAACTTCAAGGAGTTAGTAAGAGTCACATCCGCATGTTGAACCATTTGATGCAACTCAGTGTATTGATGTCACTGTAGGCCGACGTGACAGCTAGTACACGCATTGTAATACTTTGATTTCGAGAGACACGTCTGTATTCACAGGCTATTTTTAGACCTTAGCGCACTTTGCGAAGCCACAATTGGACCACATTTATTTGATGCAATATTTCAGGCAGCATATTAAGTTCGTCGTCGTCGCAAGTTTTGTCACTTCAGTTTAGTTTATCAGCCAGTTCAGCGATGTAGCAGTCCTGCAGGGCAGTGAGTGACAATGCTGCCATTCTGTCTCCTGCTTTGTTTTCTTTAATTTATTACGAGTGTCAATTGTTTTGAAGAAACACCAATAAACTTCAGTTAACTTTCATAGTCTCATTTATTTTCTGTTGGCACTCCTGGCTAAACAAACATTCAAGTGTTAAATTTATTTCTACGCTAAGAGTCTCAAACTTAAACCAACTGAGCTAGTGCTTGCTGCGAACTCAAAGTTTTTCTACAGCAGAACCACTACAGCTTCAATAGACATGCCAGGTTTCTCACTTCTGCTTGGACACAATTCAGAAGGTCTTTACAATTCACTTACGTATTCATAATCAGAATGATCTGTACTAATGTCTGTCTCAACTTCCTCACCTGGAACTGTCAAAAATGTTTATTGTTTTTGATTTTACATTATTATGTAATTTCGGATTGCTGACTGATGTTATGATACATAACCTATGCCCACGGAGATTTTCAGCTCACTTTTTTTGCTACTAAAAGCAGGCAACGTCTTCACACAAGGCTATAATTGATAGTCTCAAATAACTATTGCCTTGGCACAAAAGCTTGCAGTAGGTTTGATTTTTAAGCAAAGAACAAAGGTAGTTGTGCATGGTTGTCACAGAAGCAATGCACGATACCACATTACATGTAT
Source organism: Dryococelus australis (assembly GCA_029891345.1). NCBI lineage: Eukaryota > Metazoa > Arthropoda > Insecta > Phasmatodea > Phasmatidae > Dryococelus > Dryococelus australis. Next base: position 29,656,529 of record CM057009.1, read on the forward strand.
TTGGGCATCGCAAATATGATAAGACAGTACTAAATGTGTTAATATTTGACTCAATTTGATTAACATTTATCTCATTCTGCGGTTTGCAAGTTATGCATTAATCACCAGCCGAGCTGAGCTTCATGCAGTTTGTTGGTACATCTGATGGATCACTGCAGCATACCAAATTCTTCAGTTATTACCTCCTTATAGCTCTTCTTGGACCCATTTCTTGTAGCTATGTTTATCTGCAGTTCTCAAGTGTAATCGTACACTCAATGCATGAATTTGGCGAAAATAAAATGGTCTGTGCACACAATAGTTCCCCCATCCCTGCATGTCTGGATATGAGTTGCCTGTACTGGACTTCTCAAGCTATCTATACACAGATTTTTTATAATTTCATTTGTCTTCTGTTTGACTTTATTGTATGCTTCAAGATACTTTGTTCAGGCACTTCTGGTATGTCCAGAAAGCAAGATGGTGTGCGGACACCATGCTCTTATCTGGGTTTTCTTTACTACTTAATTCTTTGAAGAACTTTTAGTTCTTGTGGTCCCATAATGTAGTATTTTAATTGCAAATGCTTTAGTAAATATACATAAGGTTGTGTATTTTGGATTTTTTTTTTTTGGAATTCCTAGTGATATAACTCACTTAAGGTTTGCAATCCTTCCATTTACCTTTGGAAAGTACTGCTACTATTCTATAGTTCATTTTCCCTCATGCACCAGTTTTTAATGATGTTCTAATTTATTTCAGTTTTGCCAGCCTGTGTTAAGTTGCCTGCCTTTTCTTGTTGGTGGCAGCTTCTTAAAGAAAACATAAGAACTCCATCATGCTCTAGTTTGGGAGTGAATTAGCTATCTTTTTCCATGGCTACATTTGTCTGTCTCAGTGGACTGGAATACAACCTGGACGATGTTTCCATACAGCTACGTCTGTCATTTGAATTCATGTTAATTTTTTCAATTTATTTTCAAAATGTAAAAATCAGAGAAATATTTACTGTAATATTTAAAGTAGACATGACCCATGATGCAGTTGTGATGTTACACCACCATACTCTTTCAACCTCGTCCGGTAATCAGCTGATTTAATGACCTCAGTTGGGTGATGCCATAAAAGATTTTAAAAGATTGAGAAATTATGTAATAATTTTGACAAGTGTTTTTGTGTTTGGATGTGTTCGCCACATACCCCCCTTAAGTTGGGACAAATTCACTCACACTTGCACATACAAATTTCAGTGCCATGACTTGATTTACATATCTAACACATCAGGACTGTTATAACATCAGCTTTCAGGAAAATATAAAATGACTAGTGGATTGAGTTTTTTTTTTAATACAATGATAATTACAGTTCCACACTGCCGTTAAACAAAAACTGTCTGCATACCTCTTCCAAATACACTCAACTGATTTCCAAAAAGTAATAAGTTACAATAAAGATGGTTCACAACATCACTGACATCTAGTGTGGGATTATTAAGGGGGGAGGGGGGGGGAGGATACTCTAGGGCACACATCAAGTAACTACCAAAGCAAAGTTGCTAGAGACATATTCTTACAAAATTCCTTCATAAGCTTCCTACAACTTGAAAAACAATTTTCCCCAAGTTCCTTTACAGCGTGGTCACTCGCTGCCCTGCACAACCGCTACATCGCTGAACTGGCTGATAAACTGAGATGAACTGAAGTGACAAAACGTGTGATGAACAATGTGATGTGGAAAACCTAATGACGAGAAAGTCATGCTAACCCTATTTATGCTAACTGAAATATTACATCAAGTAAACGTGGTCCAATTGTGGCTTCGCAAAGTGTGCTAACATCTAAAAATGGTCTGTGAACAATGACGAGCCTGCGCGTCAGTGTTCCATTAGAGATGCCAAAGTCGATTCCTCGATACCTAGATTATTATAGGTATCGAAGAATTGAGAATCGAATGGTTAATTGTTATAAATCCTCGTCCACCTTCACATGATTTTTTGAGGTTATGCTGCACAGCAAGAGGTCTTTTGTTTTCCAAATAGGCTGAACCTGTACCAAATTTGCATATGTTGACCGGAATTAACCATTCAATGATGGTTAGACTATGAAAGCATTAAGATAATACAGTAGAACCTTGATAATCCACGATAATACAGACGAAGATATACTTGTATAACCAAAACTCACGGTTAAACAAGTCTCTATCGTGATGGCTGCCATGTGGCAGACTGCTATTATAAATATTTAGGAGCCTCATTTCACTGCGACGTCACTATGTACTGTGATGTGGCACTTTTTTTTGTGTATTTTCTGACATGATTCAGTACTACATGTATATTGTTGCAAGAATGCTACAAACGCACGTGGAAATCAACCGCACAATATCTAAACAAGTAAATGTCCGCGTAGACGAAACACTAAAAAACTGTCAGTCACGGATGAAAGACCACCGCTGCGCCGCACATGTGGAAACGGTTTGAGATAGCACTTTGTTGCAAGTGTTGCGATCAGCGTTGATAAGCCACACGCCGGAAGTCGGCGTCGGTATGCAAATAGATCTGGTTTGTAGATAAGAACCCTCACTAGTGGCAAGCTCTTTGAGTTCCGGGTCGCTGACACAGAACAGACACTGGCTTGTCTATTGCGCGATAGTTATTAGTGGGAGCATAAGAATCCTGGACCAGGATCCTTAATAATACTAGGATTCCTGGTATTATTTTTAGGGTTTTTGATTTTGTTTACCTATTATTTAACTGTATATTAGATAATGAACAGGTACATTTTCTATACCATACATATTTCCTCTATGTGACATTTTCGTTTTTTAAGTGGTGGATATTGAAAGCAATATTTTTTTTTTGTGTTTACCTTTACCAAAAATAACCATCTCTTTTTTCCAAGAGTGGGTACTGTTAAAGTTTTCAATGTACTGAGGATTTTGTTTACTTAGACGCAAATGAAATATCTAGCAATGCGTGGAATTATTTTTCCTTTGACGCAAATGACACATTTTGCAATTTGTGCTTGGCATAAATTTCACGTGGTGGGGTTAGTCGCACAACTGGTAAATTCAGAAAACACTTAAGTAAACACGACAAGTACAAGAAAATTGCCAATAATTATGTTTCAGAAGATCTTTTGGGCAAAGACGCATGTAGCAGCAAGTCATCCAGTGCTACTTAAAATGTCCGGTAGGAGTATTTTCATTTGGCAATGCTAAATTAAAGGTTACTTGTATTTCAGTATCATTACTGAATAACATCAATATTTGTGTACGTATTGGTTAGCTTCATAAGTTGACCTAAAATATTGCATTGAGAAGTTGAGAACTTTTGTTTACCTTTTTTGTACAATACTGTGTCTATATTCGTTTTACATATATCATAGATTTATCAAAAATACTGATATGAACTTGTTAGGCCTAATTAGATAAGTCTGAATGTTACATAAATATAGGAAATAAACTTCACTTAGCAGACCAGAAAGTCTTTCCTGTAATTGACTTCATATTTTTGTGTATCTAATTTGACCTATAAAACAAAATTTCATAAACTTTGTTTAGGGGTTATTCCATTGCTAAATATTTAAATGCAATTGCATGCTGCAAGAATTTTACAAAATAAAAATAACAGTCCTAAAAAAATACAAAGTTCTGATTTTTTCTGGCTGGTATATTTATTCATTGATGTGTTTTGCTGTTCATAAACATACTAATTTCACAAAGACCTAAAGTATTTACATGTATAACACGAAGTATAAATAATATTTATAAAACAGTGTGTTTGAAGATGGCCCAGAAATGAGCCTTACTTTCAGCCACACTTACTTTTAACAACTTGCCAGTTAAATTAAGGAAACACAATATTAATAGGTTAACTTTTAAAATATGAATATGCAATTATTTGCGTACGACTTTTTTTACACATTGTGATTGTGAGAATATTTAGGAAGTGATTATCTATAGGGAGTTTTTTTTTGACAAGCATACTATTTAGGAAGCTGCATTCCATATGGGGACTTAAGTGTCACAATAAGGTAAGGTGTAAGTGTGTGCCACTTCCAACACCTACTCTAGGTATTTTGTTGTCACACTGGACTGCATTTCCTCATTCCCTCCCTCCATTACACACATATCCCATGGGGCTTCTTTTAAAAGACTCACCCTGTATAAACAACGGTATTATTTTAATATCTCCACTGCATTTTAGGTATGTTTATATTTTTAAGCATACTGACCTATAAATTACTATGTTGATTTGATATGTGATATTTTTAATGTTTTATGAATTAAGGCTATTTCAAAGTATAAAATATGCAAACTGATTAGAAAAGTGTTATTTCTCATCTATAAATTACTGTATTTAATTGATGGATGAATGTGTGTAATAGTTAATATGTGCATAATTTGTTTTTCACTCTACAATGCCTCAGTTTTGATGTTTATAATACATTTATATAAACTTAATGGCATATTTCTTAGGCTTATGGCAATGCCAAGCATTGGTAGCTCTACAGAATAAATACAAAAACTGATACCTTAAAAGTGTGGTAAAGTGAGCATTCTAAGGCCCTCCCAACATGCATTGACCACAAATAAATATATCTTATTGCACCCTTACGTGTTAAATACTGAGAGTAGTTAAATGTATACACTGTGTTTAATAGTCACATTGCAAGGTTTAAATTAAAAAGCAGTGGGAAAATATAAATTGGGTGAAAGGAAAATTTTTAAAAGGCATTAAAAATTGCTCACTTTACCGTGAACAGCCTATATTTGCTTTGATGGTCAAAATTTGTCAACAATCCACAACAATGCACTGCACTGTCATGCATATTTGTTGCTGATGTGGCAAACCCTAACACTCAAAACAATTGTATGCCCTGTAATATTATAAGACATAAGTCACAATTCAATTTTGACACTAAGCATTCATCACTGAAATACAGTGTTCAAAGACGTATTTTCAAAATTTTACTTTAGAATTTGATGGCCTGTCAACCAGCGATTATCACTATAGTTTCTTTACGCTAATAATAACCATTAAAAAAAGTCAAATGGTCACCAAGATAATTTCAATGGTTTCACTGTTCTCCAGAGCATTAATGCTTATGATGAGGTGTATATTATAAGAAATATATTCAACAACTTGGGCCTATAATCTGTTAAAATTTATAGCTTCTCCATTGTAAAGTGTCTGGGTCAAATTTTTACAGTTATTATGACACTCATATAATATTAAATTAAAGATTCTATAACTCTGCCTACCTTCTGTTACTCACTCCTATATAAGAGTGAAGATATAAACTTTACTGGCCTTAGTAAATTTTCAATAACATGTATTTAAAATCTATCAGCAGCAAAAACTAAAAGCATATTAAAAAAATAAATTAGAATTTAGCAGTTTTGTTCAAAGTTTGAAGGAAGCTTTGTAAGAAAGTATTAAGTCCTGTTCATAATCATACACATGTAAACTTCGCTACAAGACATTTCCAAACAAAAAAGCTAACCTTTAATTGCAACACCATTCCGTCTTATAGTGGTAATGGCATAATCAAGATCTTCATTGCTTTCACTTTTGGCATGTGTCTGAATCTCTTCAAAATCAACAGGCACACCTCCATACCTGCAAATCATAACCAAATGCAATACATTAAATTATTATTTGGCTGTACAAATCAAAAGATATGCTAAATCTGTGGAACTAAACAGAATGAATATACAGGACTATGATGATGCCGACGAAGTTGAAACACAAATATCCACTGCATATCCTGAAGACACAATGACCTCATAAAGCTTTAAATTTTGCCAACTGCTGATCACTGTCCAAATATACTTTCTGCATAATCCACTTGCAGTGAACAGAACTGATCTTGAAGCCGGTCAAGTGATTCTTCCAATGTTTAATTTCCCTTCCTGAGGAGCATTGACGACAGTGGCGGCTGGCAGTTAAAACAAGCCCTGTGCTATGGCTGTAGTCAGCTTCAAACCACCTCCCCCCCAACAATAATTTTTCCCAGTGTGCGAGTAAATCGACATCACACTCCCTTCACCCCAACTAGGAGATTTAATGGGCTACAGTATGACCATCAAAAAATATTTTGTGAAACATTTTTGCACACATGTAAAACTGCACTTTTCACCAAACCCAAATTAACATCAAACTTATTATAAAAATATTGTTTTTGAAAAGGCAAAACTATCAGACATACAATGTCTGATAGTTACAAAAACCATATTTTTCTATTGAATGACAGATTTAATAACCGGCTACATTTTGAAAATTTACTAATATTCCAAGCAAAAAAAAAATTTGAGACATTTCGGCCCAAAAAAAATGTACCATTTATTCTTTATATCAATAGGACAAGACAAAAAATGGTAGTGTAGTCATAGAGATAACGTCTGCTGTCACTAAAAACTAACTGGTTTATAAGAAGCTGGAAAAAATATTTGTAACAGTACATGTGTGTCAGCACTGATAAGAGCAATTTTTATACTCTGCAACTAAATTAAACTTCTCTACACATTGAAGATGTGGTGGAAATAAAAAATGTGCAGCACTTACACAATACTGTTTTTATTATGGAATACTTCATTTGTTTGACAGAATTGCATATCTGCTCAGTGGTGTTGAACTCGACCAAACTCAAGAGGTTGGAATTACTTCAATGATAAAAAAACTCTCTCTCTCGCAAACTACAAATAATGTTCATACAAGCCTTATGGCAGGTTGGCACCACACTGTCAATTACAAAATGTAAATAAACCCAGGTGGGAAATACAAAAATGTAATACAGTTTAATATGGGACTTGGCATTCTATTTGGTAATACAAACTTGAACGCTATATACAACATGGCCAATAACAAGGACAGTGTAACATCTGAATTAAGCAGTGTAGAATGGTTGATGCCACATATTGGAATTAACACTTCTGAACGAGTAAAGTTTCTAAAGTACATTGAAAAAGGGAATAACCTAAATCTTGCACTTAGAAGTTGGAGTCTTGAAACATTTCCTTCACTACCAGCATGAAACAAAATTGTATGGAATGTAAAATCAAGTTTCTCAAATGAAAAACCGAGATACATCATTATATGTTTTTAAACAAACCAACAAAATAATACAAGAGCAGACAGATCAGTGTTCAACCATGGCAATATGAAAAACGTTAACTTTACCTAAACAGACAAGCTTATCCCTATACGGATTTAAATACACTTTCAAAATGGTGAATACCTCATTTGCTACAATAAGCATACAAAGTTTCAGGAAACATTATAAGGTAAAGACATTGCACTGATCTTAGAATGCGAAACATTTAAGACCAGAGGCCCTTTATTCATCTTTGATGTCTGCAAACAAAATGACACTATTAGTACTGATTCATGAATTGAAATAATTGCAACACACCCATTCCACCAAATACTCAAGCTTACGCATTAATGATACATGACAGATTAGTGTAACATAATGTTTGAGATAAGTTGGTTGAAGTACTGTCGTAAATCAGTCAATAACATACCATCATCGACTCAAGATGTTCTGCAAATATACAAGGATTTCAGGCTCCTTACAAATTTATCATTAAAGAATTGGCTATTACAGACACTGAAGACCACACAACCCTCTTCAACTTCAAACCACCATTTGACTGTAAATAAGTCCAAAGCATAAGAAGACAAACGCATGGCTCACAAAAATTCACGATGTGTAGCATGGGAGAGTGGGTGTATGGAGTATAAGAATATAGAAGGTATTTGCAAGAATTACCTAAAAAAACTCTCTGCGTGCACATGTGTGTGTGTGTGTGTGCATGCACATGTGTGTGTGTGCATGCACACGTGTGTGTTGAAAGTGTTTTTGTAGGTTATTTGTAAAATTATGCTGAATTTTCAGTACACCCCACAACTTTTTTTTCTTCGAAAACAGCAAATTTTAACTTTTTCCTCCCAGGTTGGAGAATATTTTTTTCTAGTAAGGAAGTCTTCAACACAAGAAGACTAATGTTGTACATTGGTCTACATGTAAACACTAAGCACACAAAAGATCATATACCTAAATGCAACTTTTGAGAAGGGTGGGATATAATTTGGGATAAAACAGTTATTTGAATGCTGACAACAGATGGCCGCCATCTTGAAAATAGAAAATTAATTTTTATAATATAAAAATACACTGTAATAGGATCTTATGTAAGATTTTAAGTTACACATACTCCACAATAGGAGACTTAATAAAGTTATGGCTAGTTGCATAAACCTCAAATGTGTCAAATTTGCTTGCAATGTGTATGAAAATTGGTTGCCATCTTCCACTTGAAGGAGAAATATAAATTAATGTTTTTCTTTCACCTGGAGGATAGGGTAAAATATGAACAAATTTTTATTAAAATACAAAAATGGTACAGCTTCAGTCCTTCAATGATTTCACATATATACCACCACTCAAAATTATTTTAAAATAAAACTAGTACAATGGCTTCCATTCCTATCTTACCATTTCATATTGGGAGGCCATGTTGGTGTAGTCAGAATACTCACCTCACACCAAGGTCAACCAATTTCAATTCCTGGTGGGGTCAACTGGATTTTCACACATGGTAAATGTGGCAGACGTTGTTAGCTGATGGGTTTTCATGACACACTCCCATTTCCCCCACCCTACAATTCACACTTGCTTCACCTTGTTTCACCCTCACCAGCACTTCAGACCTCGCTGTTAAGCATTGATCAAACCTTCTCAACTCAAACCCTCTCCACCACAAATTGTGTTTTTTGCAGGCTTTCGTGGCCATTGTCAGGTTTGTTGTCTTGGCTTCCAGGCTGGAGCCACACCTTGCTTTCTTGGTAAACTTTGAAGAAAAAGCAATAGCTTCCAGTCAACACAAGCCCAAGAGCTGGTTTAAGTATGTGGATGAAATTATTCGTAATTTACAGCCATGGGGACGAAATCCGAAATTCTTTCTGGAACAACTGAACAGCATACATGCCAGCATCAATTACATGATGGAGTTAGAAGAAGGGAAACTATCTTTCTTGGATGTATTCGTAACCAAGAACTCAGATGGCAGACTAGGACAGTGTCTACTGGAAACCAACCCACGTAGATGGCTTCATGGTAGTTGACATCACCCACCTGCTCAAAAAAGAACAGTCACATCAACCTTGGTAAATGGAGCAAGTAAAATCGGCAAAAAAATCCAAACTTCATAAAGAACTGAATAATCTCAACACAGCTTTACAAGCCAATGGATACAAGAAGAAAGACATTCAGCAAGCCATTAACAAACCAACTACAACACAGAAAAAAGAATACCCATTATCGTTCTTCAGTTCATCATGAGAGTATCAAACAACATAAGCAGAGTTTTAGAGAAACACTAAATCCTCACAATACAAAAGCCTTCACGAAAACTAGAAACCAGTATACCTTCTGTTAAGGATAAAATTCCCGCTGAACAACAAGCAAGTGTCTATAAAGTACTATGTTCCTGCAATATTATGTATGTAGGATAGGCATGCTGATGGATAGCAACAAGAATCAAGTTATTCACACTAGTATAAACAGGACAACTACAGATGTGTGGTCACTGAGCACTACACCAACTACAAGATATGGAGTAGAATTAAAACAATTTGAAACCATAGTGAACATGAGTAATTACAGGACAAGAACAGTATGAGAAGCAATAAAACTACTGGAACACCCTGGCAATAACAACAGGGATGATGGCTACAAGCAAAACTTGAGAATCACTTTTTAGAAAATTGGAGAAAATGATTTGCAAGCCAAAGTGAAGACAGGTCATGATTGGCCACCATTAGGAAATCAGGAAAATGCTACAGTGATTGGCTACCATGAGCCAATGAGGAGCGTCTTCTTATTTCATTGGCAACCTTAACAGAATCACAGGCAAGGTGCCCTCGAGGCCAGCTATATAAGAACCTCCTACAGCTCCTAGCTTTCAGTCATGTTCAAGACCCCTGAAGATGCCTGCTGCAAGGTACTGCGAATCATCTGTTCAAGAAACGAAGATGCTGCTCCAGCCTGAAAGTCAAGACAACCTATCTTATTTTTAGTTGACCAGCATACATCACTGTACATACCTGAATACTTCTTTTACATGGCCCATAAGTTCTGGACCAATACCAGAACCAGGAAGCATTGTGATAGTATGTCGGCCTCCATAATGGGCTTTTGGAATTGGTGGCTATAAAATAAAGATTAAGCAATACAAATTAAAAAATGTAAATGATATATGTACATTATAGAACACTCATAATATGATAAAAATATTAAATTAACATACACTAAGAATTTATACAAAAGATATTTCAATTCTAGAACACAACATTATTCATCAACGTCAACATGCGCGATACAAAAACTGCAGAATGGTGCAATTGTCAATCAAAAGCTTACTTCCTCACAAATATAAACTCTTCACTTTGTTAACAAAATTTTGGCTCGTATTACTTTAAAACTTCCCAATGCTTGGCACTAGACATCAAGCAAGTTTGTTATAAAATCCAAAAAATGCCGATTCTCGAATATTCAACCCATCCCTTTGATTAGGTTGATATGTTTATGACAAAAAATTTAACAAGTGCTTATTTACTTAAGATAAGAACCTGTACCTCAGTAAAATGCACACTTGCAGAAATATAAAAACCACACGTTTGCAGCTTAAAGAGTGTGTGGGGCATAAATCAATGCAATAAACATTAATTGCATTCCACAAATCAATGGAAGCAAATTTAGAAGAAAAAAAAAACCAGGGAAATCCTATATTACTGTTCTCCCCAACTTTGAGCAAAAATTTTACCAACGTGATGTGCTTATGTTGAGACATTTCTTATACCATAATTTTTTCTTTTATTGCAGAACAAGTTATTATGCAAAATAAGTGCATCATTCTGACCTAACTTTTGCATATAGTGTTGGCAAAAAAATTATTAACTAGGATTGTCCTTTCTTAGTTTTTCTATGTTGGCCTCTAAAAACTCTGGATTTCAGTTAACGCATTGTCATTTGACTTTGTCCTTCGGCCGGCATAAGCCCATCAGGGTCGCGTGCGCATGAGATGCAGGGCCCTGTGGTACATGTGATGCGTGCATCAAGTGCACCGACGGTGGGCTGGGGCCGAAGAGTAGGGATGGGCAGTTTGAGATGAAATCCCAAGATATATTGAGACTGGCACAGTACCCACATGTGCCAAGAGGTCTCGAGAACTCCACCCATGTTCGCATCCTGCGGAGCGCTGTGTGTACGGCGTAGGAAAGCGGAGGGTACTTTCATGTCGAGTAGTCAAATAATTGTCCTCTGCAACGCAATACATGAAAGTCAGTGAATGATTCAGCTGCTCATTTCTCGGGAGATTATATTATTGATAGCACTTAATCTGTGAAGGATATGCATTGTTGGCAGTGAGCGCAGATATAAGGAAGGGTACCATATGCACATTGTTACTGGTGGCAGTAACAATCACATTGTAACATACCATTTGAATACTATATTATGGTGGTGAAGGAAATAATTTCAGATGATTAAATACAGTATTTGCATTACTGTTAGGCATTATGGCACATGACTGAACATAATAAATTGGTCTAATACAGTACGTGATAAATTTCAGACAATGTCATCAGCTAAAAGAAAGTCGTAGACGTGAGAATACTTTGAAGAAGTGCTACACAGAAAAATCCACTGTTTTATTCGTACAAAAGAATTATAACATTAGTGTCATTTGTATGTTTTTCCCCATGTTGCGGTCCACAGATTTATTTCATATCTATGCACTGTATCACTGTGTTGTGCTACCACAAAATGTGCACCAGACATGATGCAGACTAAATATGGAAAGTATTATAAATTCGACTTTCGAAAATCCGCTGAACGTTCACATAAAATCTGCTAAATTCCCGCCAAATCTAAAATAACAAAATTTATTAAAAATAATAATTTAAAATAGTAATGTGTTAAAAATTGTTCAATTTAAAGCAATAAAGTAGTATCATAACAATACTGCATTTTAAATTTTTTACTCTATTTTTGTGACAAATCTAAACCGTTTTTGAATTTTGACATGTAAAAATCTGATTTCTAAAACTGTATTATACACTGGTAAAAATTATGCTGCCCGCTAAAGTAAATATTTCTCCGCTAAATGTTTTTAAATTCCTCCAAATATAGAGGAAAGCCCGCAAAATTGACAACACTTACTCTGGTATCATGCCGATTGCAGAATTCTACTAAGCTTCGGGCACCGCTACACTGATAGTTTTTATAACATCACACAGATAGCAGCACAGAGGAATCAGTCTTGAGAAAATCTTGAGACCCACTAGGTCAGTCTGTATAGTCTCGAGCAAGAGAATTGACCTCACTACAGAAGAGGATAAGGGTTCTTGTTAAGGTTTCTACGCAAGTGTTTTGCTATGCACATCCTGTTAACTAGTGTATCTGTTGGCGCACACTCCTGTACATGTCTTGTAATAGTGACAGAGTCCACCAGCAAAGGGTTTTGTTAGTATGCAAGCTCTTTTTATGTGTGTGTGTTGTGTACTCCTGTGCACATTCTATAAATTAAGTAAGTATTGATTTACTAATTTTGCTATGCACTCCTGTGCACATTCTTGTACTAATCATAATTTGCCCCTCATGTTTCACATCTATGCTCATGGCACGACAGGGCCTGCAATTCTGGCATGGGCTAGTGTCCCCACTTCCAACAGCCATTCAACTGTATCTCATTGGAGCTGAAGCTGGATGGACCCCGTGCTGCATGGCCTCATCTTTGCCATTACTGATCCATAGTTCTGTCTCTTGTTAAGTTCCTAAAACCTTTCTTTTTGCTTTAACCTTGCACCCGGCCCTGGCTCTTCCGTTGATTTGGAGGGCCCTTTACTTATTTTTGCCTAGGGGGTATTTGTAGTCAACGTAACATTGTGTATTTTCATGCTGGTTCAGGTGAGATCTTGTGCAAGTTTTTTTATGCAGCAGTGTTAAATAATGAAGTGGTTCTTTTTCCTTTTGAGTTAGTGTAGTGCTCTGCACAGTTTCATGTTGTTTTATTTTGCAATAAAAGATGGATGGCTATGGATCTAACGTGCAAGTGGTCAAACTCATTCCTTAAGTGTAAGACGCTATCCTACCCTATACTTGTATTTGGCATGCTCCATAGCCAACAACAGAGCAGAAGAGTTGTGTGTGGGTTAAAAACAAGCCAAGTGGCTATGTCGCAACCCTATATAGAGTCTGTGCTTACCACGTGGGCATGGGCAAAATCATGGCCTGGCACCCTGAGGACACTACTGCATCACTACAGATACCATCTACTACCTTGCCAATTAACACAGACAACAGTAATTTGCATTAGTTTATGTAACACAAACTCTCTAAGACATGACCAAGAAATACCAATTCAACAATCTTCAAGAAAGTATAGCTGCATCGACAATACATTACTTATCTCTGGCTTTGTGTGCGATATGTGGAAGATGCTAGTCTGGAAAGTCGTAAATTTAAACTACTGATTACAATGATTGTACCCGTTATTTTGTCAGACAATAATAGTGTTAATTTTGTTTAGTTTCATTTTAATTTTTGCAAATTAAAAACTGTCATTTTAATTTATTGTGAAGAGGCCTCCAATTACCAACTTTCACATATTATCGCTGTGTTTTAAGCCTACTTTCTGAAGGAAATAAAGGCTTACGAGATCAATTTTGCACGTGTGCATGTGCATGTACCCCAATTCACTTTTGAACACGTGAACTGAATTTCATCAAACTCTGTACACATCAAGTACTTAGTATGGATATCTGACTTTCATAGTGTTCGACCATGCCAGGAACTTACTTTCAAAATGGCGGTAACCTAAAAAAATTCGATGATATATCACAGGAACCATCCAACCAATTTAAACCAAATTTTGTATGTTAACAGTGCATCATGTAAGCTTCGAATTTAGAGATCTATGTTGTTGGTCTGCCGTTATGTAAGATAGCACCACATGAAAAATAAATTTTTATTTCACATCTCAGGAACTGATCAACAAATTCCCACCAAATTTGGGAAAAAATTTTTTACTGCAGTAAACCATATTAATTATAAGTGTGCCCGTTACCATTTTTTTTTAGAATGGAGGCTATAATAACCACTGCTCTATCTGTCCTAAGTAAGCCCCTCAAATTACTTAAATTGACTGAAAATTGCCTTTCAGGGACTTCTTTTTGCACATGCAGGGTTTCTACCTTTTTTGAGGGAAAAATACATACAATTGGTTTGCCGAAGGAAAATGTTTTTTCTGATTTTGTACTTGTGGTGAGTGTACCTTTAAGCTAGCATCTCCTCACTGTATATAATTTTTCCCCGCAGAACTTACTATACGAACATTATTTTCATGTATAACGATTTTTATATTAATGTGGACACTGGGAGTTCGAAATATCGTTGTACGTTGAGTAATCTGATAGATATTTCTTACTGCTGCCTAAATTTCCTAACGTACTGATTTTAAACTTGGGTACTGTTTTCACTGCTGGTCCTACATTTTTTACACGTTGGTCATGAAATGTTTTATTGTCGGTGGGCTGCGTACTTCTGTACTGGCGTGGAGCATGTTTCTGTACCTGTGTGGAGCTTTTTTTTTCTGTACCAGTACAGACAGTTTTTTTTCTGTATTTATTAATGTTTTTCATCGCTGTTGGGCTGTGTACTTCTGTACTGGCGTGGAGCATGTTTCTGTACCTGTGTGGAGCTTTTTTTTTCTGTACCAGTACAGACAGTTTTTTTTCTGTATTTATTAATGTTTTTCATCGCTGTTGGGCTGTGTACTTCTGTACCTGTGCTGAGCATTTCTTTCTGTATGTTAATAATTTTCAGCATTGGTTCTGAAATTTTGTTAGTATTTTTCCTTGTTACAGACTTTGGATGATACAATTTTTCATTGGCATCTGTATAGTTCTGTGCTTGTGTGAAGTGTTTGTTCTGTATTTATAAATATTTTTTATCGCTGGTCCTGTCATCGCTAGTCGTATCATCAGTCCATAGTTTGTTCTTACATTTTTTCATAGCTGATGGGCTGTATATTTCTGCATCTGACAATGAATAACTTATCTAGCGAATCTTACTTTTCCCCCCTACGTTTCATAATAATGTTCTTATACATTTTGAGACACAATAAAATGTTATAATTCCGCAAAGTACACTGACATGACAAGTCATAGGATACCCGTCTAATAACCGCAGGGCCCTCTCTAGCCCAAAGAAGTGCAGTAACTCTACGTGGCATGAACTCCACAAGTGGGCGGAAAACCCCTGGAGAGATGTTAAGCCATACTGTCTGAATAGCTGCCCAAAATTCCTTGGTATTTCTAGGTGCAGGATCTTGGGTACAAATGACTCTCCACCACGTCCTATAAATGCACAATTGGGTTCATGTCAGGGGAATGTGCTGGTCACTCCATTCGCTGGAACTCTCCAGAATGCTTTTCGAACCAATCCTGGACATCCGCAGCACGATGAGATGGCATATTCAGCAAGATTTGCAAAATTACATCGCTGGAATAAACTACATGAAATATGAAGAAATTGCCACTTCCGAATGAAAAGTATTCAGGTTCTGCATAGGCATGAAAACAGAATGTGCCCAGGCACACCCTAAGCACAGAAATATTGTTTCTGTTCTAGATTTAAATCTCTTTATAAAATATGGTTTCAGTGTACTACTAAATTTTTGGTATATATTTTTTTAATTTAAACTGGCTTTTTATAGATTTAGTCTTTACAAAGAATAATCTTTTTTTGGGAATATTTTACTTCAAAAATTTTAAAAATACAACTTAAAGAGTAAATTTAAATAAAAGAATTCAACAATCATTAAAGTTATTATGTTAATGGTTTCACCTCAATTTTTATGTTTAAAAAAATGGTTTATCAGAATTTAGTTTCCTTCTTTAGGAAATTTTTACAAAATGAGGTCTTAATATTACATTCCATCTTGATATAACTTATCCATAAGTATCAAAATTTTAAACTTTAAAATAAAAAAAATTCACAAGGTAAAGCGTGGAACCTCACTTTATGGGCGGTCATCTGCACAATGTAATGAAAAAGCTGCACAAGCCTATGGGTGGCTGTGTCCAAGAAAATGAATCCAAGGCCATGAGTGTGTGTTGTCGTCCTTATTGAGTGCCAAGATACTAATTCTGGTGCTCACAAATGGGCCTTTTAGTGAAACAGTGCACCATCTACCACTAATAGTTTCAGAGGTTTGCCAAGCAAGAGCATGGTTTTCTCCTCCAAGTACTGCCCATTCTTAACAGCATGCACTTGGGTTATTAATAGCAGCAGCATGCAAGTGGTGTCAGCTGTTCTAAATTTGACTTTGAACTTGTGGCTTCATGGTTGAGCCCTAACCCAACTAAACCACCCCTGGTAAAACGAGTTGACTGTATATACATCAAATTAACACATTTCACTATGTGGAATAATTACTATGTAATCTTATGCTACAATTCTTCAGCAATGAAGTTGTCTGCCGAAGAGGCAGACTAGCAACCTTGAATAAGCAGCTCAATTATCATACAAATGCGACTATGCACATATTATAACCTAAATTTTTACAAAAATGTCCGCAGTATAACTAGGTCAGCAGAGGTAGTCTCAAGCATTCCTACCTCACATCCTCCATTCTGCTCTACTCTCTACTACAATAAACCAACAGTTCGCATAACCAACCCTTCTACCGTCCCTGCCTCTCACAAGAGGGGGCTCCTGCACCCATACATAAAGTTCCTTTGGTGCTGTTTCCAAACTTATAGCAAAGACTCCATAAACTATAACAAATTCCCAACATTCAGAAAATCCCTAGACATATATTGCAGCAGTTAAAATCCCATACACTTCCCACTTTTCCTGAATTTACCCATCACTGGATACACTGGGTGGTCATTACATTTCATTAGCTATACTAAGGTGGCACAGGAAAAAAATCACTACACAAAAACTGGTAAGAGCAATATGGAAATACTGCTAAGAGAATTGGAAGTAGGATGGTGAAAGGGGGGGCTGCTGCTTAGACAATATCACAACAGGTATATACAAAGAAAGGCAACTCTTCATAAACCTCTTACAACCTACAAGATCTTAGTACACCAGTTATCCTGGTTATTACTCCTTTTAATGATACGGAATACTGTTATAGGCTGTACATGGTAAAATGAGCACTTTTCAAAGCAATGCTTAAAATCTACTTGTATGCACGTTATGTATTTTTCCACCTTATGTAAGATTAACATTACCAATGGGCCTCATCATGCGTAGGTCAAGTAAAACTATAAAATTATTGGAAAATATAATACTTTACTAATCTGGCAATTTCTATACTTCGATGCATTAAAAATAACAGAAAGCGAAAGAAATAACTTAAGTGATCACAAATAATTACCTAACACTTTTTATTCAACGATAAGATATGTAACTACGGTTCATCAATTGTTGCCAACTTTACTGGGCATATATCACTCAGTGTGTCCCTTAAAATATATGATAGTAGCAGTGAATTAGGTTGATTTCAAAAGTGCTCACTTTATCGTGTACAGCCTTCAGAAACAAAATTTTAACTCCTTTGTAACACAAATTTATGTTCATATATAAATAGCAAATTCATTGCTGTGTGATATTTTCCTATTTCAATTATTCTGCATACTGAATTTTAGAACACTGAACAATATATTATCATACAAAATTAAGACAGATACATTTATTTGAACATTTATCACATTAATAGTGCTACTAACAGTCTAATATTCCTGGTGTCCTTGGTGGCAATACATACTACTGTGTCGCACTCAGTTGACAAAGTTGTATAATGATGGTTAAAGCGTAAACTCAATTGTTAATAAATTTATGAGCAACTAATTAGCACCCAATGGTTTGTAGCCCATTATAATTTTGGAGCTTCCATCATAATATTTTAATACATACCTTCATGGCAAGTGAAAAGTACTTTTCTCATCAGTATTATCTTGAGATAGCAGATATACAAACAAAAATAACACAAGCCCTATTGCAAGTACAAAAGAAAAACACGTACAGTAAGAAAAGCCATAAGGGAAAAAGGAAACAAGAGTACGCCATCAAAATGAAAATTTTCATCGTGGATGCTAATTTTTCCTTCCTATCATTGGTATTTAAAAAATTCCAGTTCAAAAAATGATTCCTAGATTTCTTTTATATTTTCAAAATTTTATAGTTCATGGTACAACACACTAACATGAATTTTATCTTTGTATGCAACAAATGGCAGGGCTATACAGACGGCTAAATTCTGGGCTGCATGTTCAATTTAATTCACTGAAATGTCTTAGATTCTCATGTAACTTATCTTCAATTTTGTAGTTTTATGTCCTGGACACAAAAAAAATCTTTGAATTTTAATTGATCCTTGCATTTTATCTTTGAATTTATTAACTATGTAACTGATAAATTTGGCTACTCGTATCATTCAAATTATCATTGTGGACATTAACCTACAATGCATGTTAAATTGATTTAATTATTCTATTATCCATAGTGAATAGTAACTAATTTACTTATGCTTACAGTACCTGTGATCCTATTTTGTTCATTGGCCAGTCAGAAATGTTAACTACTAATTCATTAAAATTTCACTTAAAAAAATTATAGAAAATTAATAATATTATAGTGGCTAAAAAAAGTTTTCGTCTTCCCACAGACTTCAAGTTTACGGATATATACTAGTCAGAAAACTACATAGTAAGGTGGGTACATGAACAAAAGTTTGTTTATTATTATACACACAATATATGTAACAATGTTTTATTCTATAGTAACAGTAATGCATAAAAAGAAAGAAAATATACATATTGTTTTACTCCAAACAAGTATCATCTGCAATATCCGTAATACCTAGTGGAATCCCCTTCCTCCTTTATGATTTTCTGTAACATTTGTAATTATCGTGGAATTGATTTGACTATGATTTTGGTTGTTTCTGCTGGTATCTTTCTCCATTTGTCTAAACATGCCTCCTTGGGATCACTTTTGTTTTAGATTATGTGCCTTTTTATTCTTCCTTCTAGAATATGCCTCAAATTCTCAATGGGATTGGCGTCCGGTGACTATGGAGGTGGTGCCATCCAGTGTAGTATGTTGTAAGATAACCACTGTATTATGTTTAGGACTGTATGTTTAGAAACGTTATTTGGGTGGAGACGTAGACCCACATAAGGCCCACATTGTTGACTCGGGACGGTGAGACTTCAGAATTTTAATGCAGAGTATGTCAAACTATTGCTCACCATCTGACTTAAAAAGAGCAAATTTACTTTCATCTGTAAATAACACCTTCCTCCAGTATTCATAACTGTGGTTTTCCTGTTCCCTAACAATAGGCTAGTTGCTTTAACTTCATTAAGTACATTTCATGTTGTTTGTGCTGTGACGTGCTTTTCTAATTCCCACTTGTCAGCGGTAATATTTGGAGCACTCACTTTTGGGTGTACTTTACCTTTCCTGGTTATGTTGTTATATTTGCATTAGACTAGACAGAAGACCACTTCTTGCTTTGTTGTAATAGATTCTAGTTTCATGAAATCTAGTAGATGTTCTTAACTGAACTGATGGGTAGGTCCGTTTATAATTCCTACTAGGCCCTATATCTTTTAAAGATTTTTCACTTTTGGATACTCCTTACTGTAACACCCTTTTTCTTCAGTTGTTTCACTAGTTTTTCATCCCATTTTAGGTCAAGACTGCAACAAAATGTTTCACTGAAGAAAACAAGCTGCCGCTTCCCTTACACAGAGACAACTTCTACAAAACTACGTGTTTTGTTCTCCCTCGTCCACCCCATTCAACATGAACACAGGCTCTTACGGAGTTACATTCTGCACGGAAAAATACTGAAAGTTCGTAGCGTGAAAAATATACCTGGGACTTGTTTAAAACACACCTAAAATTTACTTGTTTTCAAACCTGGTTGCTGCACTGTGTTTAGCGAGGGCCTGGCAGCAGTTGAAGCACAGTTTCAGTACTTTTATAGAGTGGAGTTATGCACATCTCCCACGTGACAGGTGTGGGTCGAGGCTCATCTGTTACTGCGGGGGCTAGTACCACCTCCCGCATACAAGTGCCTACAAGCACCACTGTTCCTGCCTGGTTGGCTTGCGGCTGTGACATGCTGCTCTCTGGTCACTGCGCAGTTTGAAGGTGTTCTGAGCTACGTATATTCAGCTCATGTGTGACGTAGTGGTCGCCTTATTGGGACAAAAAGACAGTGATAGGCTGGTGAATTGAAGACCCCTCTACAGCCAAAATGAACTTTCAACACCTCACTTTCCAGAAATGTTGTGTTGTTGCCATATTAGGTGACAAACTCCCAGATGAGAGGACTCGATAAAAAAAATGTTTCAACTGTGCTGCTATCGAGGAATGAATTGCATTCACCCCCCTAGCACTTAATTATGATTTTATGTATAAATACTTGCTGTAAATGTTCGGTCAGGGTCAGATGTTTGGCCTCGAGGGAGCAGTCACCTAAAATTATGTGTTGGTAACATTGTTGAAATCTAAAATTTAAAATGGCAGACTGTTAAAGCAAAAAATGTCCATGACATCACTGGCATGAGAGTAGTTGCAAAAAATGGCTTCATTTAAATTGTATTAAATATTTGCAAATACTCTTTTCTAAAGGAATCTGACAGCAACTTAAGTTTAATATGTTTTTATAGCAGTCACTTGGAGCAGGAACCTTGTGGTTTTTCAAACATTGATTTTCCTCAGAGGTTAAAGCGTGCTATTTGTGAGCAGTTGCCTTGTGTTATTTGGACTCGAGAAAAATTTCAAAATGCAATTTTTTTTGTACAAAAAATTTGGAGGCAGGCATGTCAACTTTGCCTGGGGTAAGACATTTGAATAAGGGCCTTCTACTCTGGTAATGTACAGGTTACCTAATGTAACAATTTAAGATAAAATGGCACCCATAATTTCAACAAAGTTTTGTGAAAGGCCTTTGTACGACTTTTAAGCCAGGGGATTTTTTGTTGAGTCAAAAGCATACCACAATTTTAAATATCAGTTTTATGAAAGTTGCGTGGTGTTAGCCTGAAACCATATGCTGTTTGTTAATACAGCTTATAGTGTACCTCAAAATTTTAAAGTTTCCAAACATGTGGTGGAAGAATAATGCATAGTATTAAACTTAGCTGCGATTCTAATCTTTTATTTGATGTTGGTTTTCTCTAGAAAAATGTTCCTAATATGGAGAACTATATAAAATGTTCTAATTCTATTTCACAAATATTCAGTATATGGAGAACTATATAAAATGTTCTTATTTTCTTTTGGAAAAAAAAAAAAAAAAAAAAAAAAAAAATCATACATACTTCATGAGTTTGTGTTAGTTTGAACTTTCATATTTTAATCATGTTTAACTTGCTCAACGAATTTTCTTACTGCTCGCACTTTGTGCCATTTTGTTGTTCAGTCATTTTTGCTGGGATTTTGTGTTAATTCCAGCATTGCTGTGTCCTTGTGTTCATGGGTGTAACAAGGTCTGAACATCACATGAAAGAATTCTACTTCAAGTGAGTCATGGTACTGTGTTACCTACATGAATATTTATTTTGATGTCAAAGTTGACATGCCTTATAAAGTTGCGAGTTCTGATTATAAACAACATGTTAGCATATGTTAGTATTGTATTAGAATAAAACTTATAAATGGCATTTTAACTCATGTTGGCAACTGGTTCTTTGTTTTACATATAATATTTTCAATAATTTAATGTAACTATAGACAGGCAAATACTTTTTTGAACCAATGTATGTATAAATCAGCTTTACTTCAGGGACAAAAAATGCAATTTTGCTGTAAATGTATGAGCATGAACTTACAGTTTTATTTACAAATTATCAGCCTACTTACCGCACGTTTTTGCAATGGTGTCTTGTGTTGGATATCAAAATCAGATAGAGTTGCTGCCTGTGAAACACAAAATAATGACAAGTTTTTTAAAATAATACTACAATTTCCTAATGCAAAACAAAAAACATAATTCAATATACAAACCTGAAAATTAGTTAACATAAAAGTATGAATGCCCTCTAAAAATACTTTACTATATAATAATTTAATTTCAATTTTATATTATACTGTTGTTTGTGAATATTGTAAAACCAAGCAACACTAACTATGAAAATAAAATTTACTGTACAAATTACTCAAGGAACATGATAAATTTTATATTTTCAGGTTCATCCAAGGACATTTCACAGTGAAAATCAATTAAAAATATGTTACCATGCACAAAACCAAGGAAATTTGCACACTGTTGCATTCAATGTATGAGATTCTGGATACTGTAATGATTACAACATCAAGAACAATTTTGGGCGAGGCAGAAATGGAGAAAATGGACGTTGCTAAAAAAAATTCATAAATAATGGGTAACATAATGTAACTGCCACAAATGCAGGAATCTGCAAAAGGCCACAGATTAATACTGAGCCTGGTTGACAGTGAGATTGCTGCAACTAATCAACACCCGATGTCTGATCGGCTCTCAAGATCTTGATGCTCTGAGTAGCCCAAATCTCTTCACTCTCTCACTCACCCAATGTCAGTTATACCACCCAGGCTACAAGGGAGAAACAATAAGAAACAAGTATATCTGAGAAGGTGGGCATTAATACTAAGTGTTGTGGACACTGAAGCAAAAGGCAGTGTCATCAGTCTGCAAAAGTTTTCCGGGATGGCAATTGGGGGTAAAGTATTCACACTAGGGTGAGAGAGCGAGCCCAGAACCCTCACATTCCAGTCAATTCTTAAATCTTCAGTCTATTTTTCTACATCTAATCCTGACCCTAAACCATTCATGCCACATCACAAATTGTAATTATTGTAGATTGTTTTGTAGTAAACATATTTTTGAATAAACAGTTCATCTCCTTAATAATCCTGTTGTTACCCTTCCTGTACAGAAGTATACACTTCATATTGGAGTATAAAACTGGTGGAGCCTTGTTCTCCAATAACACTTGCTATTCTGAGTATTAATACCTTCCCAGGGCTATGCTCTTAAAACCCACTTCATTGGGGCTTTAAAGGTTTAGTTGTGAATAGCAGTGACTTCTTGTAATAATTTTTACTAACTATAAAACTCTAACTCACTCATAATACACACATGCAATATAAGTAAATATAGTACAGCCTTAAAGATACATAAGTAAAAATCATAAATATAACACAGTTCAACAGAGGGAGAGCAAAATATAACTAGGAAATTGAAAAATTTCTTGTCCTACAATCTACAAGTCTGGGACACACAACACTTTCAAAACACAGTAATTTCCACAATTATACAATCAGAACATCACATATTAAGTGACAGAAAACACACACACTACACTAGTAGGCCTTTAACTATAAGATCATTACAAAATTTACTATCTACGGTACATTAAAACTACCATCAACATTACAAGAAGACAATCACAAATATGTAGAACCTATTGCTCAGAAAAGCAATCACAGTTATAAGAACAAACACTACAATTTCAGAAGACAAACTAACAGATTTACACAAAAGTAAAATTTTCACACAATGTAACCACAAAAACACTACACAGGATAAGGTGATTCAACAATTGGTTTGGTTTGTGCTACAATAACAAGTACCTAACAAAACTGGATGTCTTAGAATTTTTCGAGGATTGTAAAAATGTGGAAAATTTAATGAACCAGCAAGAAGAGTGTATCACAATATACAGGTTGTCCCAAATAATGTTTACACTCTTTAACCATGAATAACAGAGAAACTATTGAAGACAATTTGATGGGACCATTAGTATTTGATGCTAGAAGGGCAATGTTGGATGTACGCAAATTTATGCAGTTACAAATGTTCAAAATGTCTGTCATCAAATGCAAAACACCATCTGCAATGATGTAGATGAGAATGACAAACAGTAGCTACAGTTTCCATGGGAGTGGCTTCATTGGCGGTCAGAATTATGTATCTTATGGAATCCCGTGTTTATAGCTTTGTAGCGTACACAGTGTTTTTCAGAGTTCCCCAAAGACAAAAATATAATAATGTTAAATCTGAAGATCGGAGTGGATAATCAGCACTTTTGTGTCGGCCTACCCACATCCCCACAAATGCCTCATTCAGGAGCGAGTGTGTATCTTCATGGTAATGTGGCAGTGAAACCATCCTGCTGTAAAAAGAAATTTTCTGGATAGAGCTGGTGATCAGCTGGCACAATGTTTTACAGCAACATGGTACGGTAATTTTCACCATCGCCCGGGTGACTGGCAATGGGAGATCACCCACTAAGATACCGCAACCGGAAAATGTCCGCCTGGCCGCCTTAGCCTGGACCACGAGGGCACACGATGCCCAAGTCCAGTACATTAACCACAAATACCTACAACCCCGCAAAGACATGCAACTTTCAATGTGGGCGAGACTGTGCTAATCTGCAGTCACCCACTGGATAAGGACAGAGGTCAATTCAGCAAAGGCCTCACTGAAAAGTGGGATGGATAATATGTCATGGCAAAACAAGACCATGTGTGCTGGGCAGACGATGTCCAAGGGCACATCTGAAAAGTGACCAGAGGGCATATGCACCAGTGCATCGACAAAGCCCAGGACCACGGAGCAGAAATCACGGACTACGACCCTGATGAAGAGCAAGAGAGAGAGCATGACCGTCCTCTGCACACAGCCCCCAAGGTTGAATCCCTTATGCTCAGGGAACCCGAACCTCTGTACTTTGGACTTTGGCCGGAGAAGCTACAAACCCTCCCTCACCAGGATCAAACCTCTTAACAGCATTCCGAGGAGCCATATCCACCCGGACACTGCCCTCAACGCCAAGCGACCTCATCTGGAGAAAATCAGGTAGATGCAGCCCCACGAGCCTCTGCCTCAGTAGACCGACCAGACCACTCCAGCAGAGGACTACGCGGTCAACACCCTGATGTCTGACAATGCCAAGATCTACAACCCAAGCCTCCCGCACCCAGTAACCACACAGTTGAGGCAGAGGACACCCAAAAACCTCTGCCAACTACCCAAGACCATGCCAGTCGTGGAGGGCATGGTCAAACCACAAGCAGAGGAGGTAGAGGAGCATCAAGAGCCTCTACCTCCAATGACTACCCAGGTCGAGGTGCCAGGAGGCATTGAGGCTGACACTGACCCAGATGCCTGCACTGGAGGATGACCCCAGCAGCCATGCCCTCAAGGCAGAGGACTCAAGAACTTCTTCCTCCGGCAACTACCCAGACCACCCCTCTCATGAGTGGGATTGTAAATATTTAAAATGTTGATTTTTTTATACCTGCATGTAATAAAACACTTACAGAAATAATCTATAAACGATTCATGTGTACATAAATAACTCTCTGCTGAGCTTGTAAGAAAGCACCACGTAACAAATGAAGTAACGCGTGCATGCACCCAACAGGAGGCCACTTCATTGCATAACACAGTTTCTCCCTAGGGAGCAATAACCTAACAGCCGGTCGCTCACCCAGAGAGAGAGGGGGGAGGGAGAGAGGGGGGAGGGGGGAGGGAGAGAGGGGGAGAGGGGGAGAGGAGGGAGAGAGGGGAGAGGGGGGGAGAGGGAGGATAGGAAGGGGGAGGGGGAGGGAGGGGAGGGGGGAGGGAGAGAGAAAGAGAAATTCCACACAGCTGCCAGATATGTGATATGTAACCAGCAGCTGATAAGCGGCGCCGTGCGCTACAACCCAGAGTGTGTGCACATAGGGAGGGAGCGCTACAGATACCGAACCAGCTTTCTTGTGAGGTGACAGTTTTACATCACCCCCAAGAGAGAAACTTTTTTCGTTATCCAGATGAGTCTACGTCATAACGGAGTGATAAAAAGGGGGGGGGGGGGGCAAATGTAGGGTGACTCACATCCTGACTATACTACACAAGACACTGCCTCATCTGAACGTGTCTTCACGTCACCCCAGGCAGAGTTGCAACAGTACTCTTAGCTAATTGAGTGCCTACATAATACGCCCCTTGTCATGAGTGTTATTACAGACGTCAGCTTGTAATGTTCACCCAGAATCAGACATCACATCAACCTCCCTGAAATGTGAGTTGTACTACCATCTGAGTGGCCAAGACTGCTTCACCAAGGTCATGTAGTTCCACAGAGGACCAAGGGATGATGCTAACGGTGCTAGCAGATAGCTTCGCTTGGGAGGTCAAGCTCATCACCCCACCGCACCCCCCCGCAACTGACAGGGCCCGCGGACGAAAAGAATATAAGTCTGTGCGCAGCGCAGAAGTGCTAGTGGCAGCTGTGTTCTTCAGCTCTGATAGCTCGCTCCACCACTCTTGTGCTGGAGCTCTCTAATGCCCTCGAAATCCTACTCCAGTGACCTTCCATAAACTCTTCCACACTGCTCCAACAGACATCGAAAACACCCCTCAATACTTCTTGCCTTGCCTACCCTTCTGGTAAAGGTAATCACAATGCTCCCTTTGGCAGTGTTAGCACCACCACTACCCCCTCTGGTAGGGGCCCTTGAATGTCCCTTCTGGGCACACCACCACTACCCTCCCCACACTGGTAGTGGCACTCAACGGTCCCTTCTGGACAACGCATAGAATTAGTTAGGCTCAGTTATTTTCATAGATACCTAGTGGGATCATTTTGTACAATTTAGGACCAGGAAACCACACACTTAAATCTATATTTACCTAAACTAGTGTAGGACTGCGGGCTCCCTTCACTGTATGCACATATGTCGAAAACCCACAGTCGACTGCCACCTGTACTGTACACCCAGTGTGAAGTAAGGTATGAGCCCCAACTACTAGTAACTCAAACCAAGAGTCATCAGACAGCTAGTCCCAATTGATCCACTCCATCCACCACACTGTATTGTCACCGGAGGGAGTGACATACTGGGTCTGGAGATCTGTCCTCGCTTCAAACCATACCCAGTGTTGTCCGGCACCCAGAGGACACCAAACGCGCTATAACCACTGCACCTCATGTCGCCGGTTAGAGAAGCATCGGGTGAGACACTGATCTTTTCAGCTGCAGCTTTGATATTACACCTACCCAGGGAACTTCATCTCCTAATCTTTTCTCGTAAGGCTGTCCATTGTACCTGCCTTATGCCATAAATCCAACAAAGTGGTACTAGGTAGCACGAAAGAAAGGTAACTACTAGAACAGATGCTAACAAGAGCTGTAATCCAGTTCCAAATGCACTTGGTAGTGAAACCCCAAAGGAATGAGCTCAAGTCACCCCCCCAGCTAGAGAGGCATCACCTCCCATTTCCCTCTCACACTTTATTCCAGCCTCCCACCAAGACCGCCGGCCGACCTCGCCACATGGTCACCGATATCCACCAGGGACTCGCCAACCCCTGGTTCCAGTGCAGCTGAGCCAGTAGACCTCCACGGGCCCAACTCAGTTCCAGCTACCACAACAGTACCAGAGCAAGGAGCTACCCTCAGCCCCAGTAAGCACAGATAAACCAGTGGCAGTTTGCCCACCCCTCCCCCAGACTGTCTAAACCCCTACTGAATTCATACCTTTCCGCCAAACCACGTGCCTGACTGTGCACCAATCGAGGCCCAACCAGTCAACAATAAGGTCGTCAGTAATTTTCAACTCACATGTGCCTCGGACATGCACATTAAAACCTTGCACAGACAGTGACAATTCTGCTCAGCCAAAGGCAGTCACGCAACAGCATTAAATCTTTTTTTCCTGGTGGATGTGTTCTTTGAAAAGAAAAAAAAACAATATACACTTATTTTATTCGAGAGATATCTGTCTAAGTATTAGTGACTGTCAGTGCAAAGTTTTTTTTTTTAAGTATAATATAGTGACTGTTGTAAAGAGGAAAATAGTTACATTTACAAAAATGCATTCACCATTCCTGAGACTGAGCAAGGTGGCACAGTAGTAACTAGATTCATATTCAGAAGGATCTGGCTTCGACCCCTGTTCCAGCCATTCCAGTTTCATTTATTCTATTCTTTCCCAAAATCAAATCCAATGTGGGAATTATTACTTAAAAAATTATGGTTAGTTCCTTTATAAACCCCCTTTAGTTCAGTAGTACGTTTTCACTGCCAATGACCCCACTGTTGACAAACCTCTGAGCACCACAAATTTGCTTATGGAAACATTTTCGCCATGTTGTCATGTAGACTTGAATGCTGGGGTTATGTTTTCATTCAAACATTTTAGCAAGTGTGTTGGCTAGTGACCACTGCTTGAATACAGGCAATTTTATGTAGTTTCATACAACCTATTCCCTGTATCTTTCACGTAATTGATAAACTCTACATTACTCGTAAAACTAATCATGTTAAAAATCACTCTTTGGATTCCTATAAAACAAACATTTCTAATTACGATAATATCTGACTTCCAATAATCACATGTTATTTTTATTTTTGAATGTCCAATGTTCTCTTACCAGAAAGTTCAAAAAATCACCTTTAAGTTATACAGAACAATACAACTGAACAGAACTCTCAACAGCAATTATTTTAAAAATTTGGAACACGTAACCTACACGTGGAAAGAAGTTAGTTTTTGCACAGTTACATAGAAACAAATACACAATCACAGTTGCCTTATTGAAGTAAGCTAATGCATTACTAAATTTACATACATATCAGAGAATGTGTGTGTATATGCAGACATACCCAAACATCCTGCAGAGAGTGATTCACAGCCTGAAATTGATTGCCACAAGTCTGGTTCAACTTTTTCAGCTGAATTGTAAGTAAATCATGACTGACGTATTTTGTAATTTACTTTATTACTATGTGTGGTAACATATATCGTAATGTTTTTTAGTAAAATAATTTTTTTTATAAATGTCTCGTACTTGTATGCAAGGCTTGGCATTTGTAGGATTTTATAGAATTTTTGGTTGAAATTGCTGAATTTATGATTGGCACTACATTGTTTCAACAACATTTCTACTATATTTCTGTCCACTCTCCTACCACTGTAAACAACATCAATCTGCAATGAATGGTTTTTTTTTTTCCCCCCCTTCAGAGTACTGAATAATTTTTTTTAAAGTATCAATGCATTTTATAATTTTGACTACAGTGAAAAAATAAATGGTTGAAATGTTTTTACCCATAGTTATATATACATATATATATATATATATATATATACATATATATATATATATACATTAGATATTTTAATTTGTATCTAGTATAATGTTACAAGATAAGGTGTATATATTATACTACAACAAGGAGTGTTGGTTGGGTTAAGTTGTCAATCTTTCATGCTTACATACAGAACCAAAATTTTTCTCAAAAGTTAATTTTTGAAACTTTATATATATATATATATATATATATATATATATATATATATATAGACACACATAATATTTTATATTATAAACAAGTAATTTCAGTGTGTGTGTATTTTTTGTGTTAAGTGCCCATTTTTTCCAAAATAATGCAATTATTTTCTAATTTTGTTCCAGGCAGTGAGCCAGTATTGCACTGCAAAAATTCAAATGTTTTTTTCTACTTCAGAGCTATAGACAATTCAAACCCAACTTTTTACCTCCAGAGGAAACTGAGGTAGGTTATTAGAATGCAGTGGAAAATAATATCCAATATAATATTCCTATTCAAACAAATTCAGAATATTCAGCAAGGATTTTTAAATACATAAGCTTACTTGTATTAAATTATGGAAATTGCAATAAACTATTAAGAAATAAGTATAAAACTTTAAAGTGAGTGTGAGTGTATGTGTGTGTGTGCACGTGCACGCACAAAATCCGAAACCGAGTCGGGAGATAAGCCAGAACACCTATGCTTCAGAAACAAATGGTCCGGCCACGGCCACTTCTTTGGAAGCAGACATTATTGCAGTAGGCTTCAAACAAGTGTTCAATTACATGGAATTTTCCTATTTTTACCACCCATCAGTTCCCTACTTAATAGTCATGATGAAATTTACGAGTATCATAGGTGCATTATGGGAACTTTGCACAATCACAGTTTTGGAATCAATGCAGTTTTTCAAATGGAATTGTTACAAAGATTTAAGGAAAAATTATTACTGAAATGAAATATTGACATCTATAAAAGACATGGGTCATGAAAGATAAATATTATTTTTTATTTAAATATAGGTGTAGGATGTACCTACAATTCCAACATTCAGTTACAGCATTTTTTATACACAATTAAGGTATTTATGGGTTTTAGTACACTGATGTCCTGCCACAGCTCCTGCAGTGGTTTGCTGGGTCGCTGAATGCGGCTTGGCAGTTGGGCATGGTGCAGGTACCAGTCGCCAAATCGCAGCTCCAAAGCCGACACCAATGTGGAGTATTCTAGACGTTGTCGTTCTGGCAGGGACTGCAGTATGATCAATGCTGGTCCCTTCAGTACAGCCGCCAGGTAGTACGCCCGCTGCTCTTCAGTCCAGCCATTTCAGGGTGGCCACGATCTCGAATTGGTGCCGGTACTCGCACCAAGGTGTCTGTCCTTTGTGGGGGGGGGGGGGGGGCTTAATTGTGATGCCTTTACCCACCCCTGGTTGGGGCGTTCCCAAACTGCAGAACTGCTGCGCCTCCCCTGCAATGGCTGCGACCTCTACCTTCTTCTCACTGCCCGCACTCATTGTCTCAATGGTGACCAAACCCGGCTCCTCTTCCGCCCCCTGCATGTTGTCTCCCCTGCTGCTGCAAGAACTCCTGCCATTCCTTCTTAAGGGTGCTCACCTCTTGGTCCACTTTACACTCGACACTGTCCAACATTTTGTTAACACTGTCCCTTACAATGTCAATTTTATTGTTCACCAACTCGCTCACACCTATCTTTCTGTCCACATTCTCATTCACACTGTATTTTTCTATCTACATTGTCTATTTTTCTATCTACATTTTTGTTTACACTCTATAATTTCCTGTCTACATTGTCTATTTTTCTATCTACATTCTCTTTTACACTGTATTTTCCTATCTACTAGCTCACTAACACTATTAACAGATTCGCTAACACTATATATTTTACTATTTAGATTTTCATTAATGTTACTAATTTGGCTGCTTAGTGCTTCAATTAAAGAGCAAAGTGCTTCCACGTCTGCCAACATTTTCCTAGTTAGCATTCAAAAATTTCAAAACAATTCCTCGGCTAAGTGCGCTCAAATATTGTGATATTTACAAATACTAAGTCCAATTATTTTATTTTTATAAAATGCCTCCATCCCACGTCTGACACCAATGTTACAATTTCTCTTTCTAGAAATGATGTGGGCTATATCAAAGTTCGTAAAGGGATAGAGGTCATAATCAAATAAAATAATTATAATTTCCTTATTTTATTTACAATAATTACAACAAAATTCTCTGAACTCAAATTCTCACAATAAATTGAAATCACTTACTGTTCACAATTGACAATAATTAATCAAATTTATAATTATGACAAAGAAATCATTGAAAATAAATAATTAAAGATCAGTCCCAATAGACAGTCTATTCAATTTTATAATTTACAAGTCCCTATTTGACAGTTCAAAGATTTACAATAAAATCATTATTATACTTCCATTCAGTCCATGTCCCGCCAGTCGCAATGTTCTAGAGTCCTCCCAGTCCCTTACCCAAGTAGGCTTCACTCATCGGGTCTATACCCTCTTGTCTATTCAAGCCACGAACACTGACTCGCCGTCATCCTGCAATCTCCAGTCATCCATACTTCTCTTCGCTCGCGTACACTCGCCAGGTGCCCTACATCAAAGACTGCCAGCCGCTGGGTTGCGGCAGTATATAGTGTTTTAGGCTGCCACCTAGAATCTTCCCCAACTCGTGTGATGCATCGCGGAGGGCTGAGGCGCCAGCTAGACTCACCAGAACATTCTTGCATCTTCGCTAAACGTATCTGAAACTCTAGCAGGCGAGAGGTGGTCTATGATGCCAGCAAGACTCGTTGCTGCCGGCATTCACGGGATTCCCAGAAGGGGGAAACAGGAGGCCGCGAGCGCATCGTTCCAAGAAAAGGGGATGGCGAGGTGGGTCTCCAATTACGGCACAGGGCAGTGGAGTCTGCGCCAGCTGCAGCATATAATATGAACACACCATGTATGGTGGTCAAAGTAATAATCAAACTTAATAGTTATATGTAATTTAATTGCGGTACTCCCCGTAGGCACTGACATAGTATTCTAAGAGGTAACGTGACCTGAATTACTCAAGTAAAAATAATGACGTATTTGATATTTTACTATGGAACGATACTTACTAAAATCCTTATTACCAAATCGCAACCACTTCTGAACAAGTGACTTAATAGCATCTGAACTGAACACTACTACATGTTAAAATACTATTGTACTAAATGGTAACGTTGAACGCAGTCTCACTGTGTGCGATATGTTTGGGTGTGTATTTTTATATAAATATGTACAAATAAGACATTTTAAAAGGAGTAAGGTGAGCAGTTTACCATGATTTATAAAAACCTCTTAAATTATGAAGTGATCAATTAGTGTGTATGAAATCAGCATTTGGAGATGAGCAGGAGGTGGCAATACTCTTGCCCTTTCTGTACTTAACAGTGCCTTTAGTACGGTTACAAATTTGAGAGTACACCCATTTCGATTAAAATTTTCCCCAATCCCAAGTTGCTCTGTACTACAAAGATATCTTGTTTTGTTGAACAGACACTAGATATTACCACGCTACAGAATAGCCCTTTGTGTACAATTTTTGGTTACACCCCCCAAAATTTCATAACTAGTTCAATCAGATTATGAAGAAGTGACTGAGGTTTCTAATGTTTGTTACTTATGGTTGAAGCATGGCTGCCAGTGGGTTAACCATAGCTGCCTGTGTTTCACTTGAGGTAGTGTAGTTGTGGTATAATTGCACAACCAAACTGATTCATATGTGTAAAGGTGGACTCACAGCCATTTGCCACACCCGTTGGGCGGTCATATGATCTTTGAACAATCGCAGGGCAAGGTTTTTTTATCCGCCTAACTTTCGACGGACCAACGGATGGGCCACCACCTTCTGATGAGATTCTGTAGACACGGACACACACTTTGAAATAAAATGCAATGCACTGGATGTGTTTTTATTGATGCTGGTGGTAAATTCAGAAAATTAAAGCAAACAATAATTAAGTATACATTTTTATCACATAAAAATCTATTTCCCCAAAATCTCTCTTGAAAACGTGTTTCCAACCAAAATATACCTTCTATGAATGAAGAAAGCAGAATAAAAACCATATCTGTAAGGAAAAATGTTTGAACTATTTATTTTATTAATAATTTAATGATAAAAACTTCAAAGAGCAGTAAGTTATATTTAGGCAACTTATTTTTTACTAGGTTAATCTTAAATATCGAAAAGAAATTGCTGCTTATAGAGCTAATAAATGAGACAGTGTTAAATCACTAACTGTAGTAGAGGTATTTTTAATTAATCTTTCATTACTAAAACACAGAAAAGTTGAGGATTTTCTGCAAAAAAAATTTTTTTGGTTATGTTCATTCCCAATTTTTTACAGGAAAATAAGCTGTCGCAGCTCCATTCTCAAGAATTTATTGAAAAAATGCAGTCTGTTATATATCAAATGAAATACAGTTTTGCATCCCATTCTCTTACTTATAATGGATTAAAATTTGTTACATCTGAGTGTATGCCCAGTAACATGATTCTTACAACTGATTGTCGTCTCAAGTGACAATATTTATGCTTTAAATGCATTTTTAAATACGTCATAGTAATATGAATTAGCAACTATTATATTACATTCGGCAAAACTCGTTTTAATACTACGAGACTACTACACTTAAATCGAGCATGCAGAGCTATGTAAATTTGAATTTCCCGGGTATTCGTCAGCACAAGCCGCCAGGAGCGCTGTTCTAGCGTGTCTCGCATGTTGACAATGTTAAAACGCCCCAGTTTCCCATATTGTTCTTCTACCACATTTGGCCCCAATAGATTGTCATATGTAAGGGAGCCATAATAAGAAAAACATGACCGCGCCATAATGATGTAACATGCGTGTAAACGTGGCAACGGGTTTTACACCTTCCCAATTTTTGTACGTGAATAAAATTTTAGGTAGAAATAAACTTTCGGAAATTTTTTTTGGAACACCAGATCTTTAATTTTATCTTCAAAATAATAGTTTTGTTTACACAAATATTTCGTCGGAAGCTAATTGCAAAAAATATTTCGCAGAACATCAGCTACCGAATACTCATTCTGGAAGCAGTCTGTAATGTATTTACGGTCAGGCACTATGTGTAGAAACAGCTTGTGTTATGCACCTCAGAAATTACAGGTGTTTACTATAATCGCTGCTTTCTAAATAACTAGTCCCTAAAACGTGGATGTACCAATAATTTTTGAGGCACTGTACATGCAAAACTTTCTAAAGAGTAGCAATAAATAAAAATAACCCATGGGCAACCATTACGCGTCTTACACAACAGCCAATAACTTAGCAAAACATTTTGTACGTTAAGAACGGTTTCCAATTACCTGCCGTGATATTATCCTAACAGGCGATACCTTTACCGGTGGACGAAGATTACTCACTCTCAACACTCGGCAAGCCATGTTTTCGAAGTCAAATGCTTCGCATCTCCGTGGACGAATGAAGGGTATAAGGCGTTGACTATAGAGAAGTGATTAAATAGCGTAAAAATACACGATCACATTTTAAGGCCAAGTGGCTGACATCTAGCGGCAGAAAGATGTATTTGTGTAGAGGAATTTAAAAAAGTTAAAAAATCAAATACTGGACATTCACGAGCCGTATTACAAAAGCTAACTATAAGTGGCCCGAGTATAAAGGGGTGGATGCACATGTGTAATAATTTTCTTTTTTTATAGAGAGATGTGGAGCAATTTGAGAAAATCGTTTATAATTATGAAATTAACCATTATCATTGGCCAAGCTTAGCTTATGGTGTCGGACACACAACTCTGTAAGCAGTTTTAGGCTGTAAATATTAGAGCTTTGAGATGATCGCAAAATCAAAATGATTTAGCTTTCCAACTTAATGATGTTTCAGTTGTTTATTTTCCAGATAACACTATCATACTTGTTACACCTAATGAAATTGCTTCCTTAGAAGATGTGGCTAATAATGTTTTATGTAAACTCGCCAACTGGTTTTACTCTAACAAATTGGTATTAAATGTAGATAAAACAAACTCTATGTTGATTATCTACAAAATTATAAGAAATGAACAAAGAATAAAAATAGTAAATAGACTAATAAGGATAGTTAATAAAACATGTTTTCTTGGTGTTATAATTGATAACAAAGTAGAGTGGAAAGGACATGTAACACACACTGTTAATAAACTTAATAGCTCATGTTACATGCAAAAGGCGCTCTCTTTTACTGTATCTTGTCGGTGTTAAAATCATTCTACTTTGCATACATGCACTACTACATTACGTATGGTATTATTTTTTGGGGAATTAAGAAAACCAATTTACAATCTGTCTTTACAGTGCAAACAAACAGTGCTTCGCATTATGCTAAAGCTACTCCCAACTGATAGCTGAAGAATTATTTTTAACATTTTAAAAATACCCCCAGTTCCACGTCTTTACAAATATAAGACTATACTCTTCATATATAAAAATAGAAATTCGCCAATATATTAGGTACTCTTATAAAGAACCACTTTCATTTTAATTATATCCATAAAACAAATACATTCCAAACATTTAATAACACTGGGATCAAGCTGTATAATAAACGCCCAAATAGTATAAAATTTTTAAGTAATCCTAAACTTTTAAAAAACATGACATGTGTCGCCCTCGCCCCTAGGCCGTTTGTCATGCCGGCCGTTCCCAGGCGAAGCACACACACGCTCTCGACGATTGATCACCGGCGAGCAGTGTATTCTAGTGTGAGTGCAGGAGTGGGCAAGAGCAATGTAGTGTACTGTAGTGCATGGAGTGTAGCGCCAAGTGCGCCTACCAGTCTGGGAGAGAAGGCGGAATAATACACAGCCACGTGTGTTAAGATAAAAGGGTTGTAGCATTTCTACAAATACATTTCTGGCCACATAATAAAGACACGTGTCACATAAATGCAGTGCGATATGTTTAGACACCTTTAAGTCCAATGTTATTGTTTTCTGTCGCAAATGTTTATTTTCACCACCACTGATCTTTGTTCACCCCATGTCATTTCAACCACAAGTTATGGTGTAGAATAATTATTGAGTTGTGTTTTTTGCAGTTTTTCAAAGTATGATAGCATCTAATGGTATATTTGTTTATCCGTATGAGCAAGTAGATCCCTCCATGGCAGGTGGGCCTGCCACCAACACCCTCATGCCACGGCAGGAAGTCAGTGAGCAAGTCGTACCCAGAGGGGGAGGCACGTGTGAAACCATGCTCGCGCTTTTCCTCCCCGGACTGCATCAACCTTCATTACCAGTCATTTTTCTCAGATATAGTTAAGTATCCGGAACCTTTTCCTTTTAACCATCCGGGATACTCTCCCTCGCAACCCCAGAAATTGCATCGCCTGGGGAGTTTATAATTTAACCGGCACACGTAACATTCATGTAAGCCTATGGCTTTTTGTACTATAAAGTCTTCGCTGCAGGTGCAAAGTGAGCAAGTGTATAAGTTATTCTCCTGGAGCTAATGTTCAAGTTTGTAATAAACCACATGAATTGATGGCTGTGTTTATTCGATTGCCGCAAGGCGTTTCAGGGCACGGGCTCCTTAAAACCCGCCGGTTCCTAATGCAATTGTTTGTGAATTTTAAGGGTAAATATTGATTTGTATGTGTGCTGCAACCTAAAAAAGTACCGTGAGTAGCATTTATGGGCGTGTGGTTTGGCCCTGACAATCCACACGTAGGGAGTTCTGTTTAGATTACGTCAATGTCATACTAATTTGCAATACCAAGTGGTGATTGGGCCGCCCGAAGATCCCCTCCTTTAGGAAACACAAGGGCTCCACATCAGGTGAACTACTACAAGATCTATGTGGGAATGTTGTCCTGGTGATCGGCCCGCAGCACCCTGAGGTTACGAGGACTCAGCTCTACCGCAACAACATCTGTGATGCTGCCACAACGACGTCTGGCGCCTACCGGGTATACAATTCCTAGCACCGTTTTCCAAATTATGTTCACCGCCTCTGTAAATTCTAATCAACCCTATATCGTCCAGTCAAGCCATGTCAAGCATTTATTCACTTTTCGATTAAAATGGTTCTTTCTACAGTGTATCAGAATACATGGCAGCTTGACTTATCTTAGGTAACCTAATTATGTTTTTTTATACTTATCATAGGTAGGCCTGGTTGTGTTTTTTATATGTGTTTACTTGTTCATATGTAATGTTTTCTTGTTCATGATGTATATTTACTTTATTGTAAATTGCATGTACTTTGCTGAAAGTACCTATATTTACGTTGATTTTAAATGGAAACCTTTTTTATTAGACAAGATATAGCTCTTGTGTTTTAAGTTTTATATAGGTACATGTCACTGTTATTTTATTGTTGTATATATGTTTTTACTATATATATCTTTCGTACATATTATAAAAATGACGAATTTTCTAGCATGCTCTTCGAACTATAAAATAGAAATTAAATGAAATGCAATCTTATTTAGTTCCCAAAATCTGACCAGTGTACCCTGCTCAGTGTGTATCTCGTAGTTAACCTGACAATGTATTTCTCATGTCACTGTCATTGTTAAGGGTAAGTTGTACCATCGTGGTTCCAAACGCGATCTGAGAGTGTATCTAAGATCGATACTGAAAACTGTTGCCCTATTCGAGTTCATAGCTGGGCTGGAGATCGAGATTAAGCTCATTTCGAAACGCTGCAATTGGCAATTAGAAATCTCGGTCCGAGATCAGAAGCCATCGTCGACAAATTTAGTTTGAAAATATGCCAACAGATAGAATTATGTTCAATTGTTTTCTTGGGAAATTAAAACAACATTATAGATACTTGAATATTATTCAGTTAAATTCGTACAACAATAATTCACTTAAAACTTATAAAAGACAGCACATCTATAGTCCATTCCCGATTGAAAGCGACTTATGAAAATCAACCTTTGAAAAAACACTCTAGGCATAACATGTTAACCTGTTTTTTTCAATAACCTGTATTCCACAAATATACATAATGTGGTTAACTTTAAAGTAATGTATTATTGAATAAATGAAACTTTACCTTAATATCTTCTATAACTTGTAATATTTATTTATTTTAAAATATGAATTAACAGCAGCGAGAGCAGCGACGTGTTGGCAACAGCTGGTAAGAAATAGTTCCCAGTTAAAATAATATTTTAACTTAGTTTTTGGTATACTATTTGTAAATTAAACAGGTCCTATTGAAATATTTATATATTTAGGCAGCCCTGATGGCAACGTATCTCATTTTTACAGTTTAAAATAACAGCGGAAAATATTGTGAGTAGCCTATAATGGTATGCTGTTATTTTATCGAGCGAGAAAGCAACACTGCTGAGCAAGGCTTGTCGCGCTCTCTCTCGCTCTCTCTTTGTCTCTTTCACACTCGGGAAGTTTCAGTTCGCTAGTAAGCACAATTATACATATTTTAAATTGTAGCATATTTCATATTTATTACAGCAAAATGATGATTTTTGAATTTGTAATTTACAACTGGAAATAGATTTAAATGTTTGAATACTTATTTTAATATATTTAGAAATGATGATGGGGCAGAAACAAAGTGAAGTTGGCAGACATGGCGAGCCATGACATGATGTGTTGATTTTTGTTACCAAACAAACAATAAATAATACTTACTCCGAAAAATACTTAAAATTACATTACATTTGTAAATGTTGTGTTTTTTATACCTACCTAAGCAAGTTACGATGTTGTGATAAATCAGTTTTTCTCGTCAGTAATGGTGTTTTTATTACTATTACAACTAGTTGCCGTTCATGTTACGGGAAGCACTTTTTTGTACGCTGCTCGGTTGGTGGTAGCAATTGCTGTTTGTGCTATAAAAAGCTGCTGTTTCTGCTCTTGCTTGCTGAGGCACTGCAGAAATATCAGAACGAGCAAGGTGGAAAAAAGTTGCCGCCAAAATAAAATCACGAATGTCGAAGTGTGTCTAGAGAGATGATTGCAAATAGTAATTTGCTTTTACACAAATTGATGAAGAGAATATGTTTATGTTTCCTGTAAGACTAGCAGAGGGGTAATAAAAATAACTAAGAAACTTTTATTCTCAAAAGTAAGTTACTTTGAGTGGTAAAAAATTTTAATATACATCAATTTCACAGAGGCAAAAATGGTTATCAACATTTTAATTTATAAATTCTCATTTATTTATTATTGACATTAATTTACTGCTGTTAGTCGTTCGTGTCGCCCTGCCGAGAGTAACTGCTGCTTTTGCTACTTTTCTTCTCGTGAAAAATATTACTTGCTCTCAGATAGTAGAAAAAGCATAACACGCGAACAAACCTGGTGTGTTTCGTTAACCGCTGTGTGTGAAATGGCGTGGTGTGGAATGGCTGCATGGTGATCATTACACTGGATCAATATGTGTGCATGTTTTCAAATATTTGATGTGAACTAATTATACATTTTAAACATGAACTGTTTTTATGACGAAGATATTAATTTACATCAATGTCTGTTTATTTATCACAATGATGTACCTTTGCCCTGGGTGTTTCAAACACAGTCGTGTAATGTCATTTACCACCACAAATTCCAACAAAATAACCAAGCCCAGCCCCAATAAATTTCAGTAAACCTAATACACAGTAAGTAGCAATACATATAAATATGAGCGGAATAAAAATTATGGTAGACTTATTTGTGTACATGTTCCCCTTATATTTTAAGTTTCTATAGCAAAAATTAAGTGACTGTTTTGCATGCTTGATATAAATGTCTCTTTTCCGTAGGATTGAGTATTCCTTCGTTATTCGAACTGAGGTCGTACTTTTAAAGAAATAACCCAACACATATCAATAAAAGTTAATTACTATAGTTCATTACCTACCCTGCAGTTGAAACAGTGTTAAACACAGTCGCGGCAAAATATAAACCTGCATTTTATGAAATCTGCTAAGTCGTGGAAAACAAATTTGCTAATGTTACATAACCGTAAGAACTATCGTCAATTCAGGCATTTTTAAAAAGTCATAAATCTGACCTAAATAATGTTATAGGCCTAAATTGTGAATATTCGTACGAAATGGTTTTTGAAATTTACCTACGACAGAATTCTTTTAAAAACTCTGAACTTTGAAATAGACCTACGACAGAATTATTTGAAAAGCTGTGAACAGTAAATAACACATTTGACAGGTATATGAACAAATATACACACACAATGGCATGTAAACATTTATTTTGACAGATGCTACATGGCAGTCACATGGTAATGATTGTTTACGATTGGGGGAAGGGTACGAAATGGGCCTGCAAGTAGATATTTAGCAGGGCTCCGAGAAAAATGCTTCCAGTGGGGAATGGACTACAGTTCTATCTATTATGAAAAATACGCCTACTTCCATGACGTTATATATTACAAACCAATAGCAAAATTTGTCTCATACTTAATATCGATTGCGCCAAGATCGACGAATTGGACCCCTCACCAGAGCGGAGTGTTCCTCTCCACTCTGATTAGTCCAGCACCAGATGAATCCAAGGAAAAATAAGATTCCCCCCTCCCCACAATTCAAGAATTTCTCTTCCTACTAATAAAGAACATGGTCCTTACCCATCTGTTTCCTGTAACATGTTCTAATAATGCATATGACCATTTTGAATTCTTTTCTGTCGACTGGGTTTGATGGTGCCTGTGCCGGTTTTTCCCAGCCTCTTATTAGTTATAGTTTTTACTAAAGGTACACTAAGGAAGATGGCCATGACCCAAAAATGGTGGCCATTGCTGCCCAATCCTTCTCTGCTGTGATGCATGTCTCCTTGCATGGATTCCCTCTCATGTAGGTTTAAGGTAGGTTCGAAAAAAAGAGACGAATTGGAGATCCAGAATAATAACATTTCGTTGGTGCAACACTTTAATATTGGAACAAAGACTATTCGATATCACATTTGGGGCGATGTTGGCGCAACCAGCCCTAAGAGATTTATTTATTTTTATTGGTGTGGCTTGGTTGTGTGTCAGAGGCAGAGATAGGCCCAATTAAGGGTAAAGACTTTACTAATGGTGCATAATTCAAGAATGAATGTTCTGATGTTCTGGGAAATTAAGGTTGTTTCTGGATTGTCAAGAAATGCATACTGGTGCATATCTGTCCCAGGAAGAGACATCACGATGTATATACTGTCACTGTCCGAATTCCAAGTATAGTATATGCAGGCTCTATATTTGGCTATTATTGGAAATTGTATACTTGCTGGGCATTCTAGCGTAGTTACAACCGTCGCCATATTGTATTTCATGTGTGAAAATTAAAGTGTACATTTTGTGTTTATAAAGCTCGCAAGTTTTAAAAGTTATGACGTGCCCCACGTCCCCCTTCCCTAGTCCGTTCCCTCCACTGTCAGATAAACCTGCCACCTGTCAACTCTACACAACATGTGGGGTGTTTGAGAGCCGAAGTCAGCGTCCCACATATGTGCATGAGTGTGCAGTGAAGCAGTGCGGTTCAGTTCAGTGTTTGTTTATATTTGATAAAATGGCCTTTGTTATTGTTATTGTTTTGAGTTGTTTTATAATTGGGTTTCTTAGTTCTGACGTGATGGAGTTTTGAGAACAGAGGGGGGTTTACAGGTTAGGTTACCTTGCTGGAAAATAGGATGGGTTTTACTGGGTTTGGGCGCCAATGCAGAGCACGAGAATCTTGGGGGTCATGAAGGCCGATGGCCACGGGGCCTCCCCTCGATGTTCCATCATCATTCTTGTAATGATTCCTAGTCGGTGAATAAGTTAGTCTTGAAGCAGCTATTAATCCAGTTAAGCCTAGGTTTGTACGGGTTGTCGGCCCCCGTATATGGCACTAAGAGAATTGTTGTGGGTTGTTTCGGCCACCCAATGCCATACATACTTTTAGAGAAATTTATTGAAGTTTAGAAAATATTACGAGGCCAGACCGACCAATAAGTGACACGTACACATTTTCTGTAGTGATGTTACATTTATTCAATAAACCCTCATATGAGGCACAATAATTTCTATCTCCACTATAGCTCGAAGAGCTCTACAACAGTTAAAAAAGGCACGAAGCCGACAAAGAATTACATGAGAAATTACAATTCAGCCGAGTAGAAAAACTGTCTGAACAATGGCCCTAGTTTTCCTTAGAAACTCCAGCACCAAAATAAGGTCTTGCGAAAGTTATGAAAATGCCCAAAAGGGAAAGGTCCACACATATCTGCCGATTTTAAAATGCAGTTTGACAAGGATGTCAGACCTGACAATATCGCCATTAGCAATACATAAAGACTTTTCCAGCATTACACCAACAAAGCCCTTAGAAAGAATTTTAACACGCAGGAGTTTTTTCAGAAAGGCTCTGCTCATGATGCAATGCGTCGCTCCCGTATCAATTAAAACCAGAAAATTGTGTTCACCACAGGAGATATTCACTAAACATTTACGCAAATTATGTGGTTTTGAACTGGAATCCTGAACGGCACGACCACGTACCAAACCAGTCACTATCCATTTCCTGCATTTTTACAAAAAGTCTTATTTGACAGGCTCGCCACAGCAGAAAAAACATCGCTTACCCAAACTACGTTTTCCTACATTACATTCTGCTGCCACATGACCCGTGATGGTACAATTTGAGCTGCGCAAGGCCGGACCACACCATTCACCTTGCGTGGTGTTTCGCATAGAAGAAGCTTGGCCAGAATAACTAGTAGTCGCGTAAATGCGAGTGCCATTTAAAGGCAGGAAACTTTTCTAATAACTTTGTGTGGCTGCCACCCTGCCATCAACTTCAATTGACAATTGATGTAATTTAACAAAAGTTCTTGGAGGGTAAAGCATGATACAATGCATTTTTAGATGTGGAGAAAAAATATCGATAATGATGTTCACTAAGTCTTTCTATTAAAGACAAGAACATTGCCTCGTGTAAGGTGCAAATAGAATCGACAAACTGGCAAAATGTTTCGTCGGGATTTTGACAATGATATGAATAAGACATTTCACATTCATGCTTGATGCAAGCAGGGAAAAGAGCATGTAAAACACGTAACTTAAAAACTACAAAATTACCACACTGTGGTGACATCAGCTCTACGTGCAATAATTGAAAATCTAGGCCTTCCACCTCATTGGTTAAGGCTTTCAAAAAGTGAACTTCTGGACACAAATGCAAACAGACAAGTTTCGATACGGCAATAAAAAAAAAGAGAGAATTGTTACTGGTTCAAGTGATACGAATGGATGTATACGGATGAGGGAAAGAATGAAGTGTTTATTTGTTGAGATAAAAGACTGACTCACTAGGACGACTTGACTAGGCAGGGACTGCTCAGAGTTAGATGCAGCAGAACTTTCTTCCCGCAGTTATTGCATGACAAGTTGGTGCAACTGGGCTACAGTAAAGGCATCTTCCATGGCGATCTTGTAATCTCGCAGCATTTACAGGTCTTCTTTTGATAGACTATAAACATAGCCTATGGCATGGCTCATTTCGGCTGAATTAAGCA
Source organism: Dryococelus australis (assembly GCA_029891345.1). Classification (NCBI taxonomy): domain Eukaryota; kingdom Metazoa; phylum Arthropoda; class Insecta; order Phasmatodea; family Phasmatidae; genus Dryococelus; species Dryococelus australis. The sequence continues at coordinate 29,700,242 of CM057009.1, forward strand.
TGAAACAAAGAAAATAAACAAGACTTAATTACAAAGCAGAAGTTAGCGCTAGATTGACATAACAAACAACTCTTTCAAAAATGCTACTTTTATTGATTGAGCACTCTTAGATACACAGGTTGGAAAATTCGATTAGAATTTCTTACTATTAATTTTTTTTTTTGCAAATCTTTCAATTGATGCAGGACAAAACAGTACACTTACAAGATATTAATATTGGTCGGTTACAAGGTGACTCATTATAGCGCTCTTATTGGGCCCAATAATCATTAAGGATAGTGCTTCCACAAAACATGCCACATTTACACAACGGTACACAGTGCCCATAGAAATTTAAGTGGCGGATAAATACAATTTCTTATAACATCTGGTATCCACGATATACAAGTATTTACCAACATGTACAAATATATAAATACCTTTATAAAAAAATTAGCTAAAGGGAAATTTTTTGAAAATGCTCCACTAATCCATTGAAAGTTATCTGGTCAATAAACATTCCGACCACAATCATTGAAATTTACTTTAATAAGTTGCCATGTGATACTTAATCAGGCTAACTTTTCTACACATGAACAAGCTCGATTTGTATGCCAAAGCATCGTATTTAACAATGTCGTTGAGCGCCGTTAAAAACCAGCATGTTTGTTTTTTCCAACTAAAATCATCTAAAATATTTTCACCAGCTTGCATAATATTTAAAAAACGCTTTAAACAACCTCATCCATAAGCCAGAATGACGTTTTATTCACTTCACTATTAGGGTGAGCACAACTTTAAATAAGTTTCAACTCTCTTATGAATTTCACATATTCCTTGCAAAATAACCACTCGTTTTTAAAACAAACCCATATATAATGCATATAATATACTTTAGCTTGCAATGGAGCATACACTTATTGCATAACATTGAACTGCTCCAATATTAACTTAAGTTCCAAAAAAAGGGTAAATGCAGCAGTCTGTTGACCCATCAAAGGGACATATAAGACATGTTAAAATTTATACATTAAAAACAACCAACAAGTTTAACTTACACGACTGCACCCATATAAAGTATCGGGTCGTTAAAGTACCATGTACCTGACAATTAAATATTATTAAAAAAGGGAAAACATCTAAAAGATTTCTGCCTAATAGGCTAAGCGTGAACAGTCCGCCAACACAAAAGCAATCATGAGCCAGGCCAGGCAAATGGGGCAGCGGCTACCAAACAGTACTATACATCTCTAATCAAATTGTGAATATGCAAAATTCCACAAGTTATTATCAATTAAATTTGGAATGTCCAGCCGAAAGTACAAAATGCCAAAATCTACAATTTAAGGCAGCTGAACACCAAAATCAAGCACAACCTCTAAGACAACTAAAAACTTGCAAATCTAGGCCCATTACACTGCACAAACTGTCCAACACTCACAAATTCAACTCGTTCCCATTGAGGCTCACAACCTAACCCTGATTATAGTTAATAGGCTACGCAGTCAAACTCTCAACTTGAGTGGATATCACAATTTAAATATTATGTTGTGTCCATTGTGATTGCCTATGTTGCCCTTACAAACTATTGCAGATCATTTAAGTGTATTGCTCGTTGGCAGAATAAACCTGAGGGAGTTCAAAGCTCCTACCCTCCAGTAATCACATGATCTCGCCCAATAAAAATGATTCACGTGAGAGAAGCGGAAAGGGGAGTAGGGAAAGAGAAAGGAGAAGGGAGGTTGAACCAGCTGGCCATGGAGATCATCCTCGCGCGCTGGCAGCAGTGGCGATGGCGCGAACTTAACACAAGAGTGCAGCACTGCTGCAACCAATTGAGATACAACTACCGAAACCCTAACGTAGATGTCTCTGCAGACAATAAAATGCATGAGGTGTCAAATTTGACCTAAGTGCAAATATATAAGAATAGTTGGCTGTAATATCCGAACCGATAGAGATAACATAGGCATCGCCACCGACAATGAAAATGATCGAGGGTCAATTACACTGCCTCAGATCAAGCATGATACAAGAGTACATAATATGTATATAAGCATAGTTGACTGTAATTTCCGAACTGTGTAAGATGCAACTACCAAAAATCATAACTAGCGAACATCATGCTCTATCATTCCGATGATGTGGTCTCTCAGAGTGCTCCCACCAACTATTTGTTCTTAGCATAAGTACACCCTGTCATTCCCGAATCCCTGTGATGAAGCCACCAGCCCAATTCTCAGTGATAAAGCTATAAGCATAGTTGGTTTTATTTCTAAATCATTTGAGAAATGCCTACCAAATTCATTACATAGACATCACCCAAGACACTAAAAAGAGAGAAGACGACCTCCAGACTCACTAATGATGTCCTCGATAGATATTGTGGTGTTAGGAGAACATACACACTCACCAGACTTGTCTCTGCGAGCCTGCAATTTTTTTTTTCTCTTTCTGGACTAGTCTGACGTCCTCGACGGATATTGTGTGGGGGTAGAAATAATAGCATGGGCCTAAACATACTCAAAAGAAATTTTATCGCCCAACGACGTCCTCGACAGACAACACATGCCAGAATCCGAATCGTTTGTAAAAATTTGCAGTGGGTATTGCAGGGGATCGTTCCAGCTTCCCTAAGATTACCGGTCTTATGCTTGACCACACGACCACCATTGCATGAAACGTATGAGGAGATGAAATAGCATACATGGTCTTATGCACCTGACAGCAATTGTAAAGTTAAAATACCTGCATTTACATACACACTCACCAGATTTTGTGAGGTGGTGAGGTTTCCCACATTAGCCTAAGCAGCATTTTACAGACAGAAACAATACATGCTACACACCGATGCAAACACAATGTAAAGGAAAATAGTCATACATACTTACCAACCAGCACAAGCACAGGGGTGCTGTGTATGTTAAACAATTCTAGTCCAGACCATATCAGCACAACAGAACGACATCATTACAAACAGAATTCACCATCACATTCAGCCATCACTCATAACACTAGCAGCGGCCGACCCGACCGTCGTTGCATGATCCATAAGGGTCAAAGTCATAGAAATTTTGTTGTTGTAACTAATCAGTGTTATATTTTATCATTTGATTTATAGGGCCCTATTGTTACATGTGTGTGTGCATTTATGCTTTTGTGCAAATGTACTATATTCTTATGTGTATATGGTGAATACTTTTGGCCCATGCCTGCCCGTTCGTCAGTGTTTTATGGCAGTTGTTAGTTTAACCTGGGGTTAACCTAAGTACAGTTGGGAAACGTAGCCAGATGTAAAAGACACTCTCCATCCAATTACCTTTAACTACTCGTCTTTTAAAACAGTTCAAACTTTAAATAAAAGAAATACATTTTACATGGCATCACTAGAACCACTACTGGTATTAAATGGATGATACAATAATAATGATATTACTTTAAGTGATGGTGCACAATAATAATATTGACTCAAATACTATATTCGCAACCTAACTTCCTAATACAGACCTATCCTGCATCCAGAACATAAGCATCTTACCACTGAGTAATAGGTGAACTCGGCACTCGTAAGGAGGCTCTCTCCGGACTTGGCGTCGTGGTACCCTTGGCTCAGCTTCTCGCAGCATAGTGCAGTCTTGAGAGTAAACATATTGAATGGCGACAGAAGGGCATGCTGAGGGGGGGGGGGGGGCGGCGCATTTCTCGCACCTGCTTTTATAGAACTGGCCTGGGTTCTCCCTCTTCATGTCACCCCCGGTCTCTTCGTACCTCCACTATCATGTCCCGCTATGGCCGCTACAGCTGTGGTTCCCGAGTCCGCTTGACACACCTTCAACCCTCGGGACGGGGCCGTAGGAATATCCCCTTTCACTGGAAAAACAGTCGTCCTTGGATGTGGACGAAGTCGTGTGAGGCATGGTGTGGAGCTGTAGATAAGGGTGACGCCTTGCTCTGGGGAACCCGTGGCCATGCAGTATGGTCTCGGAGGAGCCTTTCTTCCTCTAGAGGTGCGTTAGGTGCCAGGTCGATTGCAGTGGTATTGTCCTAGAGAACCTTTGTAAGTGTCCTTAACACACTTATTTGTTTCGAGCTCTCATGGATACAAAATAAGCCTGGCTAGTCTGTTTGGCCGCTTAGATTTATTACGTTTGATGACGTTTGTCATAAGGACATATGTACTTTATGAGCATTCATATACTTTGGTATGCCCTTAGGACTAATTTTTACTATGGAAAAAAAAGTTTACTAAGCTAATTTTTTCCAAATGCTATTACATGTGTTATTCGTAACTACCATTGTTACTCTGGAAAACATTTGTGCACCATGATGGCTAGTTTTCATTGAACAATATTTGTGTTAATCATGTAAATTTGCAACAAACTTGTATGCACAAATTGTTTTGTGTCGTAACAGGGATAGGGTTGTGTTCGGCTACACATTAAATAGCTATGCTACATTTGGCCTCCCTCTAGGCGCCGATCACTGGACTGTGGTTGGAACGTATTGTGCACACTGTGATTTGACATGCCACAGCAGTGGTTATGGATAAAATTCTGTACTATATTGCCGTGCAATTTCTAAGGCAACTATATTATTTGCACTGATAAGTCACTTACTTTTTTTGCAGTCTTATCCTTTTGTGTACATTGAATTTTGAAATAGTCTAAAACTGACTTATATACTTAATATTAACCCTGATATAAAAGCATTTTAAATTAAAATACTTTGTGCATTTGCATGCAAATAATTCCTACTACTTTGTACATTGAGTTGGAGTTTATCTCTTTTCTGTATTATGTTTAACATTATACAAAATTTGATCTTGATGATGGATATTTTTTCTAGTATATTGCAATATAGATAATTAGCTTATATACATGATTCATACATGCCCTGGGGCTATAGAGATGATTAGTGCAATTGGTACCAATGTATTCGTGCTAGCGGTGCTATCTATTGGTGTCTCTTGCAAGTCTGTATGAAAATTACAGAGTCAGCAACTCTACTACCTCTGTCATCTTCCTGTGACATGGATTGCAGGGTATGTCGTTATTGACGTGCCTGATATGTGACTACGTGTGTTGACAAATAATTTATTTCATCATACAATCATTCTGTTTTTTGCATGAGTATAAGTGTTATCAATGTTATTCCTTTAACGTCGTTACAGTAATACTTTATGTGTGCTTTCAATGCAACCTATGTGAACTGCATTCTGTTTGTGCCTGGAGTTCGTGTGTGCCATCTGGCTGAAGTTCTGGCAATCTCGTGCATTGTTAACATCGTGATGTTATTGAGATAATATTGTGTGTGATATTAACAACAGTGAACTTGGCGTTAGCTTAAAAATAGTGTGCGTTGTCACATTCTCACCTTTCTTCCGTGTGATGGATTATCATATGGCATACGCCTGTACCGAGTGGCTTAACTTATAATCTTCAACATGTGTTGTAGCGTAACAGTGTGTTTACAGTGTCTGCATGAGTACTATTTTCTAGCACACATTATAAGTTTTCTGCACTACATTCAATATTGTCTACTCTGTCATGCCTGTCTCTTGTGCCATATGCGATACTGTATTCGCCGTTGGGCATGACTTACATTATATTCGGCACTTGAACTCTATTTCTATTATTACATCTCGTTGTTTTTGACAACTTGTGACTAACTAAAGTTAACATTTTTATTTGGTTATGTGTCTTGTATGCAGTGTTCAACTATCTTAGTGCTGCATTTCTGTCGTCAGCGAGCGCCATCAACAAGGCGACACCCTATGTTTGGATACACATTGTTTACCTTTGTCACATGTGGCTCATGCTGTCTCCATGTGCCCTTCATCTTCTTGAAAAGGTAGGTCTACACTTCTACTTATTTAAGGCATGCTGCATTATTTTAACCAATAAAAGGGAAATTTTAATGATCTTTACGTAAAAGGCTGCTAGTATGAATAGCATTAAAATGATAACTGCTGATGCTGTGTAGTTGTAGTTTTCCTGACTTAAAATGGAAAATACTGTGTCAGTTGGGATTGCAGTGGAATAGTTTGTGCGTTGATATATGTGTATCTTAGGAAGTGTGGCATGAGATATTTTCCAATATATATTTAAGGTATTCGTTATGTTGTAGAAATATATGTCAATATCCATAATTAATTGTGGTAATTCAAACTGGTTTTTAATGATCCAGTGGATCGGTATTCCGGTATGTATAGTCTGTGTTACTGGCACTTGTTAGTGACAAATATTTTTGGATCTATGATAATAGTATTGATAACCGATAGTTGACATCCACATGGTACTTGTATTTCCATGTTTCCGATTTCATCATTCGCAGATAGCTGTTAAGGGATGGGTTATAACAAAACATTCGGAATTCCTTGGATGGGTTTGTGAGTACCTATTGATGTGGGAATATTGCTGTCAAGTTAAATTTTTGTCTTGCTTACATAAGTTTTTTAACTTAGTTAAAATTTGGAAGACTATGCCGCTGAATTACTGCCTTTACGCATTTGTATTCGTCACTCGCTACAGATTCTTTCGGAATCTGGAATATATATTCTTTATTTTCCGGTGTTTACTGGATTTCTTCAATACTGCTTACTTGTTCATTAATTGCAATTCGTGTATTAGGAGTCTGAGTCATGCATGTTTCGTTCTGCAATGCATAATGTGTGCTGATTATTTGAAAAATATGCCACTCGCAATCGGCGGTTTTTTGTTTTACTTGGGTTTTTAGCAGTGTGTGAGTACTTGATAATGTGCATTCGGTAATAACATTGGTGTACTACTCTAAAAGCCTTTATTTAGGGAAACTGAGTTTCAAATTGACGTGATGGACATTTGCTTCTAACTGTGTATGGTCTGCAACAAGTTGATCCATTGATACTGCTTGTAATGGCAATCTATTTTGTGCTGCATTAACTGTAGCTTTTTCTGTCTGCAATGTTAATTTTGCTATCTCGTCTTTTTATTTCACTAACTCTGAGTGAAATTTTTCTTCTTCTGAGTTATTTGTTGCTTTGTTGAGTGTTTTAGTATATCTATGTATGCCTAATTCAACCCTTTTGAGATTGTTAGTAATTTGATCTAGTGAATAGTGGGTTGTATTTTCTCCTGTAATACTGTAGGTCCTCAATGTGTTTCTGACAACTTTCTTTTAACTGTTGTCTTTTTGTATACAGAAGCTGATTATAATTCTCAATATCATCTGTGGAAGTAAAAATAGCTTTTAATTTGTGTTTAGTATCCCGCCATATCATTTCTCCCAATGTAGTCTGTACTGTGATTTCGTAAGCTCGTTTTGTTGTGGCTTTCAAATAGAATTTGATACATCTGCATTTTTCATTTTCAATTCAACCATTTACATCCCTGGCTGGCTGAAATTATTCTAAACATTCCATTATGTTTTCGTGGTTTTCTCCCGCGAATGTCGGAAATTTCTCCGCTTGGTTTATTACTACTCGTATGTGCTGTGGATGTCCCATATTGCGTAGGTATTCCTCTTGTGTTAGTGATTTTGCGTATATTGGTATATATGATTATTCTGTGTTTTCATAAATATTTTGTATTTCCAAGCTTGTCTGTAATTCTGCTAATGATCTAGGTGTAAGATATCCGCCAGAGCTGTTGTCGACTGGGTGGGGATGTGTGTCTGCACTAACGTCTGTATATGCAGAGCCTGGGCTGGTGTTTAATGAGTGATCAAAATTTGGTTCCTGTTGTAAATTTGCGTGTTCTAGCTATCTTTACTTTATAGTCCGTTCTATGTCTGTCGAATCTAGTGTCAACACTTTCACAATTTTATTTATTGTAGATAGCCCTGATTTGCTACGCATGTTCATGAATATTCAATAATGTATGTAGGTGTGACCTGTATGCCATACTGCTAATTCTATAATTTATATCATACAAGCAATATAACGATGTTCCACAATTTGCAAAACAAACAATGTGCCTAGCAATTATTTTGTAGTCTTTTGCATTGAATTCAATTTCAGAGCTGAAAAGAAAATCCGTTATTCCAGCATGCATTAAAATGTATAAACCATAAGCGTACTAAAAAGCAACTACCACAATCACACAAGTGCAGAGTGTGAGTTAAATGATGCTAGACCAAACCAGGCTGCCATAGTCAGAACGACCGCCTTACGAGACAAAATCATTGCATATTTTCGTGTACTGGGTCTTCAATGCTCAGGGGACAGTCATACTCTGACTTCAACACCTATTGAGCCTGCAACTACGCTATCTCTCTGTCCTGTGCACCGTGCCTTCTTACTTACAGGCAGACATATTCTTTCCGACCTTCTTTGCCCCTACTTTGCCCCACACCTCCGCTCGCCAGCTACCTCACAGGTTCCAGACACCGCAGCAGTGCACTTGTGTAAGCCGATAAACACCCTCCCACTCCAAATCGTTCACCATCCCGCGACACAAGGTCGAGTTTCCTACTCTCAGATACAATGGTTAAGCACAGCCTGATGATTGTAGCATACATGCATGCAGTTCCATCCTCCACAGCTCAAGAGTTGTTACTCTGTACTTACTTACGTAAGAAATTTCTCGATGCTGAGCATGCACCACAGCTCTGCGCCTCAGTTACAGCCCCACCTCCCCCCCTCCATCCTCCAGCCATCCCCTTGGTCCAGTGAAGGCAGGTGCGCGGCGGCTAAACACCGCCTGGGCCGGCCAGCCAGCTATGTCGTAAACACGATTTATACCAGTGAGATTATGCCTCGCGCTCTCTACAGTGTAATTTTTTGCCAACAGAAAATACAGCCAGTACAGGTCATAATGAGTAAGTAAATGGACTCGTGCGATACAGACATGTACTGCCTACAGCTCTCGTTACACAGCGAACCAAGCATATTCAGTACTTGGGTTTGACAAAGAAAAAGAAATTGTCATATTGACTCTTAAGCATGTCATATATTGTACTGAGAATGTACCAACTCTCCAGTATCCTACTCTCATCCGCTATAATGCACAGCTATGCGCCCACGACTGGGTATTGTTTTAATTGCGATTGTTGATCATCGTGGATGACGATGCGAGGGCTCGGGCGAGGGCTCAGGTTACAGTTGCCTGCGTTGAACGTGTTGCGACGTTGCACGCAATAGTGAGTGAAGAGATTTGGACAGCTCTTAACATCGAGATCTTGAGAGCCGATGAGAGTGAGTATGGAGCAATGCCGGAATGAAGGGTGGGGAAACGGGAGATCCCCGATAATACCTGTCGATCAACAGTATCGTCTGGCGCGATTCCCACATGCGAAAATTTTGAGTGAACCGGCCGGCAACTGAACCCGAATCGCTATGTTGGGAGGCTAGCAGTTTAATCGCTCAACCACCGTGGCCCCCTGCCTGCAATAGTGGTCCTTCTGGCGCCCTTCCTGGCTGGGCGTGCTAACTTATCGACCACCACAGCAGCCTGAAATAAAAAAAATCAGGGCATTTATCAAAAAGAATCATTACCTCAACAAATAATGTGCCGAATTCGCTATGAACTAATGTTATATATATTCTGAAAACTTATTTTGTTCTAATGACTAAGGGGGGACGAGAGATCTCCGAGAAAACAGGCCGAACAGAATCCCATATGATTTTCAAATTCAAAAATCCGGGAACGACCCAACGAGAATAGAACTCCGTTCTGTCAGAAATTTACATTCGGGGATGCCAGTTGCCTCGTTTATTCAAATCACACATCTCACAAACAAATAGCGTACTGATCTAATGACATTCTGAAAGCATATGCACGGACAATGCATTTGTAGACATGTTTGGACTGTGTGACGTCAAGGCTCAGAACCGGAAAAATCCCACCGACCAACGACATAATCCGACACGATTTCCATTTGTGACTTGGCCGGGGACAGAACTCGGTTAGCCGTGGTGGGAGGCGAGCGTGTTTAACAGTTCAGCCTCGAAATGAAAACAGACCGGACATCTAATATAACATAAACCACACATGTGTGTCGAATTTACTATGATCAAATGCCATATTCTGAAAGATAATTTCAAAGGAATGGGGGGGAAAGAATGTTCTCCGACGAACGACATCGCCCGACACGAATGCGACATAAATAAAATCGAGGACAGACTCCGCCAGAAATCTAACCCTGTTCTTAGGTGTAAGGATCGTTCGTGTGGTCAACTTGAAAAAAGGCTTTGTTACTAGATGTTAATTATAAATGGGATATTATAATGTATAGACAGAATAATAGTATTAAATGCAGCCTGGGAGTGTGTTAGAGTTCGTGAGGGATGGAGGGCTTAACGAAACTCACGGGCAATATCCGCCGACTAACGGCATCGACGGGCAATTTCAACATGCAAAAATCTGGGACTGACCCCGCCGAGCATAGAACCTCGTTCAGAGATGTCGGGTGCCGTGCTTATTCAAATCACACATCTCACAGACATGATATATAATGTGCTGAATTTACTGTGATCTGAAAGCGTATGTACAGCCAACACATTTTTTAGACCATGTTCGGATTGTGGGGAAGTCAAGAGCTGTTAACACCCAGCATGAACAGAGGTGTCCCAAATATATATCGCATTGTGGTCATCTCCGAGACTTCGAGAAGGAAAGATGTAGTGTGGGCACATCTCAGCGCTAAAATGAGTATACACTATTCGCAGCCTAGAGATATAGAACTTAACCATCAATTGTGATAATTATATATTTGGCACAGTTATTCACGTGGCATGTTAGCTGACGTTTTTCCTTGATGTGGGAGGATACGTGCCCCCCTATGCCCATTGTCAAGAGCTGCCCTCTGCTCATACACCACTACGCAGCGATATCTGCTGGAATGTCCAACAACAGGAAACATATTATTTTAACAGCGGTCGCAGAAGTACGACGTGGAAAGGGGAACCACTTAAGATCATACATTTAAACCATTAGTCATTCGTGAGAAAAAACTGATGAATATCTAAAGAGAAAAAAATTAGTTTTAAATATATACCAATCTACACATGCAACAAATGTTGTACGCTATGGTAGACCAACAAATAATTGCAGTCGCCATAAGTTTTATGCTTCTACATACATGTATTTTTCCCACTAATACACACATTGTCAGGTTGGCCGACCGGTTAAAGGTGCTTCAGTTAAGGTCTGGTTCCCTGTGCGGGGAGTGTGGATTCGATTCCCACACATGACAAATATTTTTTCCAATGAGTCAATCTATATGGTAACAGAACTGTAATTCTTGTCCACTTCCTTGCTGGTGAAGGTTTTTCGCAGTGTGTTCACTCTGCATCCTTGCTGGTATGTATAGTGTTTCCCATGTTAGTTAAAGATTTCGTGTGTGCATAAAAACGAGGGTAGGCTATATATGCAGACACATGAACTCTCTGGCTCATTCTCAGTTAGTCTGACGTTCGAGCTCTGATTGATTTAAGAGTTCATCATTTTAGAACAGCTACTTGTACTGTAGCTACAAAACTATTCGTGGAGGCACCATGAAAATGATGGCATTCTGATCTAGGGCTCAGAAGATTGTATGAGTTATTGTGGCATATTGGGAACTTAACTCACTCGCAGCAATCGACAATGAATCTGAGCCCGCATACCTACCCAAATAATTCCTTCTAACATATGCGCAGCATTAATTAAAATGTGTTACAAATATCTACCTGCATATCTGCAACAGGATGACGAGATACCTCACTGTCTCCCATGTACAGAGTGTTTGCAAGGATGTAGTACTGTTATGGACACACCACATCCTATGGGTTGGTGTAATGCATGTTGGAAGATTGCTGAAGGAGAATCCAACACTGATTACTACCCTTAGGAACTCACGAAGGATACAGACATATATATATATATGTGTACCTGGAGCAGCTGTAAGGTCGTGGTAGTTGCCGACACAGGTACGGCTGAAAGTCACCATCAAGCTCACAGTTGTGTCCCTCGGAACACTTGGTGCAGTGGTAGAGGTGGCCTAACTTTAGCAGGGTGCGCTCTCACACTCTTTAGGCAGTAGGAGCTATCCTGGCTGTGGTTGGTGATAGACATGAAGCTCAAAATAGTAGTAGTTAAAGTAGCAATATGATGGTTTTAGTATAGGTAGGGTGGATCAGTTACATCCCAAATTCGTAGAGTGAACAGTGCTCTTCTTCGATAATAGAGGACAATTGATTGTGTTGCTATTGCAAGAAGACACTTTCCTAAAGCTGCCATGGTTGTCGACGTAACACCGGTTGTCCGTGCAATGCGAAGTGTGGTTATATGTATTGTAAAGAATGTAAATCACATTTTCGATGGGGTGATAGTTTCAAAATGCATATTAGAACATGCAAAGAACTACTTACTGCATGTAGCAGACAGTAATTTTTGATAATAAAGCCTGTCATATTTGGGGGATACCTCTGAAAAAAAACCGACATCAATCAAGACAATGTGCCCAATCGTGAAATCAAAGGCAGCACCAGCTCCTAGACACTGATGATTTTTTTGTGGACATTTTCACATGCCTACACTGCGAAGAGACTAATGAAGCATAAATGAATGTTGAATCCATATCGCAGATGATATCGATGTGGTAAGTGTCATGGTTTCTGCACTCATACAGACAGTTTAAACATATATATGAAAAAGTGCAAAGATATTGAAACTTCTAAGCAACAAACTTGTGATGACCAGTTGCCTGCCGTATCGTGTAGTGGTACATCAACGTCCGACCGAAACGAGCCTTCATGGAGGAGGAAACAGTGTCACTATTGTGGTAAGATCTTTATTAGAAATAGCAATGCACGACGACAGGAGATCTACCTGCGTACCAGTGAAGTAAACCAGATATACTAACTAACTTAATTGGTGTTTAGGGAATGCCTAAATCCCACTGACAGAATATGTACATAATAAATGACATGTGGGATGCCAGAATCGTCAATTTGTTGTTGCTATTCGAAGAGTGAACATCGAAGATGGAACATACTTCAGAAACCCATTTGTGCAGGTTCTGCAAGAAGTTGTTTTCTAACAGCTGCCATGCTCGTCGACATGAGACTGGTTATTCTATGAACACGAAGCAGTCTACCTTAACGTATGAATAGTGCAAGTCTCGATTTGCATGGCATCATAACTTAAAAAGGCATCTTGCAACATGCGATGGACTCTCTCTCATGCCAGCTAAGCGGTGTATGTCCTCAATGGGTACGCTCTCGCCATCGAAAATGTCAGACCTGTAAATTGCAAATAATTCTCCACAAGCATCAGGAGTATGGACAGCACCTGCTATATTGGATACTAGTACAATGTCACCATTGGCAATACCGATACTGGACATGTACGATTCTCCACAGGCATCATGCCACTTATGTTGCTACTGCGGCAAGACCTTTAGTATGTGTTACAGTGCCCATCAACATGAGAAACCTGGAGCATGTTCGAAGAAGTCGAGCTGGGTCCTATTAACTCGTAGCTGTTATAAGTGTGGTCGTGAGTTTACATGTTATCAACCAGCAGGAAGTGTTACAGCCGAATTGTCATGCAATATAGCGGAGTACCAGGTAAAACTATGTCGTGAGGTAAGTGACAACTATGGAAATAATTGCGCACATGAAAACATCCTACACCACTATCTGTTGCAAGTGTACGAAATGAGAATGGGTTCATTGCGAAAGAATCTGTTTTCCATGGTCTAATGAAGAAGTATTTTGTAACAGGCATTGCGAAAGATATCTGTACATATCTTAAGCATATGAAGCAGAATATTATCGATGAACTTAAAGATGAGATGGAAAAATAAGGTGTGATAAAATATAATATATGGTTTGAGTGTCAATATACCAAACCAGAACCACACGACAATGAATTTAGTCAGAGAGCCTTCAAGACATCGAATGTGCCTCTGCATAACATGCACGATATCGAAAACAATGTGGAAGCAAGTATACAGAAAATTTGTCACGAGGAAGAAGAGTACATAGTAAAGGGTTCCTGTTGGACATTACAAAGGATGGATCAGCTATGGTTGAGACCGAATTCACATAGGCAACTTTGCAAGTACGTGCATACTCCACTACATAGAGAATTATGTCATTGAGTCATCTTCGATTGGCAGAATGGATGTATACATTATTGCAACCATAGAAACATCTGACCGTGATGTCGTCGTGCACGAGACGAACGATGACACAAATACTTAGTGGTAATATGGACGCCATCGGTGTTTCCCAATCACCGCACTACTGAGACTCAGGGTTCTCAGGGATGCCTTGGGTTCTGTGTGTCTGTCACACCCGTGACACGACTTGCTTTTATTATTATTGCTCGTACAGATCAATGTGCCAATTAAATTATGATACTCTCGGTCATAACTAGCCAATTCTGCTTTGGTGCTCCTCTGCCCGCAATTAATCTAGCGAATGCCTAGATGAATGATCTCAGCGAGGTGCGTGAAAGCACTGCCTTCACAAGGGAAGAGGGCCGACAGCTGCTAGGGAGGACTGACAGTTTTTTCCCTGAAGACAGGACATGGTGAATTACAAATGAAACCCTTGATTAAATCATTTTAACACATGTGACTACTTGGCATCACTAACGCAAACTCCCCTGGGCTCGCCTGCCAGCACGTGGGTAGTGTGGTGACAGCCTATACACATAGCCGGCTAGGACGGAAGTAATTGCACCGTACACAAATTGTAAAATTACACAAAATACATAAAGGACCTTAAAATATTATGGGGCACAAGATGAGTATTCACAATAAACACACACATGTGTGAAAACAAGCTTAGGTGGCGTGGATGCCACTGGATAATGTTCGTAGTGGACCACATTGTGCAGGTGAAATTGCAATATTTATTCTCGAAAATGGCAAATTAAACTCAGTCAAAATATTATTCTGAGAGAGAAAATTATCCTCTTTACGATTTAAGTGATTGTAGGTGTGTAGCATGCTTGGTGGCAGTAAAATCTAACATAAACATGACCGCATGGTCAAGTACATCAGCATCAATTACACGAAAAAAAACATTGAACCCTGAATGAAACATACATAGAACCAGGAAATAAATTGTAGCGCACATGATTTTATGCAAATAAACTCTGAAACTGCATGGATGGTGCAGATATCGACTTGGCATAGGTTAGCCATGTACTTATACATGAAATTGCCATAAAATATTCAAAAATGAAAATGCCCTTAAAATACATACATAAAAACGAAACCCTTAAAATTATGATTAGCAATAATACAGAAATTACACTGAAACGCCACTAACATAAGCGGGTGGAGCCTGATTCAAGTTGCGCGGGTCACGTGACCTCTCCGATATCTTTCTCCTCTCTCCTCGATTAAGTTTGAAAAATACCACAAGGGCGAAATAAATTATTTAAACGGAAGCATTATGCTGGGGAATTGTCTGGAAAAACGTACGCAAGCAAAGGTTGACTGGTAAACTAAATTAACTATGGAAACCTACATCAGTGAACAAAAGTTGTAGTGTGCACATGACAGTGCCTTACCTCGCCAGCTCCCTGCAACAGACTGTCCAGAGGCAAGCATGTCACGGTTCTACCATGGCCTACGGGGTTCACATAAGCAGAAGTGCTATGCACGCCGAATAAAATATTTATACTTTGAAAAATAAAAGTGGCACAAATAAAATATGTATTACATTTTTATTATTTTCTTATGAATTTTCATATTAATTCAGAGTCTCTTTATTACAGCATTCACACCGGAATATCAGTGTTCTTAATCTCGGTGCTGTAGGCACTTTGAATTTCATAACCAAAATTTTCACAACAACAAAAAACAATTCAAAATATTTCAAGACAAATTAAACCCTGCAAACACGAATATAAAATACATTTTCACCTGCAAAACATTCTTGACGTGAGAGTTAAATATTATTGGTCTCTTTGTGCACGTGCATGGACATGTGACACATGCGTGGTGAGTGCCGTCATGGGCTCTAGCACCGCTGACTGTTAGCAGGCATCAACCAGTGGTTACACAGAACTTCTCGATGTCGGTACTGCATGAGGGGTCAGCCATGATGGGCCAGCTCTGAGGGGTCAGTTATAAGGGGTCGGCTGTGAGGGGTTAGCACTGTATACGAACTCCACGACACTAGCACATGCAGTGCAACGATTTTGTATAATCAATAATGTAAACCACTTTTCGCTTGACTCGAGACAGAATACAGTTTAGGTATGACACTTGACAATTCACAGAATTAGCACAGGGGCAGTTGCCTGCTTGAAGTGCAATCCTGCTGGGCGAAGGACTAGCTACAATGACTGGTACAATGCATAAATTTAGCTGACGTAATGTGTGTTATTAGGTACAGAGCACAAATGCTAGACATTATGTATGTATGTGTGTATATATATATATATATATATATATATATATATATATATATATATATATATATATATATATATATATACCCATGCTGCTACTGTGGGAAGACCATCATTTTTCGTGTTTCACATGAAGATGTCACAAGCTGACACAAAGCCTACCATAGAGTGTGCCTCTATGGATGTACCTTTCCCCATGATTAGAAAAAATTATTGCCCATGTGGGAAGATTTTCAGCGATGCGATGCTCGTCGTCATAAGAAAAGAAAATGTTTAAAAAAACCGACCTCCATAATACTAACATGCGATATGTGTGGCGCGACATTTAATAGAAGCGATTATCTAAACAGACTCACTGGTATGTGTAAAGGTAACAAACCTTACCACGACACGAGACAGCATGACAAGGCTAGCAGATTCATCATGTACACTAACGATAGTCCGAGCACCCACAACATTATGCGGGATGCATGGTGTTCCAATCCAGTGTGCGGAGAAGGATCTACGATTGTTGTAGATCATAAACCATACAGATCATCAGAAGTTGTGAACAACACTCCTGCTCTACAAACATGTAAAGTGAAAAACGAAGGTGCTACCCATAAAGCTGAGAAAGACAATGAGACCTCCAAGTCTGCTGAGAAGGGCAATTTGACCTCCAATTCTGCTGGTGATGATGCATATTCTATTGATGACATGCCAACATCTGCAAAGCGAAAGTGTGTTGCTGAGACCTACTTGCAGTTGGGACAGATGACACGTGAATTCGAACCTAGTACACCATGCCAGAGGTTTCTCACAACCTACCAAACTCATAAGAAGAAGAAAATAGATGCAGACATGTACCGTGAATCTTCCGCGAAGAGTGACGCGAAGTCTGGAAAATCTGGAGACCCTAATGGCCTAGTTGATATACTACGGTGGTTGGTTTCATTGCAGTGTTTCGGGTATCTGTCTCTTATAGGAGAGATAAATTCATATATTGATGAACTGTGAGCTGGAGGCTTTATTGAATGAAGCGTGTGTGGGATTTGGTTATGTTTATAAAGAAGAATAAAGAAAAACAACAATAAATATTTTATTTTAATTCCTGGCATTTAAGAAATGTACCTACTGCTATGTGTTAGCCATTTTCTTGCTGCACTCGCTTCCCAGTGGACGACACTTGTTCTTATGTATAGAGGTTAACACTGCAGGTAAGCACAGCGGACCACCTTGTATGCTATGCTGAACATGCAATCACAACTTTTGTGTCGGCATGTATGAAATTATTTACTAAAAGTATTTCCACAAACATTGATACTGTAATGCTTGCAGCGACTCTTCAAATGCCGACGCTGACTGTGTTACTTGACCATTGATTCCATATTCATATTGTAGTAGAGTAAACGATCACACATTGGAACCGTATGTTTGAAGAGACTTCAGATATAATGCTATAAATGGTATGTCTTCGACCACTGATTCCATCCGTTGATACATGCTTGTTCACACTACAATCTAGGTTAAGATGCTCGTTTCGGGTTGCCTCAGACTGCAGGTTGTGTCTGGTGCAAACATCAGTGTGGTTTCTGGACAGGATACCTTATCCGAGAGTTCGCTGTGTGAAGTTGACCTCTCAACTTCTTGACACGCATTCATCTTTCCATGTTGGAGGTGTCTTGGCTAAAGCTGCTGCTCCCTACAGTAGTGTCACACAACCGCTCCTCAAATGTGATGTGACTGTAATGGTAGCACTACCTTGACAGTCAAGAATCTCTTCATCCTGTTGCAGGTAGGTGTTTGTAGACAGATTTTATTTCATTTCGTGCATATGCGAGAAGGTATTCTTTAGGCATAGTATCAGTATGAGCTATAATGATGTCGTGCATTAAAGCATTTACTAAAGGTATTTACACACTGGTAATGTTGAGTTGCAAGTATTGAAGACTCAGTAGATGAGTGCAGGACAGAGGCAGAGTAATACCACCCGTAATTTCGGACACTTAATGCTAGTTTGTGTTGGCCAATTTCGGGCTGCCTCAACTGTTGGTTGTGTGTGAGTGTGTGGCACATACATCTGCATGGTTACTGGGTGGAAACTACCTGTAAGTACATGCATTAAAGGTTCGAGATCAAGCCCGAGACAGAGTATGACAGGCTGTAATTATGAAGGTGCTTTACACGAATGCAGGATGGAAACGCTCTGTAAATACATGCATTGAAGGTTTGAGCGTGGGCCGGAGACAGTGTTTGACTACTTGTAATTGCGAAGGTGTGGTACACATGTGCAGTTCGGAGAAATAGTATGACTGTCTGTAATTACAGACACTGCTGGTTGTGTGGTTGCTGATTGGAAATATGTTACCTTATCCGAACTTTCACTGACTAGCCTGCGAAGTTTGCCCCTCAACTAGCTACGTAATCAACTCAGTCTTCATTCGAACACGTCCTGCTGTGTGTATGCAAGGCACACATACACACTTATTCCATCCACATCGTATGGGTAGGTTTTATAGACGAGAACTCTTTGTGATGTTTTGGAAATGGGACCATGTTTCCCCCGACGAACGATTCTCTATTCACTGCGGGCGAACATGCAATGTCAGCATGCATTTCCAACTCTCTATGAGAATTGAACCTGTGATAACATTATTTTCAAGAATGGTACACTGTCTCCTCCACCATCTGGGTATATGCATTAGTTCCTTTCAGTTGAATACAAGTAAGTAGGTTTCGTCAAGGGGTGGTGGCGATGTACTACTTGCAGGTGTCGAGTTGCTTTCTTGGTCGGTTATATATACCGTTCATGGAAAGGCAGGATGGGATTTGCTTCCAGTCAGTTCACAATGGTGAGATGTACTCGTGCCCTATAGTTCTTCACTGCTACACCCGTTAAGGTATAACATATGCATTTTGCACCTGTGGAGTTCATACTTACCATTATCTTTGCATCGAGTCTCTCTCTCTCCTGCACTGCTTCTGATGTATGTTATTTCATATTTGCTTGTGATACTAGGTTGTCTGGCATCAGCGAGGGCTGTGTATGTGATGTACAGAGTATCCTTAATTACAGTCTCGGTACAAAACGAACCACGAGTGCTGTGTGTGTAGGCCGATCCCCTGGACCCGAGTGGTGGTGGAAGGTACAGAATAACTGCGAGCATTGAAGGTACGATTGTAGGTTGGAGAGAGAGACAGTATGACTGTGAGTGCAGTGTATGACTGGCTGTAAGTATGCACATTGAAGGTTCGGTACAGGCTGTGAGTGTCTGTAATTACCACCATTGAAGCTGCGGTACACATGTATGCAGGTCGGAGATAGAGAATGACTGTCTGTAATTACATGTTGGGTCATGAAGTCGGGCTGCCTGGAAGGTCCGGTACACGAGTGCAGGTCGGCGACAAGAGTATGACTACCTGTCCGACAGACGGGTCGGCCGATGCTAGGGATGGCTGATGATTACTTTTCGTAAGAAGGTCGCTAGGGCAGCCTTGTCTTGCCTAGCACCATAAAACAACCTGCGCTTTTGCTGGTTGGTAATTACTTATGACTATATTCCTTTTACATCAGTCTGTAGTAGTATTGAACTTATCATTCATGCACAGTTCACAATGGTACTTTTTTTTGCCTAATATAACTCGATACTCGTGCATTGGTTGGTAATAGTTTCGCTTCAGTCAGTTCGTAAGGAAGGCCTTGTAGTGCCGTAGCACCCGATGCTTGTTGGCAATTAATTGAATTTCCTCATAATGGAAAGTGCGTGTGACTTGGCTGGTCTGGAGCCCTGATACATCTCTCTATCTCTTTCTCGGCTCGTATTCAGGTCCTTCCCTTTCAATTGTCAGTGGACTGCTTGGGCTACCTTACGGATCACGCAACGACAACCAGGACAGTCGCTGCTAGTGTTGTGAGTGATGATTTCGGTTTGTAATGAGGTCGTCCTGTTGTGCTGATCTGGTATTGACTAGCATCGTTTAACATTCACAGCAACCCCTGCACTTGTGCTGGTTGGTAAGTGCGTATAGCTATTTTCCTTTACAGTGTGTTTCCACCAGTGTGTAGCCTATATTGTTCCCCCCAGTCGAATTCCACATTGGCTAAGGTGGGAAATCTCGCCACCTCATGAATTCTGGTGAGTGTGTAGGCCAATGCCAGTATTTTTACTGTACAATGTTGCCTGTTGGATAGTCTGATGTACGGTATTTCGCCAACTACAAGTCTCATGCAATGGTAGTTGTGTGGTTAAGGCATCAGACTGGTAACCCAAGGGAAGTTGGAACATTCTCCAGCACCTCCTCCATTAATTTTTACAAACGATACGCACCCTTGCATGCGATGTCTGTCGAGATCGTCATTGGGCTGTAGCATATCTGTTGACTGTATGTAGGTTCATGCTAGTATTTTTACCTACACACAATGTCTGTCGACGACGTCAGCCGAGTCCAGAAAGAGAAATTATACTCACTGGCTTGTGGAAACGAGTCTGATGAGTGTATATGTTCTCCTGACCGCACAATATGTGTCGAGGACATCATTAGTGAGTCCGGTGGTCGTCGTCTTTCTTTTAGTTTTCTTGGGTGATGTCTATGTTATGAATTTGGTAGATGTTTCTTAAACAATTCGGAAATTTAAAGGAAATATTCTTATAGCTTCATCACTGGGATTCGGAATGAGTGCTTCGCTGCAGGGATTCGGAATTGACAGGGTGCACAGTCACTTAGAATGAGTAGTAGGTGGGAGCACTCAGAATAAACCAAGGTATTGGGAATGACAGAGCATGATGCTCGATAGTTATGATTATTGGTACTTGTATCTTACACAGTTTGGAAGTTACATCCAACTATGGTTATTTATGGACGCTTGTGTCATATTTGATGTAAGGGATTGTGCTTGACCCCTCAATCCTTTTCTTTGTTGGGGGACGATGCCCATGCTATCTCTACTGGGTAGGAAATTACAGCCAACTATGCTTATATATGTTTTCTTAGGTCAAACTTGATCCTCGCTCCTTTTCATTGTCTGGGGTGATGTCTACATTATGATTTTGGTAGTTGAATCTCAAATGCTTCGGTAATTATAGTCGAATATGCTTACAATTAGACATAGGATGTACTTGACTCTGCGACACTTCTCGTCATCTGAGGTTATGCCAATGTTATGAATGCAACAACTATCTTTTATATTTCAGCAATTATAGTGACCTATGCTTATAAGTAGAATGTACTTGACCTTGCGAGCCTTCTTGTCATCTGGTGGGGTGATGCCTATGTTATGAATTTGAAAACTATATCTTCAACTGTTCGGAAATTCCAACAAACTATGCTTATGTGTATACATAGAACATTCGTGTTCTTGCGAGCCTTCTCATCGTCTGGGGTGATGCCTATTTTATGCATTTGCCAACTACATCTTCAACTGTTCGGTAATTGCAACCAACTGTGCTTTTCAGTAGACATATTTCATACTTGATACGTCGGTCATTTCGATGTCTGAGGTGATGCCTATGCTATGATTATGGCAGTTTTATCTCAAATATTTCAGCATTTCAAAAATCCAATCAACTATGCTTATAAGTAGACACAGGTCATACTTCACTCCTCAGTCCTTTTCGATGTCAGGGGTGATACCTATGTTACGATTTGATAGTTGTATCTCAAATGGTTAAAATATTATGGCAAACTATGCTAATAAGTATACACATGTCAAACTTGACCCCTTGGTCCTTTTCATTGTCAGAGCTGACGCCTATGTTCTGATTTTGGTAGTGGTACCTCAAGCCATTCGTAAATTACAGCCAACAATGATTATAAGTAGACATGGGTGATTCTTCACCCCTCAGTTCTTGTCGTTTTCTGGGGCGATGCCTATGTTATGATTTTGGTATTTTTATCTCAAATGGTTCTAATATTACAGCTAGATGTGCTTAAAAGCAGACATAGTTCAAACATGACCCCTCCATCTTTTTTGTTGTCTGGAGTGATGCCTATGTTTCGATTTTGCAAATTGTATCTCACATATTTAGTAAATTACAGCCATCTATACTTATAAGTATACATAGGTTAAACTTTACCTCTTGATCCTTTTCATTACCTGGGGTGATACCTGTGTTCTGATTTTGGAAGTTGTATCTCAAATGGTTGGCAAATTAAAATCAGCTATGTTTATAAGTAGACATTGATCAAACTTGACCCCTCGATCCTATTCACTGTCTGGGGTGATGCCTACGTACTGATCTTGGTAGTTGTTTCTCAAATGGTTCGGAAATTTTAGCCAACTATACTTATAAATTGCATAGGTCATGCTTTGTCCCTCTATCCTTTTTGTTGTCAAAGGCGATGCCTATGTTAAAATTTTGGAAGTTGATCTCACACAGTTTGGAAATGACAACTAACTATGCTTATAAGTAGACGTAGGTCACATTTGACCTGAGGCTGGTAGGGCGCCTTTAAAATGTAGTCTCCTCCTCTATGTGAAATGCATGAATGGGAAGTGTGAAATATTCCAAGCCTTATTTGTTAGCGATTGTGCAGGTCAGGAACCATGTTAGTTGAGGTCAAAGTCAGGCCTTCGTATTCACAATTCATCTTCACTGTATAACAAGAGAATACTTCGAAATCAATATTAACTTTCCGATGTCTGAGCAACCAAAACTAAGGTATCAGTATGCACCACAGCTCCATATGTAAATTCTCTCATCAATCGGAAAATGAACGATATTTTGCTAAGACCAGGTGAAAATTAATATGGTTTAAATAGTTTCCAGTAATCATGCAGTTGTATGCACCACACACACACAACCAATTGTCGAGGCAGCCCGAGACGAGCCAACACAAACTAGCATGCAATTTTCATAATTACAGAAAGTCATACTCTGTCTCCGACCTGTACTCACGTACCACACTTTCGAAATTACAGGTAGTCATACTCTGTCTCTGGCCCATGTTCAAACCTTCAATTGATGTACTTACAGAGAGTTTCTGTCCTGCATACATGTAAAGCACCTTTACAATTACAGACTGTCATACTCTGTCTCCAGCCTGAACTCGAACCTTCGATGTACATACTTACAGGTAGTATCCATCTAGTAAACATACAAATCTATGCGCCAAACACACACACAACCAACAGTCGAGGCAGCCCGAGATGGGCCAACACAAATTGCATGCAGTGTCTGTAATTACAGACAGTCATACTCTGTCTCCGACCTGCACTCATCTACTGAGTGCTTGCAATTCAACATTACCATTGTAACAATACCTTTAGTTAATGCCGTAATGCACATCATTTTAGCTCGTAGTGACAGTATGCCTAAATAATACCTTCTCATATATGCACGAAATGAAATAATATCTTCTACCTGCCACAAGACTCTTGACTGCCAAGGTAGCGCTACCGCTACAGTCAAATCACATCTTAGGAGTGGTTATGAGACACTATTGGAGCGAGCAGCAGCTGTAGCAAAGACACCTTCAACACGTAAAGAAGAATGAGCGTAAATAAGTTGAGAGGACAACTTCACACAGCAAACGCTTGGATAAGGTAACCTGTCCAGCAACCATGCTGATGTTTGCACCACACACAGCCAGCAATCTGAGGCAACCCGAGACGAGCAAATCAAACTAGCTTGTATTGTGAACAAGCCAGTATTAACCGATGTCGGTTCGTCAGCGAGCATGGTGGTGTAACACGGACTGTTACGGCTGTGTACTCTACTACAGATAGAATCAATGGTCGAAGACATGCAATCTATAACACAATATCTGAGGAGTCTCAACAAGCTTATGGTACCACTGTGTGATCGTGTACTCTGCTAGAATATGAAGACAAAATCAATGGTCGAGTAACACATTCAGTGTCGGGATCTGAAGAGTCGCTGCAATTATTACAGTATCAATGCTTGTGGAAATTCTTTTACTAAATGATATCATACATATACCCTACCGACACAAAAGTTGCCATAGCATGTTCAGCTTAGCATACAAGGTGGTCGCTGTGTTTACTTGCAGTGTTTACCTCTATACATAAGAACAAGTGTCGTTCATCGGGAAGCGAGAGCAGCAAGACATCGGCAACACATAGCAGTAGATACATTTCTTAGATGTCAAGAATTAAAATAATAAATTTATTATTGAATTTATTTATTATTGTTATTAAATTACACACACCCACACATATCATTCAATAAAGTCCGCCGCCTTGAGTTCATCAATAAATGAATTTATCTCTCCTATGACAGACAGATATCCAAAACTCTGCAATGAAACCAACCACCATGTTCTATCAACTAGGTCATTGGGGGCTTCAGTGTTGCCAGGCTTCACAACACTCTTCGCAGAAGGTTCACGATACATCTCTGCATCTGCATCTATGGTCCTCTTACTAGATGGGTAGGTTGTGAGGTACCTATGGACTAGAGTACTAGGTTCGAATCCATGTTTCTTCCGTCCCAACTGCAAGTAGGTCTCACCAACACATTTTCGCTTTGCAGATGTTGGCATGTCATCAGTAGAATAAGCATCATCACCAGCCGACTTGGAGGTCACATTGTTGTTCTCTGCAGACTTGGAGGTCACATTGTAATTCTCGGCATTCTAGGTAGCATCTTCTATTTTCATTTTACATGTTAGCGGCGCAGGGGTGTTGTATACAACTTCTGATGATCTGTATGGTTCATGCTCTACAACACTCGTAGTTACTTCCCCGCACACTGGATTGGAATACCATGCAGGCTTGCGTAATGTTGTGGTTGTTCGGACTATATTTAGTGTACATGATGAATCTGCACAAAGGCTAGCCTTGTCGTGCTGTCTCGTGTGAATCTATGGTGCATTACCTTCACACATACCAGTGTGTCTCTTTAGATGATCACTTCTACCAAATGTCGCACCACACATATCACATGTTAGTATTCTAGAGTTCGGTCCTTTTACACATTTACTTTTCTTGTGACGACAGGCATCGCAGCTTTTGCTGAAAATCTTTCCACAGGGGCAACATTGTCTTCCAGCCATGGAGGAAGATACATCCATAGAGGTACACTCTATGGTAGACTTTGTATCAGCTTGTGCCATCTACATGTGAAACAAAAATGAAGGTATTCCCACAGTAGCAGTATATATATATATATATATATATATATATATATATATATATATATATATATATATATATATATATATATATAACATATTTCATCAGCGAAATTTAAGCATTGTACAAGTCCCTGTAGCTTGTCCTTCACCCAGCAGGAGTGCACTTCAAGAAGACAACTGCCCCTGTGCTAATTCTGTCATTTGTCAAGTGTCATACCGACACTGTATACCATCTCAAGTCTAGCGAAGGGTGCCTTTACATTATTGCTTCTACACAATACTTGCACTACATGTGCTAGTATCCCGTAGGTCGTACACAGTGCTAACCCAATTATATATGGATCCTCACGGCTGGCCCTCACGACTGACCCCTCACATCTGACCCCTCATGACTGACCCCTCACAGCTGACCCCTCATGCAATACCGTCACAGAGCAGTTCTGTGTAACAACCGGTCAGTTGTTTCTATGGTTGCAATAATTTATACCTCCATTCTGCCAGTCGAAGATGACTCTATGATGCAATACTCTCTGTAATTTAGTATGTACCTAATTGTGAAGTGGCCTATGTGAATTCGTTCTCAACTGTAGCTAATCTATCCTTTGTAGTGTCCAGCAGGAAATCTTTCCTATGTACTCGTCTTCCTCGTGACAAATCTTCCGTATACTGGCTTCCACATTGTCTTCGATATCGTGCATGTTATGCCGAGGCACATTCGATGTCTAGAAGGCTCTCTGACTAATGTCATTGTCATGTGGTTCTGGTTTGGTATATTGACATTCAAACCATATATTATATTTTATCACACCTTATTTTGCCATCTCATCTGTAAGTTCTTATATAATATTTTACTTCATATGCTTAAGATATGTACAAATATATTTCGCCATGCCTGTTGCAACATACTTCTGCATTAGACCACGGAGAGAAAATTCTTTCACAACGAACCCATTCTCATTTCGTACACTTGCAACAGATATTTGTGTAGGAGATTTTCACATGTGCAATTTTTTTCCATGGTTGTCACTTGTCTCACGACATAATTTTACCTGGTACTCCTCCATATTGTGTGACAATTCAGCTGGTACACTTCCTGTTGGTTGATAACATGTGCACTCACGACCACACTTATAACAGCTATGAGTGAAAGGGCCCCAGCTCGATTTCTTCGAACATGATTCAGGTTTCACATGTTGATGGGCTCTGTAACATATACTAAAGGTCTTGCTACAGTAGCATCATAAATAACATGATGTCTGTGGAGAATCGTACATATCCAGAATTGATCTTGCCTATGGTGACATTGTACTAGAATCCAATATAGCAGGTGCTGCCAATACTCCTGAGGCCTGTGGAGAATTATTTGCAAATTACAGGTCTGACATTTTCGATGGCGAGAGTTTACATATTGAGGACATACACTGCTAAGCTCGCATGGGAGAGAATTCATCGCATGTTGCAAGATGCCTTTTTAAGTTATGACGCCATCCAAATCGAGACTTGCACTGTTCATACGTTAAGGTAGACTGCTTCGTGTTCATAGAACAACCAGTCTCATGTCGACGAGCATGGCAGCTGTTAGAAAACGACATCTTGCAGAACCTGCACAAATGGGTTTCTGAAGTATGTTCCATCTTCGATGTTCACTCTTCGAATAGCAACAACACATTGACGATTAAGGCAATCCCACAAGTCATTTATTATGTACGTATTCTGTCAGTGGGATTTAGGCATTCCATAAACACCAATTCAGCCAGGTAGTACATCATGTTTACTACACTGGCACACAGGTAGATCTCATGTCGTCGTACTTTGTTATTTCTAATAAAGATCTTACCACAATAGTGACACTGTTTCCTCCTCCATGAAGGCTCGTTTAGGTCGGAAGTTGATGAACAACTACACGATACGGCAGGCAACTGGTCATCACAGGTTTGTTGCTTAGCAGGTAGAAGATTTTTGCACTGTTTCGTATTTATGTTTAAACTGACTATACGAGTGCAGAAACTTTGACACCTATCACATTGATATCATGTGCGATATGGATTCAACTTATATTTATACTTCATTAGACTCTTCGAAGTGTAGGCGTGTGGAAATGACCTATTGCAATGGATGCATGAATGTCTAGGAGCTGATCCTGCTATTGTTTTCACGGTTGGTCACATTGTCTAGAATGATGTCGATTTTTTCACATGTATCCCCAAATATGGCAGGCTTTAATATATAAAATTACTGACTGATAAATTCAGTAATTAGTTCTTTGCGTGTTTTAATATGTATTTTGAAGTTATCACGCCATCGAAAATGTGATTTACACTTTTTACAATACAAATAAGCACACTTCATATTGTGAGGGCAACCATTCTCAGGTCGACGAGCATGGCAAATTTAAGAAAAGGTCTTCTTCCAGTAGGGACACAAACAACTGTCCTCCACCATCGAAGACGAGCACTGTTCACTCTTCGAAGTTGGGATGACAACTGAGCCACCCTACCTATACTAAAACCATCGTCCCAAGTAGCAAAATATAGTTGGCCCATAAGAGCAGATCTGTTTGTGAACAAGGAGCCCACATGCGGCATCCACAGGCTTTCAAGTAGCGGAATGCACCCCCATATGCATGAGCACACATAATGAATGATGACTGTGGTATGATGTGTTTACGTGTGGGTCACATACGGATATTTTACTGTCAGTAGATGTCTCGCAAAATCAGAGTTCCCTGGAAGTTATCACAAGCGGGCCACTTCTGGATTTCTTCTTCTGGCCTGCCATAAGTAATCCACATGTCGTTGGCCAACTGTTGGTAATCCACTTGTGGCCCACAGAGATCTATCTCGCCATGCATTTTCAAAACAAAAAAATAATTGTGTCTAACCCAAATAAAATTGATGTAGTGACCATATTCAAATGTGTTATCTTCAGTTTTATTTCACAATCAGTAAATTTCTTTGGATGAACCTGATATCGAACTCACAAACGTTTTGTCTACATTCAAGTATGCTATCTACTACTCTATTATGTATTCATATACAAACTTTTAAGTAAATTTGGATACTCACTTCACATACATAATGAATTATTGGCTTAACTATATATACAATGTTGGTACCTCGAGTCAATACTGGGATTTTACGGGTTTTGTTTAAAATACTAGCATTTTTGTTTCGGACTACTTTCAGGTAGAATTTAAAATGCAAAATAATAATTTATTTGCATGTTATGATTTGCCGGTTTCTGGCCTAAAAACTACTTTTACTACTAGTAGCAATGCCACGTGATAATTTTACTTTCTATATACATGAAACAAAAAAAACAATTGAATATGCATATGCTATCTGCTACTGCACAAGAACATATAGTCGGTATGCCATAAATGGAACAAAAGCTTGCTGATCATGTTTCCTCAGTAATAATGAAGAGTTGGCATACCACAAAAGATAGTATGTATGCTGCCATTATGTCCCCAGCAGTAAACAACAGTTGGCATGCTGTAAATGGTCCATAAACATGCTTCTGATATTTTCCCAACAGTGAGTAACAGTTAGCATTTCCTTTATCATCTGCTTGTGGGGCATCTGTTGAAATCTAACAATCGTCGTGAGAGCATTGGCCCACATTACGAGTACTTGTAAAAAAGGTACTGTCACTTTTGTTTATATGATCTGGTTGTCAACCATATAAGAAATGCTAACAGTCATTAATACGAATATCGTCACCACTGGTAACAGTTGGCCAACTGTTAACTGCTTGTCTTTTGTTACTTGGGGCTTTATGTACAAACATGATCATATATTATTATGTACTCTTTGGCAAACATCACCCACGCATTCTATGCGCACTCTAAGATGCCTGCGGATGTTTTACAGACATTTGCTTGTGTGCCATATATGAAATTCCGTCAGTGATTTTGTGTTAAATGGCCCTCAATTTCCCACATGATGATGCCCAACTATCATAAATGAACCATTCTACCATGCAAGGGCTATATGCGGAAACATAATCTTATAATCATATTCTTTGGCATATATCAGCCACACAGTATTTACATATTCTAAGATGCCTGTGGTTGAATCACTGATGTTTCCTTGTGGGCCACATATGAAATGCTGTCAGTATTTTGTGATAAGTGGCCAGTAATTGGCCACATGATTATGCCCAACTATCATAATTGAACCTGTCTACAACATGAGGGGTTTATATGGAAAAATGATCTTATTTTCATACTCTTTGGCATACATCAGCCATGTGTTTTCCATGTGTTCGAAGATGCCAGTGGATGATTCACAAATGTTTGCTTGTGGGCTATACATGAAATTCTGTCATTCATTTTGTGTGTAATGGCCACATCAAAAATACTTCCCTAGCAACTACACTCACTATTGTTCACGCCCACAAAAGAAAACACCTACAGTCATGTGGGCTAACATGTACCACCTGTGCCAATAGTTGGTCAACTGTTATCTGCTTCATGCTTGCTACTTGGGATATTGCTAGTTTAACTATACTACTTTGAGCTTCATATCTATCACTAACTACAGCCAGGATGGCTCTTACCGCCAAAGTAGTGCGAGCACACACCCTGCCAGAATGAGGCCACCTTTACCACTGCACCAAGGGCTACCAGGGACAGAACTGAGAGCTTGATGGTGACTTTCAGCAGAACTTGTGTCAGCACCTACCACGATCTCGTCAGCTGCTCCAGGTACACACACACACACACATATATATATATATGTGTGTGTGTGTGTATTCTTTGTGAGTTCCGAAGGAAAATATTAATCAGTACTCTTCCAATGTGCATTACAATAACCCTTAGAATGTGGTGTGTCCATAACAGTACTACATCCTTGCAAACGTTCTGTACATAGGAGACTGCAAGTACCTCGTCATCCTGTTGTAGATATGAAGGTAGATATTTGTAACACATTGTAATTAATGTCGCGCATACGTCAGAAGGAATTATTTAGGCAGGTACGCGGGCTCAGATTCATTGTCGAGTGTTGCGAGTGAGTTAAGTTTTCCATCTGCCACAATAACTCATACAATCTTCTGAGCGCTAGATCAGAATGCCATCATTTTCATGGTGCCCCCACGAATAGTTTTGTAGCTACAGTATAAGCTGCTGACCTAAAATGATATACTATCAAGTCAGTCAGAGCTCGAATGACAGACTAACTGAGAATGAGCCAAAGAGCTCATGTGTCTGCATCCTCGTTTTTAAGCACACGCGAAATCCTTATCTAGCATGGTAAACAGTATACATACCAGCAAGGATGCAGAGAGAACACACTGCGAAAAAATATTTGTCATTGATAGGATTCGAATCCATGCTCTCCACACAGGGAACCAGAGTTTAACTCAAGCACCTTAGACCACTCGGCCAACCTGACAATGTGTGTATTAGTGAGAGACATACTATGTGCATGTATGCATGTAGCAACACCAACCTTATCGTGACTGTAATTATTTGTGGGTCTACCATAGCAAACAACATTTATTGCATGTGTAGATTTCTATATATTTAAAACTGAACTTTTTTCTTTTTAGATATTCATCAGTTTTTTTCTCATGCATGACCAATGGTTTAAATGTATGATGTTAAGTGGTTCACCTTTACATGTCGTACGTCTGCGAACGCTGGTAAAATCATATGTTTCCAGTTGTTGGACTGTATAGTGGTGTATGAGCAGAGGGCAGCTCTTGACAATTGGTAAACAGGGACACGTGTCCTCCCATGTCAAGACAAACCATCAAATAAAATGCCCGGAAAAAACCGTACTTAATGTATAATTATAACAAATTATCATTCCGTTCTCTATCACTAGGCTGCAAATAGAGTCGCCTTACTTTAGTGCTGACATGTGCCCACGCTATATTGTTCCTTCTCGAAGGTACACAGAATTTCTCGGAGATGACCACAATGCGATATATATTTGGGACACCTCTGATCATGCTGGGTGTTAACAGCTCTTGAATTCACCACAGTCCGAGCATGGTCTACAAAATGTTTTGGCTGTATATATGCTTTCAGATCACAGTAAATTCAACACTTTATATATAATGTTTGAGATGTGTGATTTGAATATGTGTGGAACCCGACATCCCCGAATGAGGTTCGATTCTCAGCGGGGTAAGTCCCAGATTTTTGTATGTGGAAACATGTCCGACGATGCCGTTTGTCGGCAGATATTGCCCATGAGTTTCATTAAGACCTCCATCCCACACGAACTCTGATACCTCCCTCAGGCATTATATTTAAAACTATTATTCTGTAAATATATTATAATAATATCCCATTTATAATTAACGGCCAGTAACAAATCCATTTTGCAAGTTGAACACACAAACGAACCACACACTTAAGAATGGGTTTCGATTCCTGGTGGAGTCTGTCCTCGTTTTTTTTTTTTTTGCATGTGGAAATCGTGTCGGGCGATGTCGCTGGTCGGAGAACACTCACCCCCCCCCCCCTCCATCCTTTGAAATTAGCTTCCAGAATATGGCATTCGATCATAGTAAAATCGACTCACAGATGTGGTTTATGTTATCTCCTCAATGCTTTTATTTAAAGGCAGGCCTGTTAGCATGCTCGCTTTCCACCACGGTGAACCGAGTTCCATCCACGGTCAGGTCACAAATGGGAATCCAGTCGGACGATATAGCTGGTCGGTGGGATTTTGCTGGATCTGAGCCTTGATGTCACGCAGTCCGAACATGTCTTCAAATGCATTGTCCGTACATATGCTTTCAAAATATGCCATTAGAACAGTACAGCAATTGTTTGTGAGATGTGTGATTTCAATAAGCGAGGCAACTGGCATCTCCGAAATATAAATTTCTGACAGAACGGAGTTCGATTCTTGGCGGGTCGGTCCCGAATTTTTGCATTTGAAAATCTTGTGGGACACTGGTCGGCCGGTTTTTCTCGGAGATCTCCGCCCCCCCCCCCCCCCGACATTAGAACGAAATAAGAGTTCAGAATACATATAAAAATAGTTTATAGCGAATTCGGTACATTATTTTATGAAGTAATGATTTACCTTTATGAAAAACGCCCTGAGTTTTTTTATTTCAGGCTGCTGCGGTGGTCGATAAGTTAGCATGTCCAGCCAGGAAGTGCACCAGAAGGACCACTATTGCATGCAGGGGGCCATGGTATCGGATAAGCTAGCCTTATCGCCTCCTACCAAGGCTATCCGGGCTCATTCCCCGGCCGGGTCACTCCGGATTTTCGCGTGTGGGAATCATGCCGGACGATGCTGTTGATCGACGGGTTTTCTCACGTATCTCCCATTTCTCTCATCCCTTCATTCCAGCACTGATCCATACCTACTCTCATCAGCTTTCAAGACTTCGGTGTTAAGCAGTGTCCAAATCTCTTTACACACTATTGCGTGCAACATCACACCGCGTTCAGTGAGGACAACCATCGCCCGAGCACTCGTCCGAACCCTCGCATCATCATCTGCGATGATCACCAATCGCAATTCAAACAATACCCAGTCGAGGGCGCATAACTGTTCACTATAGCGGATGACAGCAAAGGTCTGGAGAACAAGTACACTCTCAGTAAGATATACGATATGCACAAGTCACAATAGTTTTTTCTTTATTAAACAAAAGTACTGAATATGCTTGGTTCGCTGTGTAATGAGAGCTGTAGGCGGTACATGTCTGGAACACACGAGTACATTTACTACCCAGTATGGCCTGTAATGGGTGTATTATCTGTTGGTAAAAAAAATTATTCTGTAGAGAGCGCGAAGCATACTCTCACTGGTATAAATTATTGTGTTTACGACATAGCTGGCTGGCCGGCCATGGCGGGGATTAGCCGCTGCACGCCTGCCTTCCTTGGACCATTGGAATGGCTGGCGGATAGGGGGAGGTGGGGCTGTAACTGTGGCGCAGAGCAGTGGCGCATGCTCAGCATTGAGAAGTGTCTTACGTATGTATGTACAGAGTAACAACTCTTGAGCTGTGGAAGGAGGCACTGCATACATGTATGCTACAATCATCAGGCTGTGCTTAACCATTGTATCTCAGAAAAGAGAAAGTGGGAACCTCGACCTTGTGTCGTGGGACGGCGAACAATTTGGGTGGGAGAGTTTTTATCAGGTTATGCAAGTGCACCACTGTGGTGGCTGGGACCCGTGAGGCAGCTGGAGAGCGGCGGTGTGGGGAAAAGTACGGACAGAGAAGGTCGGACAGAGTAAGTCTACCTGAAAGTAAGAAGGTGCGGTGCGCAGGACAGAGAGATTGCATAATTGCAGGCTCAAAAGGTGATGAAATCAGAGTATGACTGCCCCCTGAGCATTGAAGAGTCAGTGCACAAAAGTATGCAATGATTTTGTTTTGTAAGGCAGTCGTTCTGACTATGGCAGCCTGGTCTTGTCTAGCATCAATTTAACACACACACTGCACTTGTATGATTATGGTCATTGCTTTTTAGTATGCTTATGGCTTATAATGTTTAATGCATGCTGGAATAATGGAACCTATTCGACTCCGAAATTGAATTCAATGCAAAAGACTACAAAATTATTGCTAGGCATAGAGTGTGTTTTGCAAATTGTGGAGCATCGTTAAATTGCTTGTATAATACAAATTATAGTATTAGCAGTACGGCATACAGGTCACAATATACATACATTATTGAATATTCATGAACATGCATAGCAAATCAGGGCTATCAACAATAAATAAAATTGTGAAAGCGTTGACACTAGATTTGACAGACGTGGAATGGGCCATAAAGCAATGATAGCTAGAACATGCAAAGTTACTACAGGAACAAAACTTGGATAACTCATTTAACACCAGCCCAGACTCTGCATATTCAGACATTAGGGCAGACCCACATCCACACCCAGTCAAAAACAGCACTGGCGGATATCTTACACATAGATCATTAGCAGAATTACAGACAAGTTTGGAAATAGACAACATATACGAAAATACAGCATCACAGAAACCAATATACACAAACTCACTAACACAATATGGAACACCCACAGCCCGTACGAGTAGTAATAAACCAAGCGGAGAAATTTCCGACCTTCGCGGGAGAGAATCACGAAAACATAACGGAACTTTTAGAACTATTTCAGGCAGCCAGTGATGTAAGTGTATGGAATGAAAATGAAAAATGCAGATGTATCATATTATATTTGAAAGCCTCAACAAAACGAGCTCACGAAAACACAGTACAGACTACATTAGGATAAATAACATGGCAGGATACTGAACACAAATTAAAAGCTACTTTTACTTCCACAGATGATACTGAGAAATATAGTCAGCTTCTGTATACAAAAAGACAACAGTTAGAAGAAATTTGTCAGAAACATATTGAGGACCTACAATATCATTGGGGGAAAATACAACCCACTCTTCACAGAAGGCGAAATCATTAACATCTTGTGTAAATCTATACTGCCCTCCATAGCAGACAAAATTATCGGCTTTGAGAATGAAACACTAGACCAAGTGACTAACAATCTCCAAAGGGATTAATTGGGCATACATGGATACACTCACTCACCATAGCAACATATACCCCAGAAGCAGAAGAATTTCACTCAGAGTTAGCGAAATTAAAAGATGAAATAGCAAATTGAACACTGCAGGCAGAAAAAACTATGGCAAATGCAGAACAAAATGGATTGCAGTTACAAGCAGTATCAAAGGAGCAACTTCATGCAGAACTTACAGTTAGAGGCAAATGCCCGTCGGGTCAATTTTAAACTTCTTTTCCTTAAATAAAATATTTTAGCTTATTACACCATTGCTATTACCGAATGCACATTATCAAGTACTCACACACTGCTGAAAACCCAAGTAAAAATAAAAACCGCCGATGGCGGGTGGCATATTTTTCAAATAGTCAGCACACCTTATGCATTTCAGAACGAAACATGCTCGATTCAGACCCCTAATACACTAAATGCTATTAATGAAAAAGTAAACATTATTAAGGAAATCCCGGAAGTACCGGAACATAAAGCAAATATATTTCACTTTCCGAAAGAATTTGCAGCAAATGACGAAGACAAATGCATAAAGGCAGCAATTCTGCTGCAAAATCTTTTAGATCTTTTAACTAAGTGCAATACTCATGTAAACAAGATAAAAAATTTCACTTGAAAGCAATTTTCCAACATCAATGCGTACTCACAAACCCATCCAAGTAATTATGAATGTTTTGTCGCAACGCATCACTTAATAGGGATCTGCTGAATGATGAAATCTGAAACATTGAAATACAAGTACAATGTTGATGTCAAGTATCGGTTTACAATACTTTTATAATAGAGCCAACAAATATTTGTGATCTCACAAGCGCCAGTAACACCGACTATACATACCGTAATACCGAACCACTGGCTCAATGAAAACCAGTTTGAATTACCACAATTAAAGTTGGATACTCGCATACATTTCTACGACTTAACTAACACCTTAACTGCCGATGGGAAAATATGTCACGTGACACTTCCTGAGATACACACGTATCATCGCACAAACTATTCCACTACAATCCCAACTGACAGTGTATTTTCCATTTTAAGTCAGGAAAACTACAATTACACAGCATCAGCAGTTATCATTTTAATGCTATTCATACTAGCAGCCTTATGTCAAGATCATTAAACAGCACTACATTTGCGAAAATACATTTGCCTGTTGATTGTACTCTCCTATGACAGAAATGCAGCAATCAGACAGTTGAACACAGCATACTAGAGACATAACCAAATAAAATTTTTAACTTTAGTAAGTCACAATTTGTCAAAAACAACAAAATGTAACACAGTCAAAATATTTTAAAATAAAGTTCAAATGCCGAATATAATGTAAGTCACGCCCATCTGCGAATAGAATATCACATTTGACACACGAGACAGGCATGACAGATTAGACAATATGGAACATAGTGGAGAAAACTTATTATGTATGCTAGAAAATAGTACTCAGGCACATACTGTAAACACACTGTCACTGTATAACCTGTGTTGAAGATTATAAGTTAAGCCACGTGGCACAGGCGTCTTCCATATGGTATCAAGTCACACGACAGAAAGTGAGAATGAGGTCATGCACATTATATTTTACCTAACGCCAAGATCACTGTTGTAATTATCACACACGATATTATCTAAGTTACATCACGACGTTAAAAACGCACGAGATTGCCCAGACTTCAGCCAGATGGCACGCACGAATTACATGCACGAATGGAATGCAGTTCACATATGGAGCGAGGAAAGCCCATGTAGAGTATTACAGTAACAACGTTAAAGGGATAATGTTGATAACACTTATACTCTTGCAGAAATATAATGATTGTATGATGAAATAAATTACACGTCAGTGCACGTAGTCGTGTATCATGCACGTCAAGAACGACATACCATTCAAACCACATCACAGGCAGATGACGGGGGTAATAGAGTTGCCGACTCTGTCTTTTCATACAGACTTGCAAGTGACACCAACCGATAGCAGCACTAGCAAGAATACAATGGTCCAATTGCACTAAACATTTCTATAACCCTTGGGCATGTATCAATCATGTATATAACTCAGCAAATAGTATTTGTATTTTAATATACTAGAAAAAAGATTCACTCTCAAGATAAAATTTTGTATCATGTTAACAAAATACAAAATAGAGATAAACACTAACTGAATGTATAAAGCAGTAGGAAATATTTATATGCCAATGCGCAAAATGTTTTAATTTAAAATGATTTTAAAACAGGGTTAATATTAAGTATATTGTTAGGCTATTTCAAAATTCAATGTACACAAAAAGGATAAGACTGCAAAAAAAAACAAGTGACACAGCTGTGCCAGTTATATATGTTGCCTTAGAAATTGCACTCCAATATAGCCCAGAATTTTATCCAAAAACACAGTTGTGGTATGTCAATCCACAGTACGCACGATATGTTCCTACCACAATCCAGTTATCGGCTACAGGGGGCTCAAATTTAATATAGATATTAAATAACGAGCCGAACAAGCCATGTTACCTGCACGACACGAAACAAAGTATGCATTACAAGTTTGTTGCAAATTTATATGATTAACACAAATATTGTCTAATGAAAATTAGCCATCATGGTGAACAAATGGCTTCCAGAGTAAGCATGGTAGTTAGGCGTAACATATGTAATAGCATTTAGAAAAAATAGCTTAATATAATTTGGTTTCCGTAGTAAAAATTAAAGTCCTAAGGGCATAAGAAAGTATATTAATGCTCAAACAGTACAAATATCTTATGAATAAAAAAGTGTAAAACCAGAAAATTTTTTAAATGGTTCCTAATACGTCATCAGACATTGTAACAAATCTAAGTGGCCAAAGTGACTAGCCAGACGTATTTTGCATCCATGAGAGCTCGAACCTAATTAGTTAGCTAAGAACACTTATGAATATTCTATATAACCATACCACTGCAACCTAACTCGACCTACCATGCCTCGAGAGGAAGAAAGGCTCCTCCGAGACTGCACTGTATAAGGGCATCTCACTTCCATGACCACGAGTTCCCCAGAGCAATGAGGGGTCATTCCTGCCGATGGTGAGATACATCATCTATCATGAGTCAAATGCTATAATGACGGGGTCATTTCTGCTGTAGCGAGGAGTCATGGGAGAGATTTCTGGCATGTGGCTTCATTGTTGGACTCAGATGCCATTATTTTAAAATTCAGTGGGGTTGGACCCCAGGGGTGCCTTGGAATGGGGTCTCCCCATCCACTCAGAATGTGTGAGCAGTAAGTGAATTCTTATGGTAGGACAGAAAACATGGTTGGGGGCACCCAGAGAAAACCAACCAGAATGCCAGAGCGGGATGAGCTGTGGTGAAATCCCTTCATCCCTCATGAGACAAACACTATAATGAGGGGTCACCCAGGTGGATTGTGGAAATTCTGGCCGATTCAGTAACCATTTTGCTAGTCAGTGCCAATATGGCAGCCATTGGGTGGAATGCAATCCAAAATGGCTACTGCAGGGGAGGGGGGAAACTGCAATTTTTTGTGGGAGACCACGAATTTCGGAAAATCCAAGCTTGCAGCCAGCTCCACAGCTCCATGGCCAGGAGCCAGTTGTACTACAAAATCCTTTTTTTAACTACTCCCTTACACCAAAGTCAATTTTGTGACAATATGAACGAGAAAACATCACATGCAATTTGCCTTGGGAAGAAAATAGCTTTAAGTAGTAAATAATGTATATTTTTTGTTAGGCCAGAAAGGGTCCTACCAGACGAGTTGAAAAAACTTCTGACTGAATCGCTAGCTGCTAACTAATCATTGTTGCCCTGCCAGTGAATAAATTATTTTAATGTGAAAATATATTTCGTCCACTGTGTTATGAGCAAGTCGTTCCTTGGATTTTAATTGAGCAAATTTTATTGTCCAAAGGGTGTATACACATTGTCAAGGAGAAACATATCTGTCTCACGAACTGTGGCATTGTGAGGTCTGATAATGTTGTTGACTTTCATTTTAAAATCAGGCACTTTTCCTCCCTTCCTTATTGGGTTTTCCCCCGTTTGTCTTGTGATCTTATTTTGGGGTGGGAATTCCTGGGAAATACGAGGTCTGTGGTAAATTTTGACCAAGGTTGTTTCGGCTTTGGCTCAGCGCCGAACATTCTGTGTTTTTTGGTTTCTGATTGAAGAGCAACCTGCTCTTGTTACCTCTATTGGCTCTGCATCCGAGATTGTGGTTGGGTGATATCATAACATGGTGGTTGGTATCAGTTGATTATGTTTCATTGACAGATGGTAAGGAATACTGTGATATGGGCTGGCCCTTTTAATGTATGGTTTCTTGGGAAGTCGTGATGGGGTCTGACTTTCTATTGCTTTATATTGGATTATTAAATATATAATTCTGCTTGATCCGACTGTTGTAAGGTATAAGGTGAATGTTACTCGAAATGCTGATTGGTCGCAGTCAGTTTGAAGTGCATTACTGATGTTTGGACATGCCAAATTTTCTGTACCGTAAATGAAATAATGCTAGACATGTATGGCACATGTGTGCTTAGTATAAGTATAATTTTTTTCTGAACTATGGTCGATTATTTCTGAATTCTTCCTGGCCTTTGGTAGGTTAATGTGGGTTAAGTTTTTTGGCTTTAGTAGGTTAAGTTATGTTAGTCTGACAGATGGTAATAATGTTGGTGTTGCAGGGTTTATCTGGACTATTAAAATTTCTTGGTACACTTTGGTTCAAATGGATGGTATGGTACTTGTGTATGTGTATATAAGCATCCGGGTGTTCCAGTTAGGAAGCTTAGTTTGATAGTGGCAGTCGTGAAAGTCACTTCATCTCACCTCGTGCAAGCAACTGGAATATACTATGGAGCCAAATGTTGCTGGTCCATCAATGTCTGAAGTTGGCACATTGATATCGAATTCTTCAGATTAGGACACCTGCGGCAGCAGCATCGCCATCGACTTCTTCAGGCGTGGCACCGACAGCACATCGACTTCTTCAGATGGTACACCTACAGCAGTGCTGTCATCGACAACTTCACCAAGACTTTGTTGCTGTTACTGTGACAGGTCTCTTCAGTAAAAGTTGCAATGCTCGTCGGCATGTGAGAACAGCCTGTACGAAAAGTCCTTTTCGTGTGATGAATAACTACGACAATGACCACATGCAGTTAATGCAAGGTGATGCAATGAAGGAAATACTGAGCTCAGCAAGGATTCGTCTATTGGGAGCCAACAAGTGAGGTCGCCATTACCTTTTTGTACTTCCTTAGGTACTGTTTCCGCAGGCGTATTATGATGGGTCAGTAAATACTAAAGACGAAATGAGTGCAGTACAGTCAGCATGTGTGAAATGTAGACATGGTAACTTTCGCGTGAAGTTGACGAACTTCAAAATAAACAGTCTTAAGGCTCTAAATACTGATGAGCATACAACTCCTACAAAGAAAAGCAAATTTAATATAGAATACAAACCAGGAAGTGAAAATGAACATGAAGACGTTCGTGCACATTTAACCAACGAGTTTCCTTCGACGAGTGGTGAGAAGACGACAGAAGATGACAAGAACACCAACTACAAGTTTACCCAATGAACTTGTTGATAGACTCGAATAAATATTATTTGCTTGACTTTCATAATTGCAGGGATTTCTCTAACGCGAAAGAGATGGTTTCGATCATAAAAGAACTTAAGGATTGGGGTTAGATCAGATAATGAGATGAACAGCTTACTTATGAAAATATAATTACAAAATGATAATAAATTATCATTATAAAATGAATCTGTTTTTTATTCATTTATGTGTCGCATTCTAATATTCCTCACAACTTTAAAGTGGTGCTACATTGTTCAGTACAAAGTCCAACTTCTGTATAGACCAATAGCGAAGTGTAAATACAGTTTACCCAGGAAGCGATGAAATACGTTGCGGAATCTTGATATATGCTTTTTAACAAAGTATAAATATGTTAATTTTATACATTTTCATTTTAGTAACATTCTAGACTTGGAATAGTATAGGCGTAGCACAATTAAAATAGGATATTTCAGTGCGATTTCTGCAATAGGCAGTCTACTCGGAGTGATAATTTGGAAAGACATTCTAAAATGTGCTTAATGTTATCAGGGAGCTTGCTAATGCTTACGCCTCCTCCTCCTCCTCATCTTTCTCCTCCTCCAGTGTGTGTTAAAAAAGTAAGCAGAAGAAAACAGTTTATAGCAAGGTGTTACTCTACCCATAGGCATCCATGCTGTAGATGAAGCTATCTGCCACGAATCGCGACATGGAAGTCTATTTCCGAATACTGCGTGTGCATCATCGCAGGACCATCGGAGTGCTGCAAGACATCCGCCCTGCTGAGCCTTCAGTTCATGAATGTGTACCTGAACTCCAA
The DNA here is from genome assembly GCA_029891345.1 of Dryococelus australis. Lineage (NCBI taxonomy): Eukaryota > Metazoa > Arthropoda > Insecta > Phasmatodea > Phasmatidae > Dryococelus > Dryococelus australis. The sequence continues at coordinate 29,741,549 of CM057009.1, forward strand.
ATCACTCCAGCAACCGAAATACCAACGACTGGCACGAGTACTGCAGGCAGTGGAAAGTCTGGGTTATTTCCCATGCAACGACCACGAAGCCATCGTGTCGCCGAGCGAAGCACTGACAAACTCAATATTTGTCTTTGATAACATTGCCTGCGAGAAAGAGACTTGTGTTTAAGGATTCTTTAACATGGGATGGCACACATATGTCGACTACGTGTACCTCGGCAGGACTTATTCGCACATATCCAAACAACTGCTTCGTGATAATGTTAATATTTTGGTGCTGTTTCGCATGGATGGTATGGAATTGCGGGTTGCGTACGACGACTACGTGAATACGGACTTGAAATTTGCAGAAGTCAAAGATATGTGCGCCTTATGCTATAATGAGTAGTACGGATTTTTTTTTTGTTGTCGTAAAATACTGGCATCTATATAATGGCAGGTAGAGGTGTGGCTTCGCCAGTTTATAGTGAGATACTGACCATGAGTCACAATACAGTTTCTAAGTTCGGACATGTTCTACGCTCTGATGATGATGATAGAAATGTGCTAACGGAAGCTCACCTCACCGATGTTCAAAGGGGCCAGTCGCTTCTTGGGAAAAATATCGAGAGCGTGAAAAATGAAGTGGTTGGAATATTTGGTGGCTATCGACCAGCATGTAGGGGGTGTGGAGGTATTGATAATAGATCTGATAAATGTGTTGAATGTGCAGAGACAGGAAGAATTTAAGACCCTTCAAAATAAGGTAATGTCCAAATTGGCTGCCAAAACTGATGTGGCGAGGCATAACAAAAATGTGCTAGATGCGTGCATCGACCGACTGGAAGGGACTGAAAATTTGCTTTCCACAACTAAAAAGTGAATGTGTATATATACTTGTGTAGTTGTGTGTTTATTCCATTCTATGAATGATGACCGACCGAACCGAACTGGTGACTGAGCTGCAGCAAACACGCAACATCTACTCGCGAAAAGTTACAAACTGGCTCTCGAGAATTGAAGGGAAAAGGCTTACAAGTCAACAACCAGCCATCTCGACGAACTTGGTCGACAACCCAGAAGGAAGCTTTGCCTGGGCCGGATATCAAACACAAAATCAACGTGTAAGGATCGACCCCGATGCGTAAACGGAAAAGAAGCCCGAATGGGACATCACTAGCGACGAAGATGATCTGCCCCTGATCGATTTGTTGCATGCATTGAAATGGAACCGAGGTGCGCACACTGGTCGGGAACTACATTGCTTCCTACTCCAATCGGAACAGCGACAAGACGTACAGCCTGCGACACAGTGATGGTTTCGGAACCCAGAAGTGATGTTTTATTCCAGAATATGTGATGCAGATCGGCAAGGTGAAAATGACATATGGTCTGTGCGAAATTTTGTTTCATAGGTGTTCCAGACACTATACCGAATCGGATTTGCAGAAGTACGGTCGCCTGCTACCATCCAGTCATGCTCATTATGCGTATGGTAGCCCCAAAACGCGACGATTTAAGGACACAATCCGTGAAAAATTCGGCATTTTCGCAGGACTGTTTCCACGATTAGCCGAAGCTATTAGATCGGGTCTGCTGCTGCCAAAGGCAAGATAGACTGCATGTATTGGGACAATCCGAACAAACTTGTCTATAGACTAAGGCTACTGGTCGCTTCACAGTCTGCTGGCAACTGGTCGCACACCAACGAAATTATATCCATCATCGAAGAACTCATAGAAGTTGGCTACGTCGTGCGATGACGTAATATGCTGTGTCCGGAACAGGTCAGCTAGAAGGCATTACCCTCGGAGAAAGTACGTAATAAAAGATATGGACGATTTTTTGCAATCCAACCTGATGGGAATGCAAGACTTTGCTCGTGCGAATAAAGGCCACTGCAACATTTTGGCCATAATAGACATTTTTCTCGAAGTATGTCTGAGCCAAGCTGCTCAAGTCGAAGAATGCAAGTGACGTCACCAAGGCCATTGCCGTTATGTTGAGTGAAATTATGTTGGAGATTTATCGTATAAGTCATACCGATAAATCTCCACACCGATGATGGTAAGGAATATTTTAATGCTAGTTTTCATGCGCTGATAAGAAGTTAGAGCATAAATCACTATTCCACATACTCTGGACTCAAGGCTAGTACCGTTGAGCATTTTCACCAGACTCTAAAAGCCAAAACATTTCATGATGAACGGAAACTGCATGTGGCTTGAGCTACTTTCGAACTTGTTCTCGAGTATAAATATACTATTCATTCTACCACTCCCATGACAACCGAAGATGTCGAGAACGACTCCCTGCTTCGGTTCGTTTATGCTATTCTGACAAGGCGTAACCCGCACAAGCCTAAATCCAAGATAGGTGACCTGGTGTGCATCTCCAAACAGAGTGGCATTCTTCACAAAGATTTGCATCACAACTAGATGGTATAATTTTCAAGGTGGCTCGCATACGACATTTACACCCATGCATGTATTACCCGGAGGAGCTACAGGCGAACCCATCGTCGGAGGCTTTTATGTAGAGGAGATCCAGTCTACCAAGTTTCCAGACGTGTATTTGGTGGAAAAAGTGCTGAAACTACATAATGGATGTGTGTACATGAGGTGGCTCGGATACTCGAAGCCTGGTATCTCCTGGGTCGACAAGAAATACATTCTGAATTAGGACTTACCAATTTTATTTTAAGTTGTGATATGTATATAGAATTTTTTAAAAAATAAAAGTGTGTTCCTACCTTACTTTATGTTCATTTAATTATTTCCTCTCCTTGTACACGATATTACGATAGAGACAGCTACCTCTGAAAGACTTATTATTTCAGTGGTGTTTTTAACTTTAATGTATGCCAGTGCATGCAGTAGGAGGGCTATAGTACTCATAAAATCGACTGAGTTCTACATGGCCAACGAATGAAATAAGTTGAATATTTTGAATGCAATTGTATAGATCAGTCATTCGTGCATGAATAAAGACATATTACAGGTTATTTATCTTTGGTATCGACCGACATGACAAGTCTGGTAATGATTTTTGTGTTTATCAGTTTATAAACATTTTATTTTAGTATAAAAAAACTTTCAATTTTGCTGGCTAGTTAAACTTTAAACACTCTTGAATATACTTAAAGGTTATCTTTTAAAAAAATGTGTTTTTGCATGCATGCATTTTATTCACATTTTTACAAAAGAGAGCTTGATACATAAGTTAAAATTGGTTTTTACTAATTTTTTTCTTAGAGACTAAGTCGACATATCAGAGTCTATTAATAATTTGAAGGGAACAGCATCATATTCTGTGTGGATAAACATGTAAGTGTCCCATGGTATAAATGCTGCTAGTGTAGTCACCTGAGATCAAGTTAGTTGTTTCTTCTTTGTAGTATCACTGAAGGATGAGTCACCACTGTTGCTAGCATAGTCACTGCTGCTGGAGTATATAAGTTATTGTTCATTTATATATATATATATATGAATTAATTATATAGTCCAGCTTGAATTGATATGAATGATTTTGGGAATGTTTCTTACCATTGCATGATTCTTTATACTCGATGTCCTTGGGGTTCCCGGTCATCGCATAAGATGGAGCTTGCTTCGGAGCACAGATGTGAACTGCGGAATTACTATCTTCGCACACAAAGATGGATACTACCCTAGAGGTTTAGTATGGTTAAAATTCATTCCACTGAAGATGGAAGTGTAAGTTCTCACTACACATTACAAAGTATATCGAGCTGTAAATATCACCATACTCATAAAGTAATGCCATACTGCATATAATTTAAGCCTTCATGCATGTACTCGTAGCAAGTGCTGGGGTTGTGCAATATGAATGGTGCCGACTCGGTGCTAGTAGGATCAGGCAACAGGAACACTTTATCTTCCTTGCAGTTTTCAGAAAATTGTTCGTCAACATCGCATTCAGCGTCTATGGTGGATGGGCTGGCTGACTAGTTGGTCCTATACTTGGCAGAAGAAAACTGGCCACAAGCCGATGCTCAGAGAACGAATGCAGCATACACATCACAGGTCATTGGGGTGCACGTAGTCTCCCAAGTTGTTATACCATGGTTTAAAATGGTCGTATGATGTTCTCCATTGCAGTGCTCGGACCACCAGGTAATCTTGTAGCTGTCTGGTCTTCTAAGTTGATGTAAATTGTTATATTACCCTAAATTTGATGTAGGCATTCTTTCTTTGCTTGACTTATCAGCTCACTGGTAGTGCAGGATAGCTTCGAGTCTGCCCGAAGGTAGTACACTGGGCAGGTAATAAAGCTGCATGGTACTGGAACCAAGCTGAAAAACCCATCTTCTTCATTCATGCTGACCGAATGTTCAAATCTGGTGCAGGCTTGTATGTGATCTGGCATACCAGGTATCCAGAAATGCATGCGATGGTAACACACAGTAATATCGGAGTAAATGATTTCATCTTCTGTTCGGAACTGCACAGACATGATACGATGAAACTAATACTACAAGCCTTCTCCTCTAATTTTATATATCAGCTTCCCTTTCACTGTTGTTTTCCCCGTCACCACCACCTTTCTAGATGGGCCCGTATTTTGCTCATAAAGCCTGCTGACACATTCTATTTAGTTAGCTCCTGTTACCAGACACCATGCAGGTGCATAAATGCCAACACAGCTATTCCCAAGCACATGATAATCCGACACTATGTAGATTGTGAAGACGGCCAGGGCGCATGTACAGACTCCAGTTACCTGGCACCGTGCAGGTGCAGAAATGATAACACAGCTATCCCCACGCACATGGTCATCCGACACCATCTGGGTGGGAAAACGACTTGTAAGCACATTAAGACTCCAGTTACCATGAAGATGCAAATTCGCTACCACTGCTCTTGACATTGGCATGGTCAGCTGCTCGGCCTGTTTGAGATGTCTCAGTTCCTGCAGGCTATTGGTCAGCTGCAATCATGGGGCAACTCGGTGATTGGCCAACTGGTGTCCGAACACTGTATTAATGGTGTAATACGATTGGTTCAATGTAAATATGATGTCATAGGTCTTGTATATGTGCATATTATAAGCAGTAATAAGGGAGCCAGCTGAGAGGCTTAGTTTGACAATGGTAGTCGTGTAACATACATCGTCTTGGCTAGCTTCTACATCAGTCAATCCATGGTTAGTTACGGTAAAGTAGAGAGGATATTGCCCACTATTGGTTCATCGCCACAGACTTTTTAGGATGGTACACCTTCACCAGTGCTGACATCGACTTCTTCAAATGTGACACATCACTACCATCATCTACTGCCACCATTGCAGTACCATCAACTTCTTCGGAAGGGATGCCTACACTAGCACTATTTCTGACTGCTATGGGCATGGTACAAGCAGTGTAATCGGCTCTTCGCCTGAGGTAACAAGAACAACATTGTCGGCGTTACCTTCTTCTTTAGCTCCAGTACTAACATCTCCAACAGGTCTGTCCGAGTCTTTGACTGAACCACTGCGTCATCAGTGTCACTTTTGTGATAAGACATATACTTTCAGCCATAATGAATGACGACATGAACACTTTAATTGTGCCAAAAATCCCTGGAATATTTCATATTTGTGAGACAGGTGTGTTATGCAGATCAATCGTACCGATAGATTTCTTAGGCATGCAAGGACCTGTAAAGGTGAAGTGCATTTCTCATAAGTACCCCAGTACCAGGTTTACTGCAAGCAGGTCTCTTGTAACTTTGGTACATGCAATCAAAAAGTATAGTTACCTACATAACCCACCATGCACAGTGTGTCAGTGTAATAAAAGTCACGATATATTCACACAAGGACAACATGAGTGTGAAAAGCAAAACGCATAAAATACTATAACCTACAACAGAGTCGCATATATATATATACATACATATATACATATATAGAAGAATATTGTAATATTTAGTGCATCAGAGACTGTGATAAATTAATTAAATATAAATAAATTTTGTGTAAAAAACATTGTTTCTATGGTACACCTTTTCACAATATTTTTAAAAAGGAAAGGTATACTTAATATTTTTATATAAAAAATTATTCCAAGTTCTTACAAGATGGTTAGGTTATACAAGGTAAGTTAGGTGAGGTTAGGTTAGGTTATCTTAGGTCAGGTGAAATTGGGTAAGTTTAAGTAGATACTGATTTTATATATATATAATTGTGGTATGGCGTGTGTGGGAATTATTATATGTAAATAAAAAACCTAAAAATTGCGAATAATCACTGTTCATAATATATAACACTTGGCATATATTTACTAATATATTTATATGTTTATAAAACTCCAATGTGGTGCTAGACATTTTCACCTAATCATATATTTTTTCTCAGGACATATTCTTATGTCTAAAAAATGCGAATGTGTCGTCACTCGATACACTTGTGTGTAAAAGCTAAATACAATGAAATACACAACTTTTATTTTATACAATTGTGCTTTAAATATTTTACTGTTGTGACCTCATAATTGATTTATCCTTGAAAATAAGAGTTCGTAGATATGTCACTCTATTCATTTGTTTGTAAAAGTTAAGTAAAGAATGTAATAATATACTTTAAAAATGTATACTTAATATAAAATATAATATACTTAAAAAGTATATAAGTCAAATCTAAATATTATATATAAGTTAAACCTAAATAATAAACAAAGAAATACTTTAAAAATATAATTAAAAATGATATTATATAAGTTAAATCTAAATAACAAAAAAACGAATACTTAACAAATATACTTACAAAATTATTACATGTTAAATAATAACCTTAAAAATTAGTAAAGAAATAAAAATGCATTGAGAAAGTAACCACGACAATATATAATTTATTTGTCTACAAGCTAAATACTTCTTATAAACTCTTGTCCCAGAGCATGTTGCCGAGTGATCTAAGACGTTAGTCTGGCAATTCAAGGTCCGGCAGTTCGATTCCATGCCATTCCAGATGGTATTTTGAGTTCAAAAAAACAGCAGCTACCCTAGTGGCCAACTCCAGAATCATCATGGCGGGAGAGCGACTGGCGCACCACCTAGTGGACAACACCTTAACTAAGATGGCAGCGCCCCTAGCAGCCAATGCCAGAACTAATGTAAATGACAAATGACAAATGGAAAGACCAAGATGGTAGCCTCCAATAACAGCCGATGTAATTAGACGATGAACGAATGGGAGAGAAATGAAAGAAAGGGAGAGGAGGAAATAAATAATGCAAGAGAGAAAAATTGGGAACACTCGGAGAAAACCCTCAAAATTCCAGAGCATGAAAAACGACATACTAGTCACCAATATTGCAGTCCAAGATGGTGACGTACTGGCTACAAATATGGCGGCATACTGGCTACAAAGATGACGATGTACTGGCTACCAAAATTGTGAAATCCAATATTGTGGTCGTATGACCGGAATGACAGAGCAGGACGTCCGGGAATCCTGCATTGCTGCATGCTCCCGGCCGGGCCTCCGAACCTCAGACTGAAGTACGTGCCTTATCTATATACTTACATCTCGGGAAACAATCAACCGATTCCTACCAAATACGATGAAGTTTTACTATGATAGGCCGTACTAATTTATATTAAATGTTTGAAATATTAGTTTTTTTTTTTTTTCGTAATGGCGGCTATGTAAACATTTTAGCTTAGTATGGTATATCTCCAAAACTATTTAACAAATTGAAACTTAACTTTTTATCCTCGCAATATCTGTGACAATCATAGAATGTACTAATAAATATACTTTTAATCCTTCATTTATATAGATTGTCACATAAAAAAATTGGTTTTATGCCGTATCTCGAGGACCAATCAACTGATTCACATAAAATTTTACACACAAGATGTACTACAGTAGGGCCTGTAAAGTCACATATTAAAGGCACAACATGAATAATTTATAAAAAGCATTAATATAAATAATTTAGATAAATATTTTTTTCTATGTAATAATTCAGCGAAATCAGAATAAATTTTGTTCGCTAACAGAATTCATTATAAACTTTAATTATGCATTTAAAGATCCTCTTTTCCCACCTTTATGTAAAATAGTGCCATGTAAGTAAAGGGAACATTTTGCTATTTTTTCAGGAATAATTCAGAAGGCCATGTAAACTTACATGATATTTTTAGGTATGCCAGACACCTATTTTAAAAATGGCGGTCATGCAAATAAATTATATCCTCTCATAAACAAATAAACCAAATACAACCAAACTTTCTATACTAATAGTATCCCTTAAATGCATAGTATACAGACCCCCCCTTTTTTTTTTTAGCAATTCTATAAGATAGTGCCAAATGAAAAAGTTTTTATGCCATATCTCGGGCACTAGTCAACCGATTACCACCAAATTATTCAAACAATTAGCTTTACGGTAGTCCATATAAACTTTCATGTTTTAAGTTACTCAAATACTTATTTTCAAAATTATGGCTCTGTGTGTAAAGATTCCAGTTTAGTAAACCCTATAATTGAGAACATTTGTCAGAATGCATCCAAATTTGATGTTACGAATCTACCTCCGTAATGCAGTTGATTCTACACTATCTTAAGGTACGACGTTTTCTGGGCTCGAGTCTCGGGTACGATATGTTTTTATTTTTATAATTATCTGACTGTGGTTACACACGATTCTGATTCCATTTTTGATGATACATCTCTCAGAAAGACATCAAGGATTACCTAAAATCTAACTTTGGAAAACTTTATTAAAAATGATTTTCACCTAGGTAAATGAAAGTTGGCTTATTTTTATATAAGTAACTTGTTTAAAATTTTTTGCATTCCCTATCTTTAACGATTTTTTACATTGAAATTTGCTTGGGGTCAACATGAAGGTCATGAATTTGTATTCCAAATTTTTGGGATTTTTAAATATTTTATGTGATTTATCTTGGTTTTTCGAATTCAATGCCATCTAGGGTCAAGGTTAAGGTCATATGCATCGAACATGTTGGTTGCGTTCAATAATGTAATTTCTCCTCGGTTTTTTGCTATATTTTTACTAATTTATAAGTTTTTTCGCTATGTTTATATCCATCATGATGGTTGGAACAATAATGTATCTAAATAAATAAGAACTTTAAAACATTTTTTTTTGTTGACTTTTTTTTTTTTTTTGAGAGAGAGAGAGAGAAAGAAGAGGGAGTTTAAGGTCCCACCGAAATTACGTTCACAAGGACTAGGTCAGGCGAATTCACAACGTGGCAGTCTGTCAGCTTCCAGCTCCGATACTCGATCCCGTTGTTCCCGAATTGGCGTAACATACCTACTTACATTTTATACAAAAGTATTTTTAAAAACTTGCTTACCAACTTACTTCTATAATTATGTAAAAATATCTCATCACTCTGTTGTTCTGGCGAAAGTGCGTTTTCAGGCGAAGAGCGTTTGTCTCGCCACACGACCTGTGACCTGATGTGACTTCTTCACCTCCATATCTCTCGGTATTGCCCTCCCCCTCTCAGGGGAACCCCCTCTGCCGTGGAAGACGTCTGTCTCCGTCTCTCCTGCATTGTTATCCTTATTTGTCTCTCGTCACGTCACTTCGCAGAACCGGCACAGCTACCTGAGTTACTAGCAGTTATCTCCAGGGGGCTCCCAATTGTTCCACACTTCACGCCTCGCGCCGTCTGGCCGCAAGTGTTCTGCAGGCCCTAGGCCTAGAAGCGTGCGAGCGCTTAGGTCAACCTGGGGCCGCGGTGGTGTAGTGGTCAGACTACTCGCCTCTCAACTCGGCGGAGCGGGTTCGATTCCCGGCGGGGTTACTTCCGGATATTCGCATATGGGAATCGTGCCGGACGATGCCACTGGTTGGTATGTTTCTGCGGGGATCTCCTGCTTCCTCCGCCCTTGCATTCCGGTGCTGCCCTATACTCACCTAACTTCGCCCTGATTAGCACTCAAGACCTCGATGTTGTGATGGCCGCCTGACTGAAGGAAATTTGCACGGCTGAGGACTAAATGTGTTAGAGCGCTAGGGGCAACCGAGATATGCGCATCAACTCTCTCGTCGCCTATATATGCGCAAAGCACTGAACTGGCGTGTAGTCTTGCTGTCGATAGCGCCCAATTGCGCATCCTCCCCCCCCCCCCTTCACAGGGGGATGGTGCTCACCACCTCCCTGGTTACAAACTAAATCCAGCGTGATCATCAAAATGAAAGATAGTCCCCCTTACCAATCTTTCTCTTCTAGTGTTTCAAACACCCTTTCAATAAACACTTTCCTTTCTCATCCACTGTTGTAGTAAAAACATTTTTCTACTTAATACACTGCATGGAATCTTGCCATTATTTTCGGCCGAGGGGTTTTAACGGTGCATATACAGGAGTTTCCCCCTCCCTTTGTAGTTCGGGTAAAGTTAGCATGGGAGGTAAACTTGGCCCCAGTAGCGGCCAAGTCTGCCTAATCCCGATAAAACTGCGAGCATGTGCTCTTGTTGTTAGAAAATTTCCTGTATTTCTAGGCGTCTGGGGCTCTGCCCTGAGACGCACTTAGGTCCTATCCCTACCCTGGACCTCCGACTCTCCCCTTAGTTTTAAGGTAGGTTAGAAAATAAACATATTTTAGAGGGGTATTTTTGTGTGGGGAATTGGTGGACTCTGCAGTACTCTGAGGTTTGTGTTATGGTACCCTTTCCTTTCCTTTGCCGAATTCCACAGCTTCACCCAAGCATCTTTATCCTCTCCGGGGCCGCGGTGGTGCAGTGGTTAGACTACTCACCTCCCACTAATATGAATACGGCTTGATCCCCGCTGGAACCGCCCCGGATGTTTTCATGTGGGAATCGTGCAGGACGATGATGCTGGTCGGTGGGTTTTCTCGGGGATCTCCCGTTTCCCCGCCCCCGCAATCCAGCACTGCTCCAAATTTACCTCGCTTCGCCCTCATCGGCTCTCAGCATATTGAAGTTAAGATCCGCCCAAATCTCTTCACTCACCCAACCCACCCTTGTCCTCCCCATGTCTACCCAGAACAGCTAGGCGTGTCTGGGTAGAGCGTGTCGCCACTCTTAACACCTGCAAAGTAGGCCAGAATAATAGTTTTAAAAACCCATTGTGAGCATGGATTTCTTTGTTTGCTTTTACTAACAAACCTTCTAAATGGGAACCGATTTATTTCCATGAGTTACTTCAAAATGTATTTGATATTTAAAATATTGTTAAAATTAAATTTAATTATTGTTAAGATTGCAGGAAATAAAAATATATTAATCACAGTTTTGACGAAATGTTTTTAACAATGTCCCCAAAAATCAAATATATATTTGTTTATTTTAGAAACAAAATATGAAAAATATAAAGCTGGCAAAATATTTGCTCACAAATTTTGCAGGTTTTATTGTTAATTCTATAGCGATCACAAAAACACGAAAACTTCATTGAAATTTTTAGAATTTACTTATCTCCCACACATGTTCTGAAGACACTTTTTTCAGTCATACCCCTAAATCGTACAGAAACTAGAAGTTACTGGTATAGCTAATGAGTTTACTTCTCTCTACACGGGTGCAAATAATTTTTAATTAAGTTCTTAAAAGTTTAGGCCTACATGACAGGTAGGCTTCGATGTCTCGTAAACAGGATTATCATTAGAGAACAAAACAGAAACACATGCAACACTAGTGAGACAACTACAAATCCACACGTGCCTTACCCGAGGCACGAACACAGAAAACCTTGTGCCGTAGGTTAGAGTACAATCAACTGCATTACGGAGGTTGGAATTCGAGCATCATATTTCGATGTAATCAGGTTATGTTATGAATTGTAGGGTGTTATAAACTTAAATATTTTCATTACCATAATTTTTTTAAATGTGCCTGGGTCACTTAAAACACTAACTTTACATTGCCTAATGTAGCGCTACTTGTTGAAGAATTTGGTGGAAATCGGTTGATTGCTCCATTACATATAGCCAAAAAAACTTCATTTTCTTATTTTGTGCTATCTTAAAGAATTACCTTAAAAAAATATTTTGTATACAATGATTTTATTGGATACTATCACCATCAAAATTTTCGTCGAATATGGTTAAATTGTTTTTTTAAACACTTATCAAAATATTTTTATTACTGCAATTTTGTAAATCAATGCCTGACTCCCCTTACATCATGTAAGTTTACATAGATTTCTATAGCACTAATGGTGCGCTAAATTAAGTGAAAATCTGTTGAATTGTTCCGGAAGTATGGCAGAATGTTCAATTTCTTCACCTGGCACTATTTTACAATACAATACCAGCAAAATAGGATCTCTGGAGCATTATTGATACTTCTAATGAATAGTGTTAGTTTGCAAAGCTTGTATAAATTGTATTAAATTGTTTAATAAATATAACATACCAAACTAAATTACTGATTATCGCCATTATAAAAAGGCCAGCCGCACCTAAAACATGTAAGTTTACATACTTGCTTCTAAAATTTGATGGGTATTGGTTGATTAGTCTTGTGATATGACATAAAGCAGCCATTATTTTTATGTGTCGATATTCCTACAAAAAGTACCCAAAGTTTTCGTACTAGCACATTCGATTATTGCCATAGATACTGCCTGTATAGTTACAAAGTTAAAATAGATTTCATAGTTTCTTAGATATAGCACTCTAAGCTAAAGTGTTATTACACCCTGCGTTCTGAAAATAAGTGTATGGTTTACTTAAAACATATATATTAATACAGCCTAACACAGTAAAGCTTATTCGCCAAATTTTATGGGAATCGGTTGGATGTTTCCCTAGATATTAGACCCTACATAAAAACTAAGATTTTCATGTGGAGCTATCTTACAAAATGGCGGAGAAATGATGCCCTGCATAGACACAGTTGATGGTTATAATAGATACTGCCAGCATACAACAGTAATTTGAAACTTGTGTAGTTTCGTAGATATAACATACTAACATATAATGTGGCTGACCCACTCAAAACACATAAATTTTCATGGCCTCCGTAGTGTGATATGAGTAGGCGTATTATGTATGTTCTTGGACAGGAGGAGGGCCATGGAACAAATGGGATGACAGCCATATTGGGTTCTGACATCTTGTATTTCCCTTGTTCCCTCAAAAGTTTCTCCTTTTCCTTTTTTCCCTCAAAATTTCCTGCTTTGCCATCTTCATATTATAGACGAGTATGCGATCACAATAGTAACATTGTTATGCTTGATATCATACATATATTAATAGGAAATAAGCTTTTGTTATGTTAATATGTGTATTTAGAGCGAAGTTAATCATGTCAGAAAATCAATACATATATACTATTTATAAGTGTTCTTGACTTGCAATGAAGCAATTAGTATGTTTTCAACCTGTAGTCGTCTTCCATCCTTGTTTTTTGTTTGTCATTAGTCGGAGGGTCTACGGTTTCAGATCAATACATACATAATCGTTGCATTTTGATATTCAACACGCCAATACTTAGGTTAATTTACTTGATACGTGATTAAGATAAATATCTACTCATCCTGTATGGTTATCGAATCGCTATGTATATACTACTTATATCTAAATATTTTCGCTTAATACGTATTTTTGTTATGCGAATATACATATTTTCCTCTTGATAATTTATAATGTGTGTGTGCTCAACTCTCCTGATGTAAGCCTAACCAATCATGATTGATACCATTTTTTTAAAGTTTCTCAAAATGTTAAGCAATATAGATAACAAACATGGTGTTCTTCAGAAGATTGAGAGAATTATTTAGCCATTTACAAAACGTTCTTCCTAGAATAATGAAAAAAGATTTAAATGTCTTTGGTTATGATAGTGCATGTTAGGTAATTCATCGACTTGCATTATGTACACTTGATGTTTGTTGTGTAATGATTACTTAGCATTTGTGTTACTACACTATATTAAATTAACATGTCTTTAACTTAAAAATAGATAAAAAGAACGATAATTTTCAAGTATTATTTTATATTTAATGTTTACGATGAGTGGGTTTAAAAGAAATATCTCACATAGTAATTCATATATGCATATTTACCTCTTTGGGATTTGAAACAAAGAAAGCGTTAGTATAACTATGCATGCCTGCATTTAGATTGAAGTATTGACAAAATCAGTATATATGGATAATTTTTATGATTTTCGCAGTAGATAACTATAGTTACATGTAAGCAGAATTTAAGCATCTTGTGAGATGAAAGAAGGTTTAATTGTGTAAATACTTGCTATGCAGATATGATTAAAGTATTCTAGAAGGATCGAAACAACTGTTAAAAACAGCAGATCTTAATAAACATTCTTTGATTATGGAGTTCTTATGTAATGATAATGTTTTGATTGCTATATGAAGTATGGAATAGCACGATTTGAATGCGATGAGTGTATTATTTCTATCTTAATTTGATTTAAATTGATGTTATATAGTAAATTAAATAAATGGAATCTTGGTAAGGCTTTTTTGTATATAATTATATTTAAAATTATATATGTGTGATAATTTGTATTGGAATACAGATGATTGATATTTATTCTTTTCTGTTGTATGATAGTTTTTTATTTAGTTGTTAAGTATTTAGTTTTGCTTGTAATGATTGATGTTAGGTGTTTTGCAAGCTCGGTGTTACGTTGATATTAATATAGTTGAAGTGGTTCCATACTATGATCGTGGCAGTTTCTTAGTTGTTCTGTTCATTTGATTCGTATGATATGTTAATATAGTTTTGAAGTATTTAGTTTTGCTTGTAATGTTTTATTGTAAGGGGTTTTGCAATTGCTTTGTATGGTATGTGCAAATGATGTGTGTGTTATGAATGTGATGATTGTAGCTTTGGTAAATGGGAAATTATGAGTTAGTATGCTTATAAAAGTAATTAAGACATAATCAACTTTGTCAGAATGGGCATAAAGCCTAAATGACTTTACCATTGTGTTGGATATCGGATATGATGCCTTAGTTATGAATTTGATGATTGTAGCTTTGGTATAGGATAAATTGTGATTATGCGTGCTTATAAAAGGCCTTTATGTTTGTTTCACCTTGTAGTCTTGTTTGTTTTTGGGGTTAATGTATGTATGTTTTGCTATTTCATGATGAAATTGGGTATCAGAGTAATTCATTGAAATATTCTGTCTGTGGTTGTTGGTATATGTTGAAACCCATATGCGATTGTTTTTTTTTCCTTTCAGGGTTCGTTGACCTGATAGAAATAAAGCAGGAACTGTTTTCGCTTGAAAATATCTTATAAAAAATATGATTACTGTAATGTTTTAGTCTTGAGCTGTAGTTCCTCGGGAGCAGACATTTGTCTCTCTAAATATAATTTGCATACTTGATAAGTATGTATAGTGAATGCTAGCACAGTGTAAGTGTAATACCTTCCACACCTAATAATAATAATTATTATTATAAATAATATTAATTGCAAATTATTTAACAAATGAAAGGTATACGACAGTTGAAGTTTGGCTGTTTTGCTGAGAGGATATATTACTTTGGTAAAATGTTTAGTAGTTAATTATTCACATGTGTACGTGCATAACTAGTAAATATTCATTGCATGTTTATGCAAGTATGGCTTTTCATGATTAAGTTAATTACACAATTACATTATATAACTGCATTCTCCCCCATCATTGACCTTCGACAGTTGACGTCTAACATATAACACATAAGTTGAGCAGTATACACTGATCAGGTAATATGATAGACAGCGATCATAAATGAATGCGTAAAAAGCAGATTCGCAAATAATAATTTTAAACTTTTAAGTGTACCACTTGGAATCTATCTTGATAATTAAAAAATAAAATTTCATTAATAACTATAAGCAGGAATATTAAACAAAACTAAATCTTTGTTAAATTTGGATATAAAATATTATTAAGTATTCTGACCGAGACTCGAACTCGATAATCCGAAATAACCATAACATTTAGTAAGCCTAGCATCTACCCAACTCAGAAATAACATTTGGTTAAAATCAATAAAAAAATAATATTACATGCCCTAACGAAAGAATCGAACTCCAAAATCCGAAATTAACATTACATTAATTACCCTTACCACCTACCCAACTCACAAATAAAATTTTGACAAAAATAGGAAATGAAATAATATTACAAGCTATGACCGAGGATCGAACTCCAAAATCCGAAATTAACATTACATCAGTTACCCCTGCCACATTTCCAATTCACAAATAAATTTTTTAAAAATCGGTAATGAAATAATATTATGTGTGCTGACCAAGGATCGCACTCCGAAATCCAAAATTAACATTACACTAATAACCCCTAGCATCTACTCAATTCAAATATAAAAATTGGTTAAAACCAGAAATGAAATAATATTATGTTGGTAAAGATGTCCTTGATGAGTACATACTTGATGAGTTTATGACTAACTATGTTTATAAAATGGCTTTAATGCATAATCGACCTTGACAGAAAGTGTTTAGGGCCTAAATGCCCTTACGATTATGCTAGATATCGGGTATGATGTCTAAGTTATGAATTTAATGAGCATAGCTTCGATGTTTTGGAAATCATGAGAATATTTACAAAAAGGCTTAACTCAAATTAAACTTTTACCTGAAAGGGTTTAGGTCTTAAATGACCTCAACATTATATTGTATGTTGGGTACAGTTTCTATGAAATGAATTTAATGAGCCTAGCATCAAATGTTCGGAAATTATAAGTACATTTGTGAAAAGGGCTTAAATTCATAATTGACCTTGTCAGAAAAGCTGTAAGTCCACAAAATGCCCTGTTGTAAGGTAGGGGATGCGTTTTTTTTTACGGTCGGAGTGGGTGCACATTTTTTTTATAAAATAAATATTGATTTCATTGTTATTAAAATTCAATATGGCCATGGTTATGTTTGTTTTGTAAAACATTAATAAATATATTTTTAATTTAACCCCATAACTTTTCTTAAACATTGTGATAATCCTAACCCCAAAATGATCAAACCTAGCCTCACTTTTTAGGTGATGTGTCGATAAGGGCGAACAAGGATAATTCGCTATACCAACCACACCTCTGATACTCTCTCCCCAAGTTAAACCTTGTGGCACTACGCATGCCGATGTCGATAAGTCGGAGAAAACCCTTGGAATGAAAAAGAGCTAAGACAGTATTGGGGTATGACATCACGATCGAATGTGCTTTGAAAAGACGAGTCTGGTGATATATAACACTTAATACTTACATCTTTAAGCTTTTTAATTTTAAAAATTATTTTTAATTAAAAAAATATTAATTTTTTTTATTTTGTCAACCCCTGAATGTGGCTGAGTTTCGGGGGTATCTCAGCCGCATTGAGGAGTTACATCAGCCACAACGATGAAAAAGCACTTTTTCACAAATTTTTGGAGAATGGGGAAATTTTGAAGGGGAAAATGGAAAATTTTTGGGGAAAAAAGGAATTTTTTATGGGAAACAGGAAATTTTGAGGGAAAAAAAGGAAAAGGGGGAACTTTTGGGGGAAAGGGGGAAATAAAAGATGGCGGAATACAAGATGGTGGTTGTCCCCTCGTCCCGCCCTCGACCCCTGCCCCAGAACATACATAATACATCTACTTATATGTGTTGTACAAATAATCGGTGTTGTTAGACCAAGGGCCGGTTGCACCATTGAAGTTCATCGTTCGATCCGAGATCACCAGCAGTGAACTTGATCCAGGATTGACGTGCAACTATGATTCACCTACAGAGATCGGCACATGACTTGAGGTCGAAAAGAACTTCGGCTTGAACCACCCAATTTGGCGGTTCAGGGGAGATTATCCAAGATCAGTATGTGTTTGCTTACAAGTTACAACTGAGATTTGATGTTTTCGCGGGAAGAGAACTGATGATGTGGTGTGATTTCGAGGCGAGAACGAAAGTAGTCTAAATAACCTATGCCCAACATAAAGCGTTTCATTGTATTTTTGTTGGTAAAATTAATTTATAATTACATTATGCGCTATACAAGTATCGACAATTATACGAATTTAATATTTGTGTGCTATAATGTTCTGAGGACGTGGGTATTTAATTCCATAGTTACTAATGTTTTCATCAGACTTTGAAAGCGAAGACGACAAACTTTTGGAGCTGTTGGCTGCAGAAATACCAAGGCAAAGGATTTATCCTCCACAGTCAAACGTATTTGCAGAATATTAAAATGTTTATTTTTGCATCGTACTTCGGGTGCAAAAACTAATAGAGAAAAATAAATAATGCCACTTTCTATCCAACTTATCCAGACAATAATAACTTCAGCCCCTTCACAGAAATACGTTTGTTTAAGCGATGTCGCCGTACAAGACCCTTTTGTTTGTAAACATCAAAGTAACTAACACAGTAAAATGGTTTTACATAGGAAATAAATTTCTCTCTGATGTCATGAAATAAGACAGCCAATATAAAAGCCCCTTCAATTTTTAGCTATAGATCATACATTATCTGAACTACAGCCATAAAGTCTAAACCAAGATCAGAAGATCTACGATCGGAACTCGGCCGAATAAATTGGTGAAAAGTATTTCAATGGAATTCGGTTCCGACTAGAAGTTGAGGACAAACCGAGATCATTCGATATCGGTTAAATCTCGTTAATGGCGCAACCGGGTCGAAGAGTATTTGGTAAACTTGCGAGGAGGCAGTGCGGTGGCGTCTAGGAATTCCCAGGTTACGACATTTGAATGAAGATACGTCGCGACGGAGTGCAGTTTTCGCAGCCAGGGGAAGCACCGCTGCGACATTGAGGGTCGTCTACTGGTATAAAGTCACGGCGCACACTCATATCTGCACACAATATTGTTTACTGCTGCAGCTGACCTTCCTCTCCACCAGCCATGAGGTTGTCGCTGTTGTTTGTGACATTGTTCGTCATGTTGGCTGCCTGCTGGGCCGCACTGGTGCCGGCCCCGGATTACGAACAAGGTATGTTGTAAGGCTGACCAACTGACACTCATTTATTATAGATTTTGAGGTTGTTTTATGGTTTCGTAACACATCAATGATAAATTTATTAAAATATGTCACCAAATCATCTAAACAAAAATTGAATTCATGTTTTTTTTTGTATATATATATATATATATATATATATATATATATATGAGAATTTTAACTTAAAACCGTGATTCGCATAGTTTTAAAAAGTTATAAATTACACAAAGTTTTGTTTCCGCTGACGGGTTTATTGGCGTCACATGTATGATATGTTGCAATAATTTCTTAATATTTGTAGTTTAGATATTCATCTACACTATAAAATGTTAGTTTAGAAAAAATCCTTTCAGCTGTTTTTAAAGAGTTTTTGGTTACAGAAGCAAATTTCTTGAAGGTGTTGTGGTAACTTATTGAAAAGATGGCTACCAAGGTAACATGGCCTTTTCTGGACAAGTTTTAAGTTAAGTGAAGCCACGTGTGTTTTTTTATTCTAGTGTCCTGCTTATGAAAGGACTCATTTTTCTGAAATAAATGACTGTTTTTGGACACGAATACAAGTACTGAAAACATCTACTCACATGCAAATGTTAAAATCTCTGAGGTCTTGAAAAGAGGTCTACATGAGTCTGACTTTATTTTGCCATTGATTATTCTTACAGCTCTCTTTTACCTATGAAACATTTTTTTTGCTGTCAATGGAATTACCCCAGAAAGTTATACCATAAACTCATGATGGAATGAAAATATGCAAAATATACCATTTTTGCTGTATATTTGTTCAAGACCTAGGCAACACTCCGCATGGCGAAACATGCTGAACTTATTTGAGGTAAAATATACGCAATGTGAGATTTCCAGTTAAGTAAATTGTCTACTTTTAAGCCAAGAAGCTTAACCACTGCAGTTTCATTATTTTTGTCTCTGTTGCTGCTAAGATATGAATTAATATTTTTTTCTGTTCTTTATAAGGAAATTCATAAGATATGTTTTATCTAGGGTGAGATTTAATTTGTTTCCAGTAAACCATGCATTTAGCTCTGTAAATGTTGTGTCCGGTTTTTGTGTTAGATCATTTACTGAGACTTCAGAGACTAAGATGCTAGTATCATCTGCAAATAAAATTGGAGTAGTTTCTGGGGTTAAGGCACATGGAAGGACGAGTAGGGAGCCTAATATTGATCCTTTTGGGACCCCGTGCTTGATTTTCCCTGGTTCAGAGTAGAATGAAGTAGTTTTTCCTTTGATCCGCACTTGTTGTTGTCTGTTTGAAAGGTATGAGCTTATTAGTTTATTTGGTGTGCCTGAGACTCCATGAAACTTTAATGTCTCTATAAGTATGTTGTGATTTACACAGTTAAATGCTTTAGTGAGGTCGCAAAATATTCCATTAGAAGGCATATTTTTATCAAGTGCATTAAGAATGCTATTTGTTAGTTTGAAAATTACATCATTTGTTGACGTGTTTTTCCTAAAGCCAAACTGGAAATTTGAAAAGATTTTGTGATTTTCAAAATGTTGCAGCAACCTCCTGTAAATCAGTTTTTCAATTACTTTTGAAAAGGATGTAAGAAGTGAGATGGGTCTATAATTGTTTACTTCGGTCTTGTATCCTTTCTTAAACAATGGTGTTACCATAGCCCATTTGAGTCTGTCCGGAAACAATCCTGTATTGAGGATATCATTACAAATATGGCTTAATGGAACACTGAATTCAAGAGCGCATTGCTTAAAAAACCTACAGCTAATGCCATCATAGCCCCTAGATAATTTTGGTTGTTTTCTCCACTTCTTTTGGAGTTGTGTTTGTAAAAGATATAGCAGGGTATCCTGTGGTGTAGGAATATGGTTTATATATTGTTAAATGGTTTTAAATCATGTTTTTTTACGACATTTAAGTAGTATAAATTAAATGTATCTGCGACTAATTTAGGGTATGAGGATATGCAGTCGTTTACTTTTAGGTTTACAACTGGACATTGCTCTGTTGTTCTTCCTGTTGTAGGTTTTTTTACCATATTCCATGCAGTATTTATTTTGTTTTCAGAATTCTTAATGAGGTTACAGAATTTTTTTTTTTTTTTTTTTTTTTTCATTACCTTAATCCAAATATTGCAGTATTTCCTATAGTGATTCACTGTGTTAGGGTTGCTGTTGGTTATGGCGGCCTTGTATAGTTTTCTTTTGTTTTCGCAGGAAATTTTTATTCCTTTGGTGAGACATTAATTTTTCTTTGGAGTTGTTTTACTATGGGTCAATCGGGATGGGAAACATTTTTCAAAACAATTGAGAACTTGGTTAAGAACAGAGTTGAACTTTTCATTTGCTTTGGTACAAGTATACAGTGTTGACCATTACTCCCTGCAGAGCTCACTTTTGAATTGTAAGACATTTTCCCGCGAAAAAATTTCGTATTTTCTTATAAGAAATGCTTTTGGAGAGCATTTTTTATGAACGGCATAACTAATATTTGTGCATCATGATCTGATAAGCCATTTATTATTGGGACAGTGGCACTCTGTATCTTTGTTACTATCAATGAAAATGTTATCAATTGCTGTCTGACTGGTTCATTATATTCTGGTAGAAAATTTTACTACTTATTTAAGGTTGAAGGTACTGAGTACACTATCGAGTTCAGTTCTTTTGTTGCTTTCTTTTAAATAATCATGTTAAAGTCTCCATGGAGAATAATTTCTAGGTTGCCTCTGTAAATGGCTTTAAAATTTGCTTGAAGAAATTTTAAGAAGTTACTAAAGTTCGCAGAAGGGGCTCTATATATATAGTGAGGACCTCCATTTTTTTTAAAATTTGTCAGTTATTACTTCCACATAATTGCACGCAAACACTTGATCTTCGCATAACAAATGTGTGTCATTTTTAAACATTTAATTATTTTTGATGAAAATGCAGGTACCACCATTAGTAATCCTATCTCTATAATAAGTGGAACAGAGAGAATAACCAGGAATTTAAATTTACTTAGCAGAGGTGGCGGTTTTAAAAACTTGTAGATAGTACGCAATATTCTTCCTTAGTATAACATTTATTTTCAAAACAACTTAAATGTGTAGGCTGCCTTATCTTTATATAAATAATTACATCGAAGTGTATAATGGTCTGGATGCGTCATATTGTTTATTAACGTTAGCCACACTTCCTGGCTCTGGAAAAATGGTATGCATTCTGAGCACGCGTAGGTTTCGTTTGCACCAAGGATAATCAGCAAAATCGGAGCCTTAAGATTAAGGCTTCGTCCGTGGCTTAACTAAGGCCTTAGCTGCCATTATAATGTTCTGGAATACTGATAGGATTGGGTATGATTTCAGACATAACGAAACCCTTATAAAAATTTCCTGGAATCAGCCTTAGCCATCTGTCTCCACTCTCTTTATTTAACAATGAGCACAATATTTAATGTCTATTTCAACTCCTCATTAATTGTCCCTGTTGGTTACAGTCAGTAAATGGATACCCATTATTAGCATGTGTTCAGTCTATCTGTTTCCATTATTTATAATGTATTTCACTGATGCACTTACTCCAATCGTCCAGCCTGCAAGCCGCATATTTCACTTCTCGATACTAGCAGTAGACGAAATACCACATCATAGATCTTCGGAATCCTGAAGGGGCTTTCCCAACATTTCTGTAGCTTCGGGCAATAACCCTTTTCTTCTCTGTGGGTTGTACAATCACACCAGTTATCCTTCTTGAAATACCTCTCCCGACTATCACCTATCATACCATGGCTTCATCCTGACACTATTTATTCTGAAGTGCTGTCGAGTAAAATCATGAATGCCGAAAGTCTGTTATGTAATTCGCTGTCACAATCAGGGACTGCAGCTTCCCATTCCGTCGGTCGGCCAAACAGCATGTCACTGGGAAGGTGTAATTCTCTTCCAAACAACACCCTTGATGCTTTTACCCTTATGGACTCATGAACTGCTGAGCGGTAAGCAAGACGATATAAGGACACCTTTGAATCGCAGTCCTTTCGGTTGTCCACCAAAAATATTGTTAGGTACTGCTCAAGAGTGCAGTTAAGCATCTCGACCATTACATCTGACTGAGGGTATAGGGCTGTAGTCCTAGTCTTTCTCAAACCAAAATTTTTGTCGCCTTCTGGAAGACCACAGCTTCGAAGTTTCTTCCCTGTCCAGAATGGGGTTCTAGTGTCACCCCGACCATCGAGAAGACATGTTCTATGAGTGCCTCAGCCACTGTATGTGCTTCCTGGATCGAGGGGGAATGACCTCAGACCACATAGTAAAATAATCTTTAGCCATCACTAGATATCGATTACCTCTCTTTGAGACATTCAAAGGACTCAGAATGTATACTGCCATCCTTTCGAATGGGGTTCCAACATTGTATTTCTGGAGGTTACCTTGTCCGGTGGTCTTTGGGCCCTTCCTTGCAGTGCAGGAGTCGTATAATTGGCACCACTTCTCAACATCCTTCCTCCAGTGAAGCCAATAGAATCTCAGTCTTATGCTATTAAGTGTCTTGTTAACAGAGAAATGTCCACTGGCAGCCTCATTATGCAATTCTTGTAAGACTTCTGGGACTCGGAATTCTGGAAAGACCAACTGTAACCATGTGTGTTTTCCATAATTACTTTCCCAGTTTCTGTAAAATATGCTAATCTTCAGTATTAGGGAATTCCACTGTACCTAGTGTGCTTTGACTGCTGCACTCAAACTAGATATCTCTTCCCATTTTGAGCGACGGCCAGCTTCTTTCCACTTTAATAATGGCTGCAAAGTGGTAACATTCATCTGATATTTCCTAATACCCTCATCACTCCAGGTAGTTGTTCAGTCACAAGATAGAGAACCTTGAATTCTTGTCCTCCATACCTTCAGCGATTCATCACTCTTTACTTTCTGATATTTTAATGACAACAAAATGGCCCACATGGCCTCCTAGAAACTGCATCTACATTGCTGTGAAGGCATCAGATTTGTGCTGTATTTCAAAGTCATATTCTTGAAGATGCTGTGTCCACAAGGCTATTTGACATTCGGGATTCTTAAAATTTAGTAGCCATCATGATGAAGCATGGTCAGTTATTAGAATAAATTGTCTACCATAAAGGTAGGGGTGGAAGTGTGAAATTGCCTTCCCCGTGGCCAGAAGCTCCCTGCGTGTAAAACAGTAATTTCTCTTAGGCTTATGCAATACCATACTGAAGTATTCTAGTGGTCTTTCCTTCCCATTTTGAACCTGAGATAGCATTACTCCAATGCCTAGATAACTAGCATCATTGTCCAAAATGAATACACCCTCACTTTTCGGGAAATCCTGGAGGAGATATCAGAATTTTCTTTAGTTTACTAAAAGCTTCTTCCACACTCAATGATCCAATGAAATCTCCTTTTCACCCCAGTCAGTTCATTAAGGGCTTGGCAATCATGGCGAACCCAGGTACAAATCGATGGCAGTAGACACAGAAACCCAGAAAAATCTGCAATTCAGTTTTGTCAGTTATAATCGGCCAATTTCTTATTTCTTTGGTATTCTCGGGGTCTGTTTCAATCCCATAGGCCGACACTATATGTCCCAAGAAATCTATTTGCTTTTGAAAATTGCGAGACTTCTTAGGAACCAGTTTCAAGTTGGCTGCTTCCACTTTCTGGAATACAGATTCTAAACACTGTAGGTGCTCTTCAAATGCCGTTCCTTTCAAAACTATGTCATCTAGGTAAATCTGATAAATATCTAAAGGTAAAACTTTTTCCATCAGGCGTTCGAAAGTGGCAGGATCATATCATAACAAAAGTTATAACGGTTAACTGCCAGATTCCTTTCTCTTGGACACAAAATGCACTCATCTCTCGGTCCTCTGGGCCCACCTCGCACTGCAAGTACCAACTCTTCATGTGCAAAGTAGAAAACCACTGTGAACCTGCTAGGCTGTTTAATGTGTCATCTATCCTCGAAAGCGAGTCAGAGTCATTTTTGTCACATTATTGAGCTGGCAATAATCTACACAATACCTCAGAGAGCCATATTTCTTATTACCTATTACAATGGGTGACGACCATATGCTAACTAATGGTTCTATCATATCTAACTCCTCCATTTCTTTCAGAATACTGTCAACTACCTCGTGGGAAGCTAGTGGCAGTCATATTAGTGGCTGCTTAATGGATCTGGCATCTCCTGTGTCAATGGTATGGCAGGTCACATTAGTCCTTCCAAGATTAATTGGTTCACATGAGAAGGCATCCCTATTTCTCCGCAGTAATTCAGAGACAGCCTTCTGCTGTTGCCAATTAAGATTTTATTTTGATCGAGCTAGAAGTTCATCTAATACTTCTGGTAGAGGACTTTCTATTTGTTCTACTTTATAATCTTGTGGAACATTTAGAAGTACCTGTGTGACCTGCTTGCAAACGCCTATCATTGCCCCCTCTTCAAGATGAATAACACTACTGGACAAATTTATCATTCTAACTGGAAAACTGTCAGAATTAGAAGAGATCAAAATTCTAGCTACAACAACTTTACCTGACAGAACAACAATTTTTTTTGCTGGCTCAATTAGACCCAAACGTCTGATAAACTTACCTTGACATCTGCCTGAAATTAAAATTTCACTAGAAATAGGCAGCACAGTGGATTGACCATAAACTACTGGGCAGCTAACTACGGAGGACAAATCATGCCACATTGACACCACCAACTCTATACAGCTTACCCATAGCACACTAAGTCGAGTATCGATACAGCACCTCAGTCTAGGTAGTACATCAACCTCCAAACGACATCCATCCTCTATTTCTGATGTGTAAACATCGTGCTCTATGCTAATGTCACTAAGCATCAGGATCACTTTTATCGTACCTTTAACTGGTGTGGTCTCACCTGTTACTGTAGTCAAATAACATCGTTCCATGTTTTCGTCGGGCGATCGCTTGGGGAAGGCCCGTTGATGTCTGGTCTTATTACTGTTATGTTCGCCCCAGCATCGACGATCATCTGGCAAGAAACATCATTCAGGCTCCCCTCCACAAGTATTGCTTCCCAGTCCTGTTTTACCGACTGTACATGAAAGAACATTGTAGCCTTCCCTCCAGCAGTCACCAACCTTCGCCCCTAAGATCGGTGTTTACAAGTTTTCCGAATGGGCTGTATTCTCACCTGCCTCTCGCTACCTCTTATCTCGCTGCTGCTTCTGCTGTTGCTGTTGCTGTAGGCAGTAGGCCCTCAGGTGCCTCGGCTGTCCTCATGACCAGCAATCCAGCCGTTTGGGTGGGGGTCGGCGAGGCTCTGTTGCACAGTCTATGGATGCGATGTCCCTTATGGCCGTCTGCATCTCCTTCAGTGTCTTTGTTAATCTGTCTTCACTGTCTTCATTCAGTGTCACTTCTCGTACCAGATGTCGTGGTACACCCCCCTGTCTCACTGATTCCACCTCCAGTGCTCGAGTCAGGGCGTCCTGCATGTTGTGGGCTGCCGCCAGATGTGCTGCTTGTCGAACCTCTGTGTCGGCGATGGCATCGATGAAAAAGCCGACTGCTATGCTGGCACGCGCTTCCTGGGGGTACCCTTCCAGAGATAGGTGGAAGAGCCGCACAATGGCTTGCAATAGTTACTGCAGTGGCTTCCCTGGTCGCTGGGTGTGGCTCCGCAGCTTTGCATGGTGAGCACGTCACAGATGCAGGTCGCCAAAATGTATCTCCAAGACTGACACCAGTGTGGGGTACTCCAGTCGATGTCGCTCTGGCAGATATTGTGGAATGCTCAATGTGTGGCCTCTCAGCACAGCGGTGGGGTAGTAAGCCTGCTGTTCTGTTGTCCAGCCATTTAGGGTAGAGACATTTTCAAACTGGTGCTGGTACTCCTGCCATGAAGTCTAACCATCATAAGGGGCAGGCTTAATTGAGACTCCCTTTCCCACTGCTAGCTGCACGACACCAGCTCCACAGATCTTCCTCCGAGGTTGCCACATTGGTTTCGTCTTGTACTGCCTTTCACTTTCCTTGGCTGAGGATGAAGTGGTTGTTGAACACCGCTGCTGAAGAAATTCCTGACATTCCTTCTTCATAGCACTCATTTTATTCTCGGTGCTGTCCATCCTTCCCCTGAAACTGTCCACTTTTTCATTTACACTATCCATTCTTTCATTTACACTATCCATTCCTTCATTCACACTGTCAATTTTCCCATCCACACAGTCAATTCTCGTATCCACTAAATCGCTAATACCTTCTATTTTCCTATCTACTACATCACAGATATTACTTATCTGGCTATTTGCATTTTTATTTAGACTACTTACAATTTAATTTACAATTTCTTTCACACTACTTATTTGGGTATTTACAATTTCATTTATACTGTATTTCACACTACTAATTTGTTATTTACAAATTCGTTCATACTATTTATTATGCTTTTTATATTTTCCCTCAAACTATTTGCACTTGTGCTCACTTGGCTTCTCAGCCCCTCAATCAATGCTCGCAGTGCTCGCAGTTCGGCAGACATTTTCCTTGTTAATATTCACAGTTTGATTGTAAAGAATAGTATTAATTATTTTCACTTACAGCTATTACAATTAATTTATATGTTTTTAAAATCACTAACTACTTGCCTATAGTCTAACTTTATTTACAAGTGATTAATTAATAATTGCCTTCATTCCACTTCTGACACCAGTGTTAGATGTGAGAACACTTGAGAGACGTATCTGAGTTTGTGAGGAAAGGAGGTCTTTAAAAAATCAAATAAAAGGAACTAAATATGATTTATAATTTATTCACTCTACTACTATGTACATTATGTCATATTTCTCCACTCTTTTAATTTAACAGACAGCACAATATTTAATGCATATTTCAACTCTAATTAATGCCCTCAATTGTCTCTGTTAGTTACAGTCAGTTAATGCATTCCCATTATTAGCACGTGATGAGCCTATATGTTGCCCTCATTAATTTTGTCTTTCACTCGCTCACTTAGTCCAATAGTCCAGCCTGCCAGCCGCATACTTAGCTTCTTGATACTAGCAGTCACCAACTTCCTTTCATCACTGCTGGTCACACAACTAATTTTTCTATTGCTCGAAACTCAGCCACTCATTCATCTACTCCAACTCCAACTGCGGGCCCGGAGGCCTGCTGCGAAATTTATAGTCTACCCTGACCATCTCGAAGGACCAACACGCCCCGAGTTGTGCTGTGAGAATGAAGTCAGTATTCCAGAGCATTCTTCAGATATCGTCCGAAAAATATACGACCAGAGCCAGCAGAATGCGCAGCTGCAGAGATTATCTTGGTGGCCTGCTCTGTGTAACTGATACGTTGCTGCTCGCCTGCCGCTATCACATAAATTCTGTCCTTCACTTGGCTCGCATGCCGGGCGTGCCAATGTCAGCCAAACAGGCAAGAGACACATAGCATTACGTTGGTTATTCATAGTAATTTGATCATTTGTTAACTAATTTTATACGTAGGATAAACTACCATTCATGGTATGTTACATACAACCAACCATTTATATGGGTTGATATATGGTTGATCAATGTCGTGACCAGCGGCCTGCAAACAAACCTATTAAGCGGTGCCATGGATTTTCGGCAATTTTTAAAAAATTTACAGAAAGTCCGTCATTTAAAAAAAAACGGAATTTCTGTAATATTGCGAATATTTCTGGGCAAATTTATACCAGTACTTTTCCATAACTTCACCTATGATTTTACATTTCTTTTGTTTTCGGTTTTCCCTTTTATTGCTTGCAACTTCTGACTGGATTGTTTATTTCGTATTATGCCACATTTGCAACATTGTTGAAGTCAACTACAGTCTTGTTTGTTTGTATTTGAATATTTAACTTAATATCTTCTTCAAAGCTCTGAGATTAAAAAGAATTATTTAGGTTCATATTGGCGTCAATTTATATCAAAGATGAGGTTAATATTCGCAAACAGTTGAAAATATTTTAAATATTATAACTACCCATATGTTCACTTATTTGCAAATTCGCACTAATACACAAAGGCCTTTTTTCAGATCCTAGATAAAGCTCATTTGGTAGAGCACTGAATTACAATGATTCAAATGCGAGCTTTTCTTAATTTCAGTGTGAACACAGCTACAATTTTGAACAAAATTTTGATATGGAGCGAACCCAATGTGAATATAAAGAGTCCCGTGTAAACTTCAATATGAATCAGCCTTGAGGTATAGTGCCTGCTAGGTTTGCGAACTACAGTGTGTAGGGATGAGAAATGTGGATGTGGATCGCTGTCTCTAGCAACAAGAATAGGGAAAAAAGAATACTTATCAAAGGTACATGAAATTGAGCTTCTATAATCTTACAAATCTGGCATTTAAAAATGTTTTTCTTAATTTAAACCAAACTCTTACAACCTGCACATCGCATAAATATACTGTAGCTCCGTAAATTATTGACCCAATTTCAAGAGATTATGACGTCGGTCACACAGGTGCTATTAAGAAACTGGTTTTTGCAATGGAAAACACACACCCACAGGAGTTCATCAGGGTTCAGACAACTTCAAAGTTGTAACCCGAAGAACTCTCACCCGAACGCCAATTTCGTTCCATATGTTGTGCAGCATGTCTTGTGTGAAGGAAGCTACCGCATCTTCAATCCGGCGTTCAATTTTCCGGACATCGGTCACCTTCCTTGCATACATCCTGTACTTTACAAACCCCCAAAATAAGACATTGGCTCGTCACGCCCAATCCAACGACCAGGGAACTTTTCATCGAGGAACCATCGCATTTGCAACCCCCAGTGTGGCGGCGCTCCATCTTGGTGGAAGAACATGTGTAGCTGCATGTCTTCCAACTGCAGTGTGGCATACAGTTCAAACATGTCTAGGTAATTGGTAGCCTGCACTGTTGTCTACTGGAAAAAAATGGTCAAAGTACACGAGCTCTGGAAAGAGCACACGCATGTGAGTTTTCTGATCCCCGTATGCGACAGTAAATTGTGTCTGTTGAATTTCCTAGACACATGGAGTATTGCTTCAACACGACATTGTTGAAAAACTTGTAATCTTGATGCTTACACTCTGGGATTCCACTTGCTAACTGTATCAATTGGGAGCAGATTCTGCACTGTTTGTAACTTGTAGGCGTGTAATTTTACCCTCGTTTGGAGCACCTGGTGCATGGTTGTACGCAGGTTTCGCATTTCTCGGCATGCTCGACTTATCTATTGATTTCTTAGGACTATGGATAAAAGCCCTTTTAACTGCAGTTGACGTCTGTGAAGGTACACGAGACCTGCCAGATCCTTTTTTTTTTCTGTAACATACTGCCAGTTTCTTGGAATTGCTTCAGCCACCGATTCAGAGACTTTATTGTCAAGGGTTTCTGACACTGCATCCGAAAACGTCTTTGCACGTGTAACTGGTGATTTTGTTTCCCACAACCACAGCACACACATTACTTTCTTCTGTGCCATAATCATTGTCCTTTATGGGAGTAATATTCATCATACAGGAACAAAATCTTTTAACATTCCAGGGTGCAATGTAAAAAAAAAACAGTTTTCAATTCCTTCCAAATATGAGCCAGTTATAATGTCTTGAAATGGGGTCCATAATTTAGTGACATTCCGTACAATAAGTAGTCATGTAGTTTTTGTCTTTAGATATTGTAGAAAAACATTCTTGGTCTACATATGTACTTGTTTAGAATGGTATCTCAACATTATTTGTCCATGTGACTTTCCCATTCCATAGTTTGTGAGCATGTATTTTTATGAATATTTTCATGAAATAGCATTATTATGAGGCATTTAACCTCCAAAATTAAAATTTATTGTATGCTTTCTCAAATGCGTTTGTAATATGAAATAACTGCATAAAAATGATGCAAACAATAATTTATCCCAGAAAATTTATCCCAGTTGTAAAAAAATAAAACATGCTAGCGACATTATGTGCACATTTATAGTTTGCTCTTTTTTCGAACATAGGCATTTTTGCAGCACATGATTCGACAAACAAATTATTATGATAATGTTCTCGTGTTATGGTTGGTTCAAAATCGAAAGCCATATGCACAGGTCAAATGTTGGTAAATAACGTTTTGATGTTTTCACTTTCATGGCATACAAAAATGTATTGACAGATTTAGTGTGATTTGTGTATGAAATTAACAGTCATTTAAATCAGTTGGTATGTTTGACTGTTATCAAAATCTTGGTTTTTACTATTTGTAAGATGTATATAACATTAAAAAATATGCTCTAATACACTGTTGCCAATTCTTTACTCTAAATTTGTACGGCGTGAGACTTCTTGTTTTTGCAGCATAACTATGCCCCTCCCTTTTTACATCTGAGTAAAGAACTTTGTAGAAAATATTGTCTACTGTGCTCTGAGTGGCTGTTCTCTTTGCATCTGCATAAGAAATGCAATATAGCAATTCCCTTTATACACTATGTCAAGCCCTCTCATTCACAACCTGTTATGTGTAGTTGTGAATCAATAGGTACGAAATCATAGCGGCCAAATCTTGTGTGTGCGACCTCTGTGATATATTTACTGTTACACTTTCGTAGTGAACCGAGCTACGGTTGAGTTGCGAATGATCCTTTGTATGCTGTAAGGGTTGGTACAAAATTTAAAAAAAGGCACAGCGCATAGGACATAAAAGTAGAACATTTATACAGCCCGAACTCTTGTGCGAAATTAATTTACAATTAAATGTTTATGTATTATTTTTAGCCAATGAAATTTTGCAGCCAGTGTAACATAAGTTGCGTATTGGAAAGATTATTTTAATGTTTTGGTTATCTTTACACACATAGAATTCATTTTAGTGAAAGGACGAGGATTAAAAGAATTCGAATTATTTTCTGTTCTTTAAAAACTTTTCTTTTGCAATCGTAAATATTCCTCTAGTACATTGTCGCCTGTTATATCTTGCTACATTTCTTCATTTCTGCAGCATAACTGTTCCCCCATTTTAAATAAAATACTTTGTCGAAAATTGATAGGCTGCTTACTGCCCCATGCAGCTGCAGAAGAAATGAAATATATCAATTTCCACTACGGGCTATGTCAGGACCTATAATGTGCATGGTCTGTTATGCGCAATTGTGAACCAGTAGGCTCGAAAACATGGTAGTCAATTATTCTGTACATGACCTGTGTTCTGTGGTTACTGTTAAGGTTTCAATTGCGAACCAATCTTTAGGATTCAGACAGTAATGGGGTTTATGTGCGTGTGTGGATTTTAGGGTTTGGTAGTGAGGGATATGTGTTGTGTTTAGGTGTGATGGTGCAGGAGAGAGGGACACGTGTTTTGTGTAGATGTGAGGGTCAGCAGTGAGGGATATGTGTGTGTTTGTAGATTTAAGGGTTCAGTAGTGAGAGATATGTGTTGTGTGTGTAGATGTGAGGGTGCAGTAGTGAGGGATATGTAAAACATGTGTAGGTGTGAGGATGCAGTAATGAAGGATATGTGTTTTGTGTAGGTGTGAGGGTGCAGTAGTAAGAGATATGTGTGTATGTAGGTGTGAGGGTACGGCGGGCGACATGCGACCTGCTGAGTGTCAGCACGCCCTGGGGATCACTGAACCATGCCGCGTGCGCCGGACACTGCCTCGTTATGGGCCGTGGCTTCCGCGGCGGCCGCTGCAGGGACGGCATCTGTCACTGCAGGAGGTAGACCACTCTGCAGCCACTCGTGCACTGTCACAGTGACAGCACTGTGACAACGACCTCTCACTGGACATCACCACCCACCTGCCTGCCTCATCCAGACTCCACTCCCTGCCGGCCGGTGTGGGACAACCCAACTACATCACTTCTCTCTACAGTCATGCCACATGCAGCGTTGCGCTGCCATAGAAAATACACTCGTGTCACTCTTGTTTACTTCCATAGTAGCTTCACACTCGCAGCTCATTACATAGTTAAATAAAGTTCATATTTTTTCACAGAGGATGACAAGAAGATAAAAGAAAGTCAATGAACGTTTGAAAAGTTAGTATAACTGAAGCTTATTTACAAAGTTTTGTTTTCTGAACATTTAAATTGATTGAAAATAGTTAGGTATGTGACATGTCACCTATGTTTCCTCTATGTTTACTTTCATCTTTGCAGATATGTAACAAAGACAATTAATAAAGCACTCTCCACGATTACGACGAGTATTCACTTATTGTCACCTTCCTCCAGTCTTCTCGCTGATTCCCGTCAAATGTGCCAGCGTTCTATACTGACCAATTGTAAACGTTTAAGGATCATCAATGCGAAACTTCCTAAACAGTTTATATAAATAGTTCCAGAACACTAATATTTTCATGCCTATGAAAAGTTATGGTCCTGTTTATTGGATTTGCGAACATTTTTGATAGTTGCTTTACTTAGGCTGACAGAGAACTTGTTTGGTTATCAAAACAAATTAAAGTAGTCATTATATTAGGCTTATATTGGTTGAGGTATAGATTACTTATAAATTTTCCAATTGAAAAACATATTTCTTAAATGTACTATTTTGTTTATTTATTAACTGTAGGACCTGTAGGTGCCCAAACTTAGGTTAAGTGTATGTAACCTTATTATATTTTATCTCATCCATTTCGCATTATTATTTTAATATTGAAAATACCATCACTGTAAATCGGAATCAGTTAAAATTTACTGTTTGCCATTTGAAACTGCTCCATCCGTAATCAGTACAATTAGTAAATTACTAATATATTGTTTAAAATATCCTCTAATTCAAACAGTATAAAGTCTGTTATAAATAGTTGATTAGTATATAAACGCCAGGATAAAACGCAGTGCAATACAATGTGAAATAAATAGATTTACATCGTTCTGTTGCAAAACAGAAAATTCTGTGGACGTGGTTAGGATTGAGCTCCGCCCAAAATGCAATGTATACTCCGGTTCAACACCCCGGCATGGGAAGTGATGGCCGGTACCATGGTACCATGGCCCGGTGGTCTGGGGGGGTGGGGGGCCGCACCCGCTTGGCTGGGTAGGTTTTGTATTAATTGGTATAAATATAAGTTTTAAAACTTTTTCCCCAACTCGGATAGTCTACATAATTTGAACCTAATTTCGCGCAAAATTGATTGACTGTTGAATGTTATAAAGCAAATTATAGGACTATGATAAATATGTAGAATATCTACAACTTTTTAACAGTCAAAATAAATTGGTGCAAAATAATTGTGATGATACATGGTAGTCGCGCATAACTGCCAGCTCATAATAGTTAGCCTATACTGCGATACTTCTACCAGGCCCTGCGCCTGCGCAAGGTTGGTATGACGGCTAGTGTGACAGTTGTATTGGTACAGCTTTAATTTTTTGGTCACTACTAATTTAATAAGTTCTTCATTAATTACTTCTTCACCAAAAATGATTGGTTTAATTAAAACGTTCTCCAGTCATATTTATTTGATTTGTTAATACTATTCAAAATGTAAAATATTGAGAATCTATTAAAATTATTTTACTTTTGCCCTGGTCTTAATAATTTCAAGAGGCAAGTTATTTGATGTAAATTTAAATAATTTTATTACGTGATATATGTCTATGTTGTGTCCAAAATTAAATTCTACTTAATAATTTAATGAGTATTTAGTATTTGCAAGATGCAAATATAATTTAAAGTAACCTAATGAAATGATTGTTATTTATCTCTGTTTCATACTTCTACTTGTATTACGTACAGATTAGTCACACCAGGCTGGAGTTCTGAGCACGATCAATTTCATATTTATTCCTGCACGCGAGGTTATTGCATCCTTGTTGAACTTAACCAAACAACATGTAGTTGTTCTACGAATTATTATCTACTTGTGTTCTCTCTTCTTTCCATGTAATTGGTAATTTCACCCACCGATAAGGTGGTGTACGAGTTGGAGTTTCGTTATACGCTGCAGTAGATCGTGGCCAACATCCCTCCTGGGATGACTTATTCACAGCCTTTCTTGGTTTCTTCTTGGGTGCTGCTTCTTGGCCTACCCAGCAGACAAAGTTTTGATTCTCTCCAACACCAAGTAAAATCTAACCATTTTGTTCGCATGCCACGTGCTCAGAGCTTACAGCTCTCATTAACATGACCTGTTCATAGACTGGTTGAACTAAATTGTACTTAACATTGGCAATCAATTAATATGATTGTTTTTTTTTTTGGGACGATAAAACATGTAATCTACAAAATTAAGAAAAGTTTATGTGCCCTTATGGCTTATACTTGCAAACGGGTACCCGAAGGTGTTTTCACTTGCTGTCTTGCTGAATATAGCATGTTTTGTTTTAAAGTAACTTAATTTGAAAAGAGAAGGCCTTGGTTGTGAAAGATATTAAATACTCAAGATCCTTTGATACTTAAATTAATTATTAAAATATTTATTTTCTCATATAAAATGCTCAAGTATATATGCTTATGCTGTATGCCAGACGATATTATATACATACACACACAGATACATATTTCAAATATAATATATATATATATATATATATATATACTGAGATTTTGTCATTGTATTTTTTTTTCTGAAATTTCTCCTCTTAAAATATAAGTACACTGGTGTGGTTAATATGTATTCAACAGTTGTTCTATGTGGATAACAAAAGAAAATGGCAACCAACATACGATTTTATTGATAAAATAATATATTTCTACAAATCAGTTTTTGTAAAGGCTGGAGCACGTCTTTAACGTAAGTTCTGCAAACACTACTAAAACAGGAATCTGTATCCACCCTTCCACGTGTATCATCCTTGTGTCGGGATGAGAGTACCTATCGGTGCTGGAATCAACTACACGATGGTGTTACATAACAATAGGTGAGGGGAGGGCCGGTTTATATTTAGCTTACATTGTTTATGAATGCGTGAAACGTGGCGAGCAACACATTTCTTCCACGCTCTCAAGCTCAATTTATAGTCCTAGTCTTACTATATGCTGACTGCCGTGTTGTTGATTGGTGTCGGACGCGAATGAAATCATAGTGATGGTGTATCAGTTTCCTCTTTTATCTTACAGTATTTGCTAACATGTGTATTATATTGTGTTCATTGGAGTGTTATTTTTGTCTTCCTTTAAACATAAATCAGGGGTACAAAAACAAAAGCAACAAGCTAAAAAATAAGCAATAAATGCTATTGGTCGGCAAAACATTACAACATTTTTTTTTTTTTTAATCTGAGAACGCTAGTGAGCAAACTATTGAACAAGTGGAAGGTGATACGCTCGAAACATCATTCATACATGACGCGATTCTTGCAGAACCTTCCACGAGTGGTAGTACTGGCACGGGGTCGGGAGAAGTATTACTGCAGGAAGACAATTACATTACTGAGACTTTATTTGAAAACAGTGGTGAACGAGTACGAAACAACAAGGTAATGTTCAGTTTGATACCATGTACTTAAAAGATCATGGCACGTGGCCTGATGTTATTAATGACACTGTTCGGCAAAAAATTGTGTCTTGTGCTCATAAATATTAAGAATTTGTTGAACCTGCAAAAACATTTCCGAAATTTGTTACTCTAAAGCCATTTTCTGATTATTTACTAAGCTCCAAATCTATTAACAACAGAGAACCATATCCCTATGATTGGCTGGTTTGGAGTATTTCAAGAGAAACACATTTGCTCGAAGAAAACATTTCTGCACCTTTTGTTAATGGTAGTAATTTAGCAAAAAGGGAAGGGTTTTCTCCAAGCACAAAACCCTGGAAAAAGTTGTATAATCGGTTGCCTGTCCATGAAAACAGCGCTGAGCACAGAGATTGTTATTGTAAGAGGAAATCATTGTGACAAGCCTTATTTTGTAAAGGGATAGATAGTGACCTCAAAAAACAGATTGCATTTGAAGCTGATAAGTGGAAAGCTATTTTACGAAGGCTACTCGATGTTACGCTATTCTTAGCCTCAAGAGGTTTGTCTTTCCAAGGGGATAGTACAGAGATTGGAGATGTTCACAACGGAAATATTTTGGGAACTTTAGGATTGTTGGGAAAATATGATGAGATTACGTTTGAACATTTAGCTGAAGTGAAGCATCTAAAATTACAAGGGAAAAGCACCAAATGTCATGCACAATATTTATCCTGGATAAGTTAGAATTAATTTATTTCTCTGTGGTAAGAAAGTTTTGAAAACCATCCTAGAAAAAAGATAAGATGTCATTTACTATGGATTAATAGTTGATGCAACTCCTAATGTTTCTCACCAAGAACAAAATGTTTTATATAAAGGTATATTTCCAAAAATAAAGAAACAAGCTAATTCGAAATTTGCGAACTATTTGTCGAATTCTTAGACTTCAATGCAAAAACTGGTGAAGATATTACTACCGAATTACTTTCAGCACTTGAGAGAAATCGAATCCCACTTGAAGACTGTTGAGCGCAAGGCTACGACAACGGTTCTAACATGTGCGGTAAATGGAGAAAAATAACCAAGCTCTTTTTTCTTTCCATGTGGTGCGCATTTATTAAACCGTGTTGGTGTCAATGCTGCTAAAATATGCCCAGAAGTTGTGACATTTTTCAGTAACGTGGAAAGTATGTACTTTTTTCTCGCATAGTCCTGCAAGATGGGCCTTTTTAAAAGAACGTATGCTATTACCTTAAAAAAAAAAACAATCTGAAACTAGATGGAGTGAATGTGTTGAAGCTGTTCGCTCCATAGCGGAGCACCACCCAGAGATAGTAAAAGCACTGGACTACATACTGCAAGAAATGTCAACAACTTTACAACCAAAAATATACAGCACTGTTGTGGGCTTGAATAATTATTTTTATTCTTTTGAGGGACTTGCTATGGCAGTATTTTGGCATAAACTTCTGTCTTGTATTGATGAACGAAGTGTTATTATTCAAGCTAAAGAAATATCTCTTGAAGTTGAAGTCAATCTCATAAAAAGTCTAAAACGGGAAATTCAAAAGTTGAGACATTTGTGGGCAGATATTCTACAAGAGACACGTTTAGTTTCACAGAAAATGGAACTGCCACCAGTTTTTTTTTTTTTTTCGGAAAAAAAAAAAAAAAAAAAAAAAAAAAGAAACCGTCTACACAGCCTAGCAACACCAGATGCAAGTAAACGGTTGACTGCAGAAGATAAGTTCAAAACTTGCATTGTTTACAGGGTGCTAGATTTCTTTTTACAGGAATTATAAGATCGATTTAAAGCAGTAGATTCCTCCTGTAAACTTTTCAGTCCAGTTCCGATGTACAAGTCTTTAAATGAAAAACGACTGAAAGTGAGGGCTGGAGATCTAGTACTGCAGTTTAAAAGTTACTTATCAGTCAATTTTTGTTATGAAATTGTTCATTTAAAGCATAATTCTTCTGTCGTGTTTGAATCTAATCATGAAGTTGACACTTTGAAATTACTAAACTCAATATGTGAGAAAAATTTGGAACCAGTATTCATAAACCTCTACATTGCACTCCGTCTCTTTTGTACATTTCCCCTTACTGTTGCCTCAGCAGAAAGAGCATTCAGTAAACTTGTAAATGTGTTGAAGACCAGGCAAAGAGCATCTATGAGCCAGCAACGCTTAAATTCACAAACTTTACCGGCTATAGAACACAGCCTGGCTTCTACGCTGGACTTCGCAGACGTCATAAACGCATTCGCAAACAAGAAAGCTAGAAAAATGTAACTTGTTAGTGAGATACAAGTATACAACATTATGAACATTACGTGAATGTTATTTCTTATGCTTACCCATGCTTATGTATATAATTTGTGAAATGCATTAAGTGGTTTGTGTGAAGTTATTTTCTGTTTCGTTTATTGGACATTTTACAACTTAAAAAAACTTTAATTTTCTCTCATATACATTTCTCTTGCTTTAGGTACAAAACAAAAACATTTTAAATGCACTTTTTTTATGTCAAGTTATTCTACCCAAAGTACAAGTTATATAAGTATTGGTAGCTATATTTATCAAAACTGAGCGTGACTGCAAACGAAGAAGGGCAGCTCACTTGGGGAGGGGGGGGGGTCGCCTAACCTGGTACTGGGGCCCAGAGTGTCGAGTGGGGGGCCTGCAGCTGCAAATCATATTACCAAATTTGCCGCAGTACAAAACGTTCTCGTATTTTTGGCGGTATTTTATCGAGCCTATTTTAATTAATGATTTGCCTACTTTCATGGAAGGATGGAAAATATATTCCGACTCAGTGGTCCGGTTACATGCAACCAACAAAGCTACCATGTGCATTGCATTGTGAAGTAATAGGACTGAACTGGAAACACATATAAAATATCAAATATAGCCTTTTCATGGATAGTTAAGCACTTTTGAAATCAACCTTTAAAAGATGCCACAGTATTAACCTGCATACACGTATTATAGCGGGCAAACTGATCGACATGCACCCAGTCAAGTTAATAACGACATGAAAAAAGTTGTGCAAAGGTTTCCATCTGTAATAATGGAAAAACTTGGTTTATGTAATCACTATGTGCAGGACCTCGTGTTGACTGACAATGCCCCTGTTAGGTGTCTAGTGCAGTTCTGGCCAAGAGAAAGGTCTTTAGAAAGATGATTGACCAGCTACTTGCTGAGGGCATGATCAAGTGTTCAGCCAGTTGTTGTTTAAGCCCTGCGTTTTAGTAGCCAAAAGATATCCTGGCAAATTTCTATTGGTAATAGAATTGCAGGGTAACAAAATATTTGAATTGGATACCTACCTTTAACCTAAGGTAGACCACATTTTTAATTGGTAGGGAAGGCCTGATATTTTAAAGTGCTGTATTTAAATAAAGCTTTCCACCAAATTCAGTTGTGTGAGGATGCACGCAAGATTCTCGCATTGTTACCTCGAGGAAAAAAAAGGGGGGTTTATGGACAAGAGTACCACTTTCACATGCCTTAGAGAGTATCCTGTTGCCATATAAGGCTCAATTCGTTTTTAATTATTTGGATGACATTTTTATCTATAGTGAGACTGAGGAGCTACATCATAAACATCTCATGTTAGTCTTACAGAAGCTTTTCGAGGCAGGGTTGACAGTGAATCCAGACAAGATTACCTGGTACAGTAGTCACTCTGAGTGCATCTGTTGTGTCTTGTCCTTTCCCCATTATAAAAATGTATATGGGGTGAGACATGTTCTGGGGACTGTTGGTTATTAAAAAAGATTCATCCCATCACTTGCCTAACTGGCATAAATCCTTAATGTTTTGAAGTGTAAGGAACATGGGTTTTCTGGGTATCGGAACAAAAGGAAGTCTTTGTGTAAATAAAAACTTGCTTGACCTCTCCACCTTTGCTACAGTAAGCCATATTTGAGCATGAGTTTGTATTGCACGTAGAAGCAAGTTCCTTAGCATTAGGTGCTGTTTTGTCATAAAACTATGAGGATGGGGTTTTCACCATATCTTATGCTAGTCGTCTGCTGACCTCGGCTGTGAAAAGGTATTCGGCTTATGAAAACGAGGTTCTTGCATCTTTGTTTTGGGTCGAGAAATTGTCAGACTTCCTTGAATGTACACATTTTCAGCTGTGCACAAATAATCAAGCCTTAACTTGGGTGCGGAATTCCAAGAAACCATTGGGAAAAGTAGGCTGCTGGATCGAGCACCTTAGCAAATTTTCCTTTGATATAGTTCATGTAAAGGGAAAAGATAATTGCATAGCATACAACCTTACCAGAATGTTTTATCCCAATGAGTTGTTGTGTGGTGAGGGAAATAATGAGCAGATTAACATTTTGAAACAATTTCCTGCAATTTTCGGAACATCAAGGTTTGACAGCAAAAAGACTATGAATGTTCTGAGTTGTGGTGCAAACTCCAACAGGGCGCGCTTACAGGTTTCGAGGTAAAGAAAGGAAATATTGGACAAATGTGTCATAAGGGTGTGTTTATGACCTATGTTTCGAAGACTGCGAGGCCATTGGTGTTTGATTATTTCTAAACTCGTACTTAGGTGTCCACCAGGGGCAAGAACGCACCCTGTAAAATATAGGGAAACATTTATTTTGGCCTGATATGCAACATGAAATTCGATATTGGGTAAAGCAGTGTATATTTTGCCAGCAGGTTAAAGATCCATTTAATAGAGTCTAAGAGCAATTTAGCAGCGTGCCTCCTACCGTCGTTTGGGAGAGAGTATATATTTATGTGTTTATCTTTCTCCCCACATCTAAGAAGGGTTTCAATTACTGTTGGCATTGGTGGATAGTTTTCCGAAGTTCGTTATTCCTCATGAGAGACCAGAAGGATGTTACTATTTTTAAGATTTTACTAGAATGGGTGGTTTCATATTTTGGTTCACCAGCCCACGTAGTGACAGATAATGCTAGACATTTTACATTCTCTGAGTTATCTGATCTAGCATTTTCTTGTGAATTTCTGTTGGTCCATACAACACATTATCATCCTTAAGCTAATATGGCAGAGTGGTACAATCGTACTATGAAGGTGGCCCTTGTTGCATTTCACCATGATGAACATACTGAGTGGAACAAAGAGGTGCATGTGATAATGTTGGCGTTAAATTCTTGTGGGAACACTGCCAGATGGTTGACCCCACAAGAGTTGTTTTTCGGTCAGAGACTATTGCATCCCCTTCTTAATGCCTGGGAGTTACATTTCGATGGGGATGTAGGGGAACAAGATGAGTTTTGGGAAGAAGCCACTAAACATCTGAAGGTATACCATCGACAAATGCAAAAGGTGGAAGACAATAAATACGATTCCGTTTTGTATGCCGTCCGATATCTAGTATTAGTAGCAACTCACCATTTCTCACAGAAAGCTGATTCCTTCACAGCAAAATTAGATTAAAAATTACGAGGGCCCATATTTAATTATTTGTTTCCTTACACCTATGTCAGTGTTGTTACAGGAGCCAGGTACCAATAGGTTTTTAAATAGCCATCTTTCAAATATCAAGAGTTTTCACAAGCCACTGGAAGTCGCGTCATCCCTGTAGCCCCCGCGCCTTCAAGAGGAGGATTGTCACCATTGGGAGTATTGTATGGTAATGTAGTAAAGTATAAGGTACTGCAACGTAATTTAAATAATTGCCATGCATATTTTATTGTTATTATTTTATATAAAATGTTTAATGAAAAAGCAGTAGCTGTTTTAAAAGTAGGAGTAAAAAACCCTCATTTTATTTTAACCACGATGAAGAAACACAAAGGGTGCAATTCGGTGGTAGATGAGTTAAGGTGGACTCTCCTTTCAGTTACTTATCCCACATCTCTTTCATCCCTGTAAGATGTGCCTGGTACCGCAGCACAAGCGTAAGAGATACGAGGAAGGATGTGGTAATTCCTTTTTCCATCATCATCAATTTTTTCTCTAGGGTCCAGACAGCTGTTTCAACATCCAAGGAGGAATTCCCCTGTCCCCCCTCCCTCTTGCAAAACTATCACCTATTTCGTAGTGTGGGAGGATTGAAGTCTTGCTTCAAAATCTGAAACGAAGTCAGCCTATCTCTACATCAAGAAATTTATAAGTTCACTCCAGGTTCCTACCAATACTGTCCTGCCTGCCTGAACAATTTAATTCCTGTCCCTGTCAAGGGTGCTATGAAAAGTGAAAATATACATCAATGATTAAGAAACTGTTTTAAATTCGACACATAACCCTCGCTGTGTCGCCTGATATGAACGACACAGTATGCCAGGTGAATTTGGCGAAGCGAGCGCTGACAACCATGGCTGTAAATGAACACATTTCAAGTTCATCTAGATTGTCACTGCAAAGAAAGCAAAGTTTTCAAGTGGAATTTGATCACAACCTGCTTGCAGTCACATATACTTGGATCTATGTATTTAAAAAAAAGACTTTGAGGTCATGTTAAAATTAACACTAAGTAAAGTAAAATATTGGCCCATTTTTTGAAACAGTGCTTACAGGTTATTAAAAACTGTTAGTACAAGAACCTTGGCCTAATGTCAGCGAAGAGTTAATACTACAGTGATGTGGAAAATACCTAAAAGATGCTCAATTTGACCCGTTCACTTCAAGTCAACACACATACATAATGCCTCTACAAGACGTGTGTCTCTACTGCCGGGCACCACAAAGCCCTCGCGAGACATGAAGTAATATCTAACGACAGGAGGCGGAACTGCGAAACTGTCTGGCATTTTCCATAAATTTATTTCCTGGGTAAGTACAATGTCCCATATAATCAAATTTTTCACTACGTAATGAAATTGCATCGGATGGCCATAACAATCCTTCGGGAGTGAGTGATGTATTCCCGAGGCTCCTATCCATTTGTCATCGTCTATGTGCCAGAAAATATCGCCAAAAACGACGTGGGAAAATTGGCGCCAAAGCATCGGGGAGACAAACGAGGACCACTGCTATTTTGGAACCAGTGTGGCATGAGCGGCAGTCAGTGATGTCATCCATGCCAGCAGCCATCTTGTAGTAGTGACAGAATGGTAGCGTGCCATGCACGACCTCTCTCCCTGTTGCATCAGTGATACCACCCTTACCGTGCTGTGTGTCACAGGGTGTTTGCCATGTGGTCCTGGCAAGAAATCAACTCAATATGGAACTCCCACGTCAACCACGCCACCCAGGTTACCCCGTATACCTGGAAA
Organism: Dryococelus australis; assembly: GCA_029891345.1. Classification (NCBI taxonomy): domain Eukaryota; kingdom Metazoa; phylum Arthropoda; class Insecta; order Phasmatodea; family Phasmatidae; genus Dryococelus; species Dryococelus australis. Next base: position 29,785,018 of record CM057009.1, read on the forward strand.
TTCTAACGGCAAATGGAAGGCCCTCAAAACTTTGCCTGAAGTGCATTCGCCCCATGCCTTCACCAGACCCATTATCATTAAGACGAAGCAGCAGTAAAGAGAATGAAAGAACAAATTCAGCACATCAACACTGAACTCTCAGGCGAAGCATGGAGAAATACCACTGCGGGCACAGCGGGCGATGTATGTGTGCAATGCCTCAGACCTCGGCGTGTCCAGGGTTTTATCAACCTCGTTTGCATGCCCACACTATGCGCTTGTTCCAGCAGTTCAAACAGTTCTCGACACACAACCAAAACTTTTCGGCGAAACCTATAAAACTGCACTAATCACAGTGGATGCAAAAGAGTAGGAGCGGCAACACTTGCATGTGTCCGCTTCCTGCGAGTGTATCATGAACAATGTGTCACGCCAAATGAACGAGCCACACTTCATGACACTTTTCTCATACATTGTGCAAGGTGTGACAGGGAAGAATGCAAAGTAGCTCAACAACCACAACTGCGCCAACAATCAGAGGCACCTTTACTCTGGTTATGAATGCCACAACAACACACATGCAGAGAGGAAGCAGCATTGCCAGGGGACACTTCTAGTTGTCAGGAGATACCAATATTTGCACCACCATGAGTGTGTACCACACTGGGACGACGACAGCGGTAACCAACTGAGCACACCACCCATCAGTGCTGCAACCTGACAGTGATGCAACCCATGACAGCATCACCGAGTTCCTTGTGTCACATAGAAAATGCAACCCCGTTACTGCAACAACACCACCACATTTCCAGTCATTAGCAATGTATGCCAGGATGGTAAGCGAGGACCCGCTGGCTTTCATACAAGATTTTTCCAACCGCCTACAATGCCACCTGGTACACAAAGATGACTGGGCATATAGAATCGGCGAGAGATTGGGAGGAGATGCAGTATTGTCATGGCGTGGCATTGCCCACTATGGGATGTCGTGGGACGAATTTCGTAGTGCCTTCACGTGCCAGTTAGCTGGTACATTATCATCTTTACATGCACGTAGCAGAGTGATTCTGGAAAAGCAGGGAGAAGAGTCACTTTGCAACATTGTCACCCAGAAAGTCAACTGATTCGCGCCTAGCATCTGAAAATGTCGATGCAGGAAATCTTAGAGGTAGTCGTCAGCAATGCACGACATGAATACCATGCAGGATTAGAGCCAGTCAATCATGCATTGGAAGCAGACTTCATTCAAACAGTGTTACTCCTAGATGCAACCATCCGAGCACAGCCATTCCCCTACCGTGATACCGCACAGCTGCGTCGTGAAACTGGACAGTCACATGAGAAGAACACCATTGTAAGAACATCCACAAGTACTAGGAGAAGTAGTGCAACAACAACAAACACTTGAGTCAGTGTTCCGTCGAAGTCTAGTGCAGCATAACCGCATACAGTAAACCGTGCAAATGTACCACCCTCACTGTGTCGGTGGTGCAACGGACTGCACTGGAAGAATGAATGTCCTAACAGGACGGAAACATTAAGTGCCAATTCGACGAGGAAATTCCCTCCGGGAAATGGGGTGTCTGAGTAGAGCGGCCCAATGCCGCTTCCCCCAAGGCAATCAGTAAACCTAATGAACCAACACCACAACAAACTATATTATCGCAACTCATCGGTTCAAACAGCAACTTCATGAACATTTCTGTTTTCATAAATCAGCATCAATGTCGAGCTCTCATTGACATTGCTGCATCGCACAAATTCGTCCGCACCTTGTTCATCAACGCCTGCGAAGTCAGACCAATGCAACAAGTCGTACACTTAGCGACCCGCCAACACACACGCGAAATCGCGGGTTAAGTTGACATAGTGGTCAGCATCATATATATTGACACCCGTACGACAGTCTATGTCTCTGACGACATCTGGGAAAACGCCATCCTAGGCATCACATGGCTTACTGAACAGAACACTGTAGTGGAAACTGACACATGGCGAGTTCATTTCGGGAATCAAGAACATCGCACAGTCTACAATCTAAATCCGCAACCGGCAGAACAACCACCATGTGTACTACTGGATGAACTGGACTATGATGTACCGGAAATTTTTTTGCGAGGCTGTGCAACGTCTACTTGACGAACTCCGGGATATTTTTACCGCTGCCGATCCACTGTGCCGCACCATCATGGCAGAGCACACCACCAGATTGACAACAGCCAAGCCAGTATTCCACGGACTATGCAGTTACCAACCACATAAGAGACAGGTCATAAAGGAACAGATAGCCTAAATACTCCAAAACGGCATCATCGATCTCTCAGAGAATACAATTTTGCCATAATATTAGTGCCTAAAAAGATGGGTCTTGGCATTTATGTGTGGATTTCAGAAAACTCAACCAATTCACTCAGAACGCACCACTATGGTACATTCATTTTAAAGATACTCTCAACAGTTTAGGCCGAGCTCGGGTCCTAATGACAATATATCTGTGCAGTGGGTACTGGCAAGTGCCCATGCGAAGAGAAGACCGCCACAAGACCACCTTTACTGCGCCTGATGGTCGTAGGTTTCAATTTTGCCAAAGCCTTTCGGCCTCAAATGTGCACCACCTATATTCCAGGCCATGATGGCGAGGGTGTTGGACAGCTACATCGGCGAGTTTACCCTGGTCTACCTCGATGATATGGTTGTCTGGTCAGAGAGTTGGGAGGACCACATCCGCCATATGTAATTGGTGCTGGAATGTTTAACAGTGAACGACCTCGCCTGTGCTAACAAAAAGGGTTACATTGGAAAGACAGAAATTCAATTCATTGGCCACCTGTTGGACGAGAAGGAAAGCAGGCCGACAGAAGAACAGATGTGCCTCATTTAAGACTATCCGCAACCCACCACCCGCATACATGTATGCAAATTTTTCGGCCTAGCCAACTGGCTACGAAAGTATGTCGCAGATTTTGCTATTGTCACCGCACCACTCACCAGCCTGATGTCAACAAACGTAAAATACCAGTAGTGGGAAGAGCAAGACAACAGCTTTTCAGAAATCAAATGGCGTTTTCGTGAGTGCCCAGCTCCTGCTCCTGCTGCTCCTACTCCTGCTGCTCCTACTCCTACTCCTACTGCTCCTGCTCCTGCTGCTCTTACTACTGCTGCTCCTGTTCCTGCTCTGGCACCTGCTACTGCTCCTACTTATCCCACTCCTGCTGCTCCTGTTCCTGGTCTGGCACCTGCTCTTGCTCCTACTGCTCCTGCTGCTCCTACTCCTGCTGCTCCTGTTCCTGCTCTGGCAACTGCTCTTGCTCCTACTGCTCCTGCACCTACTGCTCCTGCTGCTCCTATTACAGCTGCTCCTGTTCCTGCTCTGACACCTGCTCCTGCAGCTCCTACTCCTGCTGCTCCTACTCCTGCTGCTCCTGTTCCTGCTCTGGCACCTGCTACTGCTCCTCCTTTTCCTAATCCTGCTTATCCTGTTACTGGTCTGGCACCTGCTCCTGCTGCTCCTACTCCTACTGCTCCTGCTGCTCCTACTCCAGCTGCTCCTGTTCCTGCTGCTCCTACTCCTGCTGCGCCTGTTCCTGGTCTGGCACCTGCTCTTGCTCCTACTGCTCCTGCTCCTACTGCTCCTGCTGCTCCTGCTGCTCCTGTTCCTGCTGCTCCTGTTCCTACTGCTCCTGTTCCTGCTCTGGCACCTGCTCTTGCTCCTACTGCTCCTGCTCCTACTGCTCTTGCTCCTACTGCTCCTGCTGCTCATGTTTCTACTGCTGCTGTTCCTGCTGCTCCTACTCCTGCTGCTCCTACTCCTGCTGCTACTGCTCCTGCGGCTCCTACTCCTGCTGCTCCTGTTCCTGGTATGGCACCTGCTCCTGCTGCTCCTGTTCCTGCTGCTCCTACTCCTGCTGCTCCTGTTCCTGGTCTGGCACCTGCTCTTGCTCCTACTGCTCCTGCACCTACTGCTCCTGCTGCTCCTACTCCTGCTGCTCCTGTTCCTGCCGCTCCTGTTCCTGGTATGGCACCTGCTCTTGCTCCTACTGCTCCTGCTCCTACTGCTCTTGCTCCTACTGCTCTTAATCCTGCTGCTCCTGTTCCTGCTGCTCCTGTTCCTGGTCTGGCACCTGCTCCTGCTCCTACTGCTCCTACTCCTGCTGCTCCTGTTCCTGGCCTGGCATCTGCTCTTGCTCCTACTGCTCCTGCTCCTTTTCCTGCCCTGGCACATTCTCTTGCTCCTGCTCCTACTGCTCCTACTGCTCCTTCTCCTACTACTACTGCTCCTACTGCTCTTGTTCCTACTGCTCCTGCTCCTATTCCTGCTCTGGCACCTACTCTTGCTCCTGCTCCTACTGCTCCTACTGCTCCTACTCCTACTGTTCCTGCTCCTACTGCTCCTGCTCCTACTGCTCTTGCTCCTACTGCTCCTACTCCTGGTCTGGCACCTACTCTTGCTCCTGCTCCTACTGCTCCTACTGCTCCTACTGCTCCTGTTCCTACTGCTCCTGCTCCTACTGCTCTTGCTCCTACTGCTCCTGCTGCTCCTGTTCCTGGTCTGGCACCTACTCTTGCTCCTGCTCCTACTGCTCCTACTGCTCCTGCTCCTGCTGCTACTGCTCCTGCTCCTTCTGCTCTTGCTCCTACTGCTCCTGCTCCTGTTCCTGCTCTGGCACCTACTCTTGCTCCTGCTCCTACTGCTCCTACTGCTCCTGCTCCTGTTTCTGGTCTGACATCTACTCTTGCTCCTGCTCCTACTGCTCCTACTGCTCCTACTGCTCCTGCTCCTGTTCCTGGTCTGGCACCTACTCTTGCTCCTGCTCCTACTGCTCCTACTGCTCCTACTGCTCCTTCTCCTACTGCTCCTGCTCATACTGCTCCTACTGCTCCTACTGCTCCTGCTCCTGCTGCTCCTGCTCCTACTGCTCCTGCTCTTACTGCTCCTACTGCTCCTACTGCTCTTGCTCCTACTGCTCCTGCTCCTGTTCCTGCTCTTGCTCATGCTCCTACTGCTCCTACTGCTCCTGCTCCTACTGCTCCTGCTCCTACTGCTCTTGCTCCTACTGCTCCTGCTCCTGTTCCTGGTCTGGCACCTACTCTTGCTCCTGCTCCTACTGCTCCTACTGCTTCTGCTCCTGCTGCTACTGCTCCTACTGCTCCTGCTCCTGTTCCTGGTCTGGCACCTACTCTTGCTCATGCTCCTACTGCTCCTTCTCCTGCTGGTACTGCTCCTACTGCTCCTGCTCCTGTTCCTGGTCTGGCACCTACTCTTGCTCCTGTCCTTCTCTGGCTTCTGCTCTTGCTCTTACTCCTGCTAATACTCCTGCTCCTTATCTGTACCAAAATGTGATGATTTGCACTGAACAGATTGACAGATTGAAAGATTGACACATTGAAAAATGACTAATTGATAGAATGTTTGAATAATATATTCATAGAAGAATTAAAGTTTGGTTAAAGACTGGAAGATTGTTTTAAATACAGGAAGATTTGTTTTAAGATTGGAAGATTTTTTTAAAAATTTGGTCTGTCTGTATGGTTGATTGGCTTTGCTGGTATTATTTGATGGCAAGGTCTGTATAAATGGATGGTATTAGATTATGTTATTGTTTATAGTGATGATTGGAATGTTTGGCTGGAATATTTTATTTGCTCATTTGTAGGCATGTATTGTTTGTAAGGTCTATTAGCATGGTTGAAATGTATTATTTCATCATTTGGTTGACTGGTTTTTGGGGAATCCATTGCTTGTTTGGTCTATTGCTATTGGAGTAGCTATGTTTTGGGAATGTGTGACTGGGATATTTAGTAGTTTGGGGCTGGTGGTAGGGAAAGTTATATTTTTGATGTAATAACTCGCTGATATTGGTTATAGATGTGGTATTCTCTAAGGCTGGATTGCATTCCTGAGTTATGGTTGTTCATACAGTAACCAGTACGATATAGTTGACTGTTAAGCAGGACTGGAGGTATGGTGACAGGTATGTGGATGAAATTATGACTTGAATATTGCATTAGTCAGTCTGTCAATGTGTATTATTTGTATGGTTTCTTTGCACTATTGTAATAGGTAGCTCGTTTGGATTATATGTTTTAATTGACATGGTGTTTTGACTCTATTGTAACTTTGTTGTTGTTATGGACAAACTTGTTTAATGAAATGTTTGACAGTTATGCTTGACTTGTATGACAATATGAAATTTTTGTTAGCATTATCTCTGTGTATGTCTCCATGGTAGTTTTTTTCTCTTGAATGGTTTAAATTATGATATTGATATTGATATAATATAATATTGCCTGATGGTATGACATGTCTGTATGGGTGGATTGCATTTATGGCTGTTTTAATCTCAAACGACTGAATTTGGTGGTATTTGGTGTTATTGTATGATATTATGGCTTTCCTGCATGATTTGTTTGATTTAAGGCTGGTACATCTCGATGACATGGCCTATTGGTAGGAATTTACTGTAGTTAATTTTGCTTTTATGGCTATTTGAACTGGTTTGAGTGTCCTATCAATATTAAATGGTAGTATGGTTGGTTCAATGGCAGGTTTATTTAGAACGATTTTTACTTCTACCCTGCTGTATGGCTAATATATACTCTAACTTTGATTCTATTGCTGGTATAATTGATATGTTAATGTGATATGACCTGATCACGCATTTCGGTTGGTTTGGCTGTATTACGAGATTGTAGTTTCGATGGTGTGGACCAGAATGGTTTAACTGTAAGATTAAATTTTATGATCAGAATCGTCTGATGGTATGTTTAGTTAGTATGCGAGGTGGGAGAATCCTTGGAGAGTATGCTTGGTTAGTATGATAGGATGGTATACATTGGTATGGTATCTGAGAACTAAGTCTTTGTGAATGTCGTAGATGGTTAAACTGATGGTACAGATATTATGATAGCTTGGTTGGTTTTTTTTGGTGGAATATTTTGATTGGTTGGACTGATAGCATGACTTCTTTATACATAGAGCTGGCAATGTTAGATGGAATGACAGTCGATTTATTACTGGGGCCGTTATGGTTGATCTGTATGTATTAGGTTTGGTTTTTGATATGTTCTGTATGGACGGTATAATTGACTGATTTGTGCATTATAAAATGAGTAGTAGGTATGGTATGTTGTATTATATTGCTTATAATGTTATATGTGTGTGGTGTGACTGGTTGGTACAGTACTGCTGGCTGATAGAGATATAGTTATTTGGTTGAGTATACTTGAAGTATGGCATTCAACATCGTTAATGATATAGATGGTTGGTATAATGATTTGGTTTGTTGTCTGGTTTGTTGGTCGCTATGTTTGTTTGGTATTTCATCTTGAATTTTTGGAATGTGTGTTCTAATTATAATGTTATTACAGACATGTAAGAGTTTTAATTTTTGTAAGTTTTATTGGTATGGTCTGTATCATATTTAGGGTATTATATTACAAAGAGTATTATTCTGGTGACAGTCGGTAGAGCAGATGGTATGGACAATAGGTATAATTTTTGTTAAGTGTTGCGTGAACTGAATAGTTAAGGTATCCTTGAGTTATAGTAGGTGGTCTGGTTGGTATGTATAAGTGTTGTCAGTCGGTAAATCAGATAGAATGAGTACTGTGTAATGGTCTGGTCTCAGCTGCATATTGCTTGGTACACTTGAGTTATTATGGATAATATGCTTGGTATGTTGGGTGGCAAGTTGATTAGTATGAATGAATTTTCTTGGGTTTTATGAGATGGGGGTGTTGAATTGTCTGGAATCAGTCGGTTATAATGGATGGTATGATTGATATGGTGGTCTAGCGACTAGTATATTTGACTGGTGTTCCTCCAGTGAAGCAGAAAGTATGAGTACTAAGTACATTTTCGGTAAGGTCAGTGTGAACTGAATGGTTGTGATATGCTTGAGTTATAGTAAGAGGTATGGACAATGAGTACACTTCGGCTGGTGTTTGCTGGCAGAGAAGATGGCATTCGTAAGTTACAGCAGCTAGTATGGTATATGTGTGAGTGTATAAAAGCAGCAGGGTTCCAGTAAGGAAGTTTAGTTTTACAATGCCAGTCGTGAGACATTTCGCTTCAGCTTGTGAAAGCAAGTGGAACATACTATGGAGACAAAGTTTCCTAGTCCAGGAACCTGTGGAGTTCTCCAGATGGGGTATCAGCAGCAGCATCACTACCATCGACTTCTCCAGACATAACAGCGACTGTGCCGTCGACTTCTTAAGGTGCAAAACTGATAGCACCATCGACATCTTCGGATGGTACACTTAAGCAGTACTTCTATTGATGCCATCTTTAAGGCTTTGTTGCTGTTGCTGTAACAAGATATTTGCCAACAGCAAAGGTGCAAGAAGTATGAAATAAATGCTTCTGTGAAGGGGCTTTCCTGTGATATGCAGCGATGAATCAAATGCAAGCATCTGTAAAATGTGACTATAAGCTGAAGAGACATAAGAAGAATCGTAAAGGAAGAGTTTCAGAAGCAAAGAACCAGCCTGTACTAACAGTTGGTGAAACTACTTCGAATGGATTCTACTTGAAACAATCAGAATTCAAGGGTACTTAAAAATATTATGGTTTTGGAAATAACTTTGTTGGTACAAAGACATATGCACATACCTTGACCACATTTAGCAAAGGATAATCAGTTAACAAACATAAGAACTTAAAGCATGTCCCATATAGTAAAATGCTTGGCTTGAGTGTACCTACAAAAGCCTCAACCTTTGGATAAAGCCATCAAATGACGAGCATTTAAGACTGCGAATGAGGCATTACACAATGTTAACAGCATTCCAGATGCTGTAGAGACATTGAAAGAAAAATTTTGCAAAGAAGAATAACAATATATGGCCAAGAGTTCTGGCTGGACACTTGCTATCATAGACTGTCTTGAGCTGCATATGAGCAGATTATATTCGTTAGGTGAAAAGTGAGCATGTCGCTGGTAAAACACTACATCAGTGGTGTGCAGAATATAAGGATTGTGTATTTATGTTTGTTGTCGGAATTAGATAAAATATATGTTTCAATGAATAAACAAAAATATTTTATTTCTTGTTGGCATTGTACCCTCTCCCAAAATGCCTGCTTCCCTGTTATATGGTATATGATAGCCTTGGTTTTCAGAGCTGCCACTATATGTTGGTATTGTACGTGTGGGCAATAAAAAAAACTACGTGGATGAAATATATTACTAGATTGTTTGTACTTATCAATAATATGGTAGCATAAGTATATGATCAAATTAAGTGCACAAAAATGAGAGCTGTTTAATATTGTAATATATTCCTTGTAGTTGGGATGCAACAAACTTCGAAGTGTGCTGTTTAAGTGGTATAAGTTTACTTCTGAGTATTGGAGGGAGGAATACAGTCGAGCCGTGTCTGTCCATACCAGTTTCAGTGCAGTATATGGCGAGGAGAGTTTCAACAAAGTTTCTACATGACTAGCCCTGCTATAATACATGGCAATTTTTCTTAGTATACACAAATGTCATACTAAATATATGATTTCGATGGTTAAATGCCAAGACAATACAACATAATAAAAGTTGGTGGAAGTAATGTAACTGGAGTTGGTGTAGTCGGACAATTGTGAGTATTTGGGAAACAAGACGAAAGTAATGATGCAACCTAAGATGGTGAGAATGAAATCATGGCCACCTACACAGAGTAATAAATGAGATTATCGGCAGACGAAGCATATTGGTAATTTGGTGTAAATGCGACTAAGGTGAAGCACATGAGACATAGTGAGTAATCATCAGGTCACTAAATCGATGTGGAATGACAGAGTATGAATAAAACCTAATGTAGCAGGATGAAGCAAGCAACTAAAGAAATGATAGAGCATGAGGTCGAACAAAGGTGACAGGAAAAATAAATCCAAGATGGTGGTTCGCAGGGACTGAGTAACAGCAGGCAACCAATGTGAGAAGGAATGACAGATCATGGTGTCAAGATGGTGGAGTGGAATGAAGGTGCCTAAGAAAAAAGTAATCCAAGATGGCTGACATAGAATGACAGAGCATGAAGTTGAATGACAGCCTGAACTGTAAAAATCTAGAAATAAGATGGCAAGTTGGAATGATATAGCAGGAGAAAATAAAAATCCTTGAAACATTCGAACGAAAGTAAGTGATTTGGAAGCATTATGGTTGTAGGCGCCAGAAAATGTCTCCTGAGTCAGAAAAAATGGGTGATTTCTAAGGAAAATGACGATTTTTGTGTGTGAAAAGCGATTTCCCTGAACTGAATGAAAAGGGCCTTGGGGAGATTGTTTTTACACATGGGGCGATTGGTGTTTTTCTTGAGGGGAAACAGGAAACAGTTAGGGAAAAATGGGAACTTCTAAGTGCCATTCTAAAAATTTGTAGTTTTTTCGAGAGAAGGCAAATTTTACTGAAAAACGAGATGGTTGACCTCCAGCTGAGCCGGCTCCTGGCTCATGATCCCGAATCAGCTAAACCTTTCTAATCATTCTGTTTATCGAGATCGTTGATTTTCAAATTGTTTATGGAGAAGGACGTGAAAATACAAATTATTTTGTGAAAATGAGACGCCGCCTGTCTTAAATGCCTAATTTAAAATTATTTGAAGTCAACATCTATAGCCATGTGTGGCAGGATTCAACTCGATCGATAGTAGGAAAAAATATAAATAAATGCTAAGCCTTCTAGAAACAATAAGTTTAGCAGTTGTGGGTTCCCTAGATTAGCAGGATAGTCAATACCTAAGTTATTAGATTTTCTTCGTATTGATCTTCATTCATGAATGATTTCATGTTGGTATCGTTTCTCAAGGCTTCAATGTTAAGAGCCGCCCAAATCTCTCCACTCACTCACTTTCATATTGGCAGTAAAACCGTAATATATATTTACAATTTGAAACTGAAATTAGGAGCACTATGCAATACGTGGAAGTATCGCTTCTCCAATTTAGTTGCTCTGTGGGCTCATCTGGATCAAATCGAAGACGAGGGTAACCCGTAAAAGTGGGTTTACCATTGACTTAACAGAAACCTTTGACTGTGTGCTTAGAATATGAATCGACGTTTTCAAGGGTATTGGATAATGGCTGAGGTTTGAGGGTCGTGTATAGTTCGCGTGCGTTCTTGGCTTGAATTAAGATATGGTTATATTTTAAACTTACCTTAAGTACAAATAGAGATGAAGAAGCCAATCAGAACACAGATATAGCTGTTGGCGGGAAACTGTTTTTTTTTTCATCTTAAATTTAGGTTATGTCGTGTCGTGAATTCGTATACAATAAGTTATTAAATCGCATGACATTACACTCTTGCTACTGCATAACAGGTCCTAATGTTTTAGTTCTTGGAAGGGGTTATTATATTTGCTTTTATTTAAACTTTTTTTTGGAGTTATTGACGTAACGGCCCTATGTTGCTATCGGCATCCCTTTTATATTATATCATTACATTTTCAAAACGGTTACACTAGCGGTTACCACAAATCTTTAAATATATATAAACATTCTATAAACACCCTTGACCATTGTTACAGGTTATATGGACTGCTACGGTTTCCTACGATTCTGATTAGGTAGACTTAACAGTTGCTAGATCAATCGTAAACTGCAAAACTACTTTACGTGTACTTACCAAGTCATAAGTACCAGTCTTAATCCTTCAGTATTTATTCGTAAACCCACCGTGATGGGACAATCAGCGCCAGGCTGGATATCTAGTGAAAACGTAGCCACTGCCGAAGATCGATCTCACATAATGGTTTAGGGTGTTCTCGTTCGAGTTACGACCAGCATTCTGGGTTTGCACTCATTGCTCGTTTTTCTTCATCCACGCTTTCGTCATTTCAACGTTTCACTTTTTGTTTCACTTACTGTTAGTTACCGACGCACAGAAAGTATTTTAACGTAAAAGCCACCGTGCTACATGTCATAAGTACCTGTCATTCACTACCTGTGGCTTCATATTGACAGTCAGATTGAAAGTGTTGTGGAGGAATCATGTTGTAGGTTGCAGCTATTCGCCAATCAATCTTGTGTTCCTTACGAAGTTCTTGGAAGAGTGGTGTACAGATATGAATTCTACTGTATTAGGTACGTATTTTGCGCAGACTATTTTTTAGCAATTCATTTTAGTAAATTAAGTAACTTACAAATGCTTCGTACATAATATTTTACAGTCTAATAATAAATATATAATTTTGAGTAGTGTTTTTAATAGTGTGTTAGACTCAGTAAGGCAAGAGTTTTATTTTTTAGTGATATTTAATTAATGAACATATTAGGTTTTAACGAAAGAAATACCTTCCGCAAATAGTTGCCAATTTTGATTTATTTTGGAAAATTAATTTTGTTTTGTTGAGGTAACCGATGTGTTTAGAAAACGATGGCCTCAGGTCTGTTGAAAGGTACAAGTTTAATGAAAATATTGGGTCCGTTGTCTGTTAACATTCACAGCAAGCGTTAAAAGAAGCGGCAGTTTGTAATATATATGTATATATATAAGTCTATTTAGCTCTTTTCATTTAACTGAAGTTATAAAATTATTTTAATTCTACTCTATGTTTAAGAATCTGTTTTAGTAACTATTTAAATTTAAATGGACTGATATCATAGCCGAACATAAATAATGACTTTAACGAAACTACATCATTTGCGTTCTTGTTGTTATGTTAATTTATTTATTCATGTTTGGCAATATATGGAATCCATTCAATTTTAAATAGTTATCATATTATAACACATCTACTGAACATTAAGGATAGTCTTCTTTAGACCTTTGACTTATCATTTCCAGTAAAAACTCGCTACTGTTAGACCTAAACAGAACAATGTCTATAATTGTTCCAATAACACTTATAGGCATAAATATTGTGTATAAACTTTATTATGATTTGTATCTAGCCTATAGGTTGTGTCACTCGCTTTTGGCCCTTGATTTTCGCTCATAAAAATCAAACTATTGGGGATGATGATATTGTATGATGTATTTACCTTCTGTGTACAATTTAATATTCTTTTATTAAGGGAGACATGGCAAGCCAGAACAGAGGAGGAGAAGAAAACAGCGAAGAAACAAAAAAAGAATTCCAAGAAAGTTTCAAGAAAGAACTAAGTTTTCTTGTAATGTTTCCAAACAAGGATTCTCAACACCAGTGCTGGAAACACCTGAAGACGATTTTTCGCTGATCCTGACTCTGCGTCCCGGATAACTGGAGTATACATAAACTTCATTAAGAAATTTGAAGTGATTTTAGAAGCTATTTCCAGTGGGCGCAAGTTAGAAGCAGTCAACTGTCAACAGTTTACAAGAGAAACGGCCAAACTGTACGTAGAATTGTATGTGTGGTACCCTATGACCAAAAATAAATTAAGTATTAATGCAAGAAGCAACAATGTCACAACATGCCTTGTTACTTAATGTCTATCTTTCATAAGAGTCTGCTGAAGGAAAAAATAAATATTTTCGACAATGCAGACATACGATTTCGAGAAAATTTAACATTGTTACAGAAATATTGTGAATAGATTGGTACTAACTTCAGATCCTCTCTTGAGCTGCTGAAGAAAGACAACAAGAAGGAAAAATAAGCGATATCCTGAAGAAACATTACAGTTTCTGCTACCTGAAACACCAACATCTATGTAGAAGCAAGCAGAATATGAAAAATCAGGAAGGGGAGTTTGAGGAAGAAAATCAGGAGGAGAAAAGTTAGGAAAAGAAAAGGAAGCTGTAAAATATGAAGAAACCGATTCAAATAAATTGGGATGAAAGCAGACTAATATGCAACACTAGTGAGAAAATTAAAAACACACATGTGATTTACCTGTGACTCTAACCCTGAAAACAAGGTACCATAAGCTAGTGTGCAATCAACTGCAATACGGAGGTCGGATTCAAGCATCAGTTTTGAATTTAATCAGTTAGATGTTTCGAATGATAGGATTTAATATCGTAAAATATTTACAGAGGTCACTTTGATAAATAGGTTATTGAGCCACTTAAAACATGACAGTTAACACGACATACAATAGCGCAACTTGTGTGAACAATTGGGCGACAATTGATTGGTTGGTACCTGAGACATGGCATAAAACATCCATATGTTTCATGTGACGATCGTCATAAATGGACAGAAAAGTTATATATTAGAACATTCGATGATTGTATACTGCCAGTACACATAGTTCAAATAAAATCGATTGCATAGTTTCGTAGATATAGCACACTAAGCTAAAATTATTTTATAGCTACAATTCCGAAAATATGTGCCTGTCACACTTAAAATTGCATTTAATTATAAGGTCTACAAAAATACAATATCCTTCCCAAATTTGGAAATAATGTTTAGATTGTTTCCAGAGATATGACGTAAAAACTTAATTGTAACGCCGTTGCTAACTTACAAATTGGCAGAGAAATGAGGTTCTGTATAGACAAATTTGATGGTAGTTACTTATACTGCCAGCATACAAAGTTAAGTTGGAATTTGTCTCGCTAATAAAAGATAATGTACTAAAAATATATAGCCACTATTTAGAAAATGAATGCGGCAGTCGGCGTGTAACATTACAAAACAACGGAAAAAAGATGATTCGTGTAAATACAGTTCATAGTTGTAATATCTACTGCCATCATACAAGTTTGAGTTGGGATTGATTAAATGGTTACGACGATGCAGCATTCTAAAAAGCTAAGACCTCTATATGGCCGCTATTTTGAATAAAGGTGTCTGATGTACTTAAAATATCCTAATTTACATCACCTAACTGAGTACATGTTTGCCAATTTCGGCAGAAAAAGGTTAATTGTTTACCGAGATATGACAAAAATTAATTATTCAAGTGGCACTATTTTTACAAAATGGCTGACTGAAGTAAATATGTGTTGGCATATATAATACTTGTAATATATACTTTCAGCATAGAAAATTTGGTCTAAATTGGTTTAATGGAATAGTAGGTATAAAAATACAGACTAAAATATTTGAATGACTGCCATTTTGAAAATAAGTACCTAATCAAGTTCAATCACTTATGTTTACCTGAAATGCCTTAGTATTACTTACATGCCAAATTGGTTGATAATTGCTTTGATCATTTTCGAGATGTAAGGTAAATGATTTATTTTTCATTTGATGCTATGTTCCAAGGTGGCGGACTAACAATATTATCAATTTTAAATGCTTACATGATGCTCTGCGAGCATACAAAATCTGGTTTATATCAGTTGAATGTTTCCCGAGAAACGACATATCACCCTAAATATGAAAACAGCCGCCATTTATAAAGTATGTGCCCGGCGTGGTCGAAAACTATAAAAGGCAGGTGTCCATAATCATAATAAGTACTATACAAGTACCGGGTTTAGTGAAATTCGGTTGAAGTTTTCAAAAATTTAAAAGCATAGTGTTCTTCCAGAGAGGGGGTTGGGGGCCTGGCACACACACGCACATATGTATAGACACACGCATACATACAGAGACACAGAGACGAAAATGATCTCGTTAGCCTTTATTTTCTTTTTAAAGTAGGCTAAATAAAAACCGTAAGGGCTAACAAATACTTTTGGCCAGGTTTCAAAGGCGTATACTGATGTGTGCGACAATTTTGTCCTGCGAGTCGAGTGAGTGACTTGTAGGTCATCAGGGCTCCCTGCGCTCTATTCCCATTTCTCCCAATTGGTTTAATGGTAACCTCTGAATAGACATTTGTGACCTTTCGTGAATTTTAAAGTTGTAACTAACTGTGTCATGTTTTCTAGTCTGAAAGTTATTTAGAGGAAAGATTTCGTTTATTCATTCTTGGAATTATACGTGTGTTAAATGTTTGTCGACAATAGCTTTCTCAGGCTCGTACATTGTTATTTAATTTATTTAGGTTTTCTGAAATGACAACGAAACAACACATTCTATGTGGTCTTATCACCCTGTAGCCATTCTACCGCGTAGTTACGGTCATGTTATCACCACCATGATAAGAACTGCTCAGGCATTACTCTCACTGTTTCAGAACTTGGTTCCTGATATCAGCTTATTCCATTCGTCCTTCGCACCCCTTCTCAAGCCTTTATGAACGTAAGATAAAAATTATAAAACACTCTCTACGGATGCAAAAAAAAAAAGTTATTCCCAAAATAAACATTTCACGTCGTGTGTTTGAAAAACATAAACATAATTTAAAAGCTCAGAGATAAACAGTACTATAAACCAGTCCAATAAAAATCACCAGAAAATTATTTGCGGTTTGCTTAATATGTTTTGCTTTCAAATCATAGATCCAAACATTTGACATGGAAATTAATTTGCATGTCCTTACTGAAACTGAACTTAAGGTCCTTTATGTTAAATCAGAGTTAATTTCCGTGTTGTACTCCTTAGAAATGTATTTCTGGGAAATATATCAGTAGTAGGCGTATGCCGATGCGGGAATAATGGCTTCAGGCTGTGGCTCGATGACTCAGCTGGGCGCCGGCCACCAGGCTGGATACCGGACTTTCCGCTGTCAATCCAGTCACGCGACCGCCATGGTGGATTCCGCCATGTTGGTAGCCAGTACACCGCTATATTGGACCGTAATTTTGGCAAAAAGAGTGTCATTTTTTCATGCTCTATCATTCCAAGAGTTTTCTCCGAGTGCTCCCATTATTCTCTCTCTATTTCCTTTCTTTAATATTATTTCCTTCTCTCTCCAAATTACCTTTATTTCTTTTCTTTCTTTATCTTTTTTCCTTTCTCTCCTATTCGTTCGATTATTCGCATTTGCTCCACCACCATCTTTGTTTAAATCGGTTGTTGCTGGAGGAAGCCATCTTGGTTTTCCGTTCGTAATTTTCTCACATCTGACGCATGCACTCCACCGCCATCTTTGTTTAAATCGATTGTTGCTGGAGGACGTCATATTGTTTTTCCGTTTGTCATTTGTCTCTCACAGTTGTTCGATACCATCTTTGTGTACATCCATCGGCTGTCATTTATCTATCAAATTCGTTCGACCCACCATCTTGGTTTTTCATTTGTCATTTGTTTCTTACCTTTGTTTACATAGGCCGCTTTTAGGAATGCTGTCGCCTTTGTTCTGGTGTTGGTCACTAGGTGGCACACCAGTCGTTCGATTAGACTCTACACTGTTTTCCCACCTTTGTTCAACCGCCATCATGGTTCTAGAGTTGGCCGCTAGGGGCGCTGCTTTTTATTAGAACTCAAAATACCATCTGGAACTGTGCGCGATCTAATTGCCGGGTTCTTGGGTCGCCAGACTAATGCCTAATACCGCTCGGCTATTGCGACATGAGTTGGGGCAAGAGTTTATAAGATGTATATAGCTTGGAAATGAATAAATTTCATGTCTCTCATTAAAGACATTAAATTTTAAAGTTTTTAATATATAATATTTTTTTATTATTTAGATTTAACTTATATAACTTTTAAGTATTTTGTTATTTAAGTATTTATTTTTATTATTCAGTTTTACATTTAAATTATTTTTTGACTATCCCAGACTTAAGTATTTACATGTAAGGAAATGTTATTCACACTGAACTTCGAAAATATTTCTTACCCCTATACTAGGACTTGTAAATTTTTCTGCACACTCCATCCCATTATAATACATAACAGTTCAAAAAACCCAACCAATAATAACCTAACCATCTTGTAGAACTTTGAATATATTTTATTTTAATTCTCTCGACATCCACTTAACCTAACCACCAGATAATGTAAGAACTCATTTAGTCACCTTCGCTGTCCACTTTTTACCGTATGATCTCCACACACTTTTGTAGGACCCTGACATTCATGTAGGACTTGTAGTCACCTTGTGTAAAATTGCTGTTACATATACAGCCATCGGTTTCAACTAGAACTCCTTCGTCGGCAGCAGAATAGCCGAGATTTCCTCGTTGATGTATAGGATATACACCTCCTCTGCTTCAGTCGTCAGCCATCTTGAACGAGCCAATGCTAGATTTAAAATCACCACACCATTGCCCTCTTCATTTTATCCCAGAGGCAGCTGACCTTTGCAATGCCAAGAGCAGTGTTAGCAAGACTGCACATGCATGGTAACTGGTTTCTTTACGTGCTTTCGCGTCGTTTTTGGAAACCTGGACATTGTTAGATAGCCTAACTCAGCACACATCATTTCCACATGCTTGCTCCAGCATGGTGCCTTATAACTGGAGTATGTACGTGCTTCCTGGCCATTTCCACAATCTGCATAGTGTCGGACAACTATGAGCATGCGAATAGCTGTGTTAGCAATTCTGCACCTACGTGGTGTTTAATAACTGGATTTAACTAAAGTGAATTAGACAGCAGGCTTCACGAGCAAAACATTGACCCGTCCAGAATTGTGGTGCAGTAGGAATTTGATATATAAAATTTCAGGAGAAAGTTCGTAGCATTAGTTTCATCACATTATGTTTGTGCAGTTCCGACCTGCATATACAGTCGTTTACTCCGAAATTACCGTGAGCTACCGTTGTGTCCAGTTCTGGATACCTGTTATGCCAGAACAAATACAAACCTGCAACAGAATAAAACACTGGGTCAGCATGAATGAAGAAGATCGTTTTTTTTTTCACCTTGGTTCCAGTAGCATGCTGCTTTATTACCTGCCCAGTGTACCACCTCTGGCCAGACTCGAAGCTTCCCTACACTACCAATGCGCTGATAAGTCAAGCATAAGAAGAACACCTACGTCAAATTTGGCGTAATAGCACAATTGTATACTAACTCAGAATACCAGATAGCTGCCAGATTACTCTGTGACCCGAGCACTTTTATGGAGAACGTCGTACCGCTATTTTGAACCATGGCAGAGCCAATTGGGAGACTATGTGCACCCCACTAACCTGTGATGTGAACACTACATTCGTTCCCTGAGCATCGGTCTTCATCCAGTTTTCTTCTGCCTAGTCTGCAGTCAACCAGTCAGCCAGCCCAGCCGATATAGGCCCTGAATACGATGGTGACGAATAATTTTCTGAAGTCTGCGAGGAAGAGGAAAAAGTGGTTCTGTTGCCTGATCCTACTCGTACCGAGTCGGCACTATGAATAATGTACAATACCACCACTTGCTACGACTATATGCATGAAGGCTTACATTCATAGAAATTGTAAAATAAAGCGAGTGGAGATATTTACAGCTCGATACACTTTGAAATGTGTAGTGAGAACGTACATTTCTGTCTACAGTTGTATGAATTTTCACCGTACGAAACTTCCAGGGTAGTGTCCAGCTCCGTGTGAAAATATAGTTATTGCGCCATTCATCTCTGTGCTCCGAAGCTAGCACCATCATATGTGATGCCCGGGGACCTAAAGGACATGAAGTAAAGATAATCATGCAATGGTAAACCACATTAAATAAGTAATAAGAAATACATACTACGTCTTACACCAACAATAAATACACCTTGTTCATCAATTTTGTGTCTGTATATACGCAAAATCTGCTTCCAGAAGCTAGATTTTCCCCAAAAACATTCATATAAATTCAAGCTGGCCTATATAATTAACTAAGATATGTTTATTCATGAACCACAGCTTATGTACTCCATCAGCAGTAGCTATGCTAGCAAAAGTGGTGACTCATATTTCCGCGACACTACAGCAGAAGAAACCAGTGACTCTATCTCCAGTGACTACACTAGCAGCAGTTCCACCCTGTGAGTATGCTAGAATATGATGCTGTTTCCTTCAAAACAGTAATAGACTCTGGTATGTCATTTTCATGGGTGTACGGAAAAATTTTGTAAAAAAAAATAATTTTAACTCATGTGTTAAGTTATTTTTTCTGTACAAATAATGTGAATAAATTAATCTAAAAAAAACATATACTTTTTAAAATAACCCATGCGTCATAATTATATTTAAAACTGGCATATGCTCAAAATTGTTATACAAAAAAGTTTAACTGGCGGGCAATATTGAACGTTTTCATACTAAAATAACATTTTTTTGGGGCTGATAAACACAATAAGTCATTAGCATATTTGTCATGTCGGTCGATACCAAACACAAGCTTTGTTACATAATCTGTATATGTCTTTATTCTCACACGAATGACTGGCCTAAGCACGTGCATCAAAATTTTTCACATTATTTCATTCGTTAGCCATATGGAACCAGCAGGATTTTGAAACAATCCGAGTTCTACAGACCTCATATTGCATGCATCCTAATAAATTTAATTTAATAACACCACTGAATTAATGAGTCTTTCAGAGAGGCAGATATACATATTACTATGTGTGTGTGTGTATATATATATATATATATATATATATATATATATATATATTTCAAACATATTATTTACATTCTAATTGCTTTTATTTTTATTCATATTCACATATATATATAATGTCATTCTATAAGAAAGTCTTTTGCTCGGAGTTCATTGATAATAGAATATATCTCTTCACTGACAGATATATTCCCCCATTTTTGCAGATCAATCAAAATATCTGCTCTACCAACCGTCATCAGACTAAATACACTCACACCTCCTACTAGAATTCAAGCATACCTCAGGCCACACTGGCTTTACCAAAAAGTCGCATGACCAACATGTTTGTCACAGCATCGTTACCAACCAAATATCATACCAGGCATTTATATTAATCTATCTATCAAACAACAAAACCTACAAGGTACAATACCTCCAACATACTTGACAATTCATATAGGTAGTCCTTGACTCCCATGGGCTACGTGATTGTTCTTCCGCGACGTGTAGGTTGCGAGGCACCTTTGGGCCAAAGTATTGGGTTCGAATCCAAATTCATTTTGTCATTATATCATACGAAATTGTTACGTTTTGCAGATTATCGTCAATTCATAATCATCGATAAAGTATGCATTTACCACAGCAGTTTTGGCGTCGACATTTTCGATCTTAGCGATGCCTGGATGTTGTTTACAACTTCTGAGGATCTGTATGGCTTATACTCTTCATAGAAAAATGTATGAAACACTTTTACTTTCGTTCATCGCCCACTGTTTTGGAACACGCTGCAGGCTCGCATAGTGTCACTAGCGCTTTTAGTGAATATCTTGGCACAATAACCACATTGTTCGGAGTATATTATAGGAACTTATATTAAAGGCGAAACGTAAGTTTTAACCATCGGATATAGGATTACAACTTTTTGTTGACCCGAGATTTTGAAGCTACAGGAGCAATAAAGTTAATTTTAACATAAATATTTTTCCGCCACTTTGGACGTGCGTTATAAGACTTTGTAGGATATTAAATTGATTCATGACTACTACATGGCATTCTAATCGTAAACTATACCAGCAATAAACTCAGTAAAAAATCCAATATACCATTTTGAATGTTTTTGCTGCACGACTTATGGAAATGTTTATAGTGTGCTGTTCAACGAACTTCTGTCTGATTTGATTTACAAGTATTGCTATGGGAAGGGTGACAGAAACATAGTTTATATGAATATTTAAATTTCAAAATGGTAGTCGTACTTATTTTTACTGCTATACTAGAAACACTGTTTCTACCATGTACAACTAAATCAGGCAAACTTGCAATATTTAAATGCGCAGGAAATTATCGTACTGTTAACTTTTTGAACAATTGTTATATAGTAGGAGTTATTTTTAAACATTTCCAATTAATCTGACACACACACAGTAATGAGGAAGATAACTTACATTTCTGGAATTGCATTATATCACTCAACTATTCTGAAAAGAAGCTTACAAAATGTTCTATATTTCTGGGACAGTTAAATTAATTGAAACCATTTCATCACGTAGTAACATCTCATAACATCAATTTCTTTCATCTTAAAAAATGCAAATTAGTGCCATCAGAATTTAATTTCTATTACAGTTCACATTTTTAGTATGCAAAAGTGGGTTAGGACTGGAAAGCAGGACGAAACCGGGTAAACAGGCCAATAGTCAGTACGGTAGTAGTTTTTTTTGGATATTGATTAAATTAAGAGTGGACACACTTCTAAAAATAACGAATAGAGCACTGATGATTAAGAGTTTAAAAAATATTTAAAAATTTAGGAACAAAAGTTTTATACCATTATAATTTCATGGTGCCAACAGATACAAAATAATTACTTTGGCGACATTATAGTTAAGAACAATAAGGCTCTCTAGTTGATACAAATGTAAATGCTGAACACTAGGAAAAATGACCACTCTTTTTTCTATGACCGAAAGTGAATTTCTATTTCTATTGATTTGGGCTTCGAACACGGGTCCCTAAACAATGCTTAACTGGTGGTTATTGCTTACATTCTTATACCAGGTGCGCAGGAATACCAAACAAATAACATTGCTAAAAGGGCTTAAATAATCGGGTCAGCAATCGGTTGCATTCTTATATATGATGCCTAAATATTACGTTTGACCGTTATTATTATTTCCTGTAATATTCTCCGAACAATGTGGTTATTGTACCAAGATCTTCGGTAAAAGCGCCCATAACATTATATGAGCCTGCATCGTATTTCAAAACAGTGGGCGATGAAGGAAAATAGAAGTGTTTCACACATTTTACTATGAAGAGTGAAAACAATACAGATCCTCAAATGTTGTAAACAACATCCAGGAATCGCTAAGATCGAAAATGTCGACGCCAAGACTGCTGTGGTAAATGCATATTTTACAGATGACTATGAATTGACTATAATCTGCAAAGCGTAAAAATGTTGCTGAATATAATGACAACATAAAGTAGGATTCGAACCCAACACTCTGGCACAAAGGAGTCTCACAACCTACACGTCGCAGAAGAACAATCACGTAGCCCATGCGAGTCGAGGACCACCTTTATGAATTGTCAAGTATGTTGGAGGTATTTTACCTTGTACGTTTTGTTGTTTGATAGTGATTTATATAATGATATTTGGCTGATAACGATGCTGTGACAAACATGTTGGTCTTGCGACTCTTTTGGTAAGGCCAGTTTGGTCTGAGGTATGCTTGAATTCTAGTAAGAGGTGTGAGTGTATTTAGTCTGATGGTTGGCAGAACAGATCATTTGATTGACCTGTAAAAAACGCGGGGATATATCATTCCGTGAAGAGATAAATTCTATTGTTAATCAACTCCGAGCAAGATACTTTTTTTTATTGAATGACATAATGTGTGTGTGCATAGGAATAAAAAAATTATTAGAATGAAAATAATAAATTTAAAATAGATATATATTCTAGTAATATGTATATTTGCCTCTCTGAAAGACTTATTAACATTTTACTCACTGCCTCCAGATCCCACATAAATATTTTATATATTTATGTATAGTATAATTGCCTAATGTATCATTAAGAAAAGAAAATAGATAAATTGCAAAGAAATATTTTTTTCCTTAACTATTTTTTTTATGTTCCAGAAGTGGAACTATTGCAGATCCATGGTATTCGAAAAACAATATATTTTCACATAAAGTTGCTTTTTAATGCTATATATTAAAAAAACACATAGAACAAAGAATGTGCACTTAAAAATGATATTAAATTACCTGACAAAAAAAAAGTAAAGAAAGAATGTACAGACATATACGTCAACATTTTTACGCTTTCAGTCCATAGAAATATGGGAAACACTCAAAATGGATCCTCTTTTTGCATTCATTGCAATGGTGCTTCTTATTAGAACCACAGTGAGCACATATCCCCTGTGATGCTGAAATCAAGTAACGCCCATCTGAATGCCATTGAGGGAGGATAGGGGGATTTGGTCCGTCTCTAGGCCCCTCCTTTTGAGGACAAACTCGCAGTAGGGCCATAGTGACCTAGAAGATAAAAATCGTCGAATTGGAAGATTGTTAAGTTTATAAAAAATTTAAAATAGAAGTGAAACAAACTTTACCTGTCGCCGAAAAGAAATATTGTCTAGATGTAAACACAATGGTTTCGGGTGAAGCCCTTTGTGAACAATCCAGGCAGCAACCACAGCTATGTTGAGAGCATTGGCAAACAAGTTCCAACACCACTTCTTTGAATGCAGTCAAGGCCGGTGAGACCCAGAAATCCTATCCATAATATCAACTACTCACAAACCATAGTTATATTTTCCCAGGCGACGAGGATGATAGCGGGAAAAGTGCCTCTCTCCGTTTTTTACATTTCGTTTGCTGGAAGTAGAGGATATTTTGTAATCTGGTTTTCTCTGACTACCCCTGTGTCATTTATATTTTTGTTGCTAAGTTCTGACAATAAGTCATAAGAAGTAAGAAGTTTTCAAAATATACTGCTACTTCTGAGTTATTGGAAACAGCAGTCAGCAAATTGTTCAATACCTGTTTTCGAAGGGAGATACATGAGTCGTTCTTTCCTGATAGCCATTTGAGGAACACAGCATCCAAATTGTATAGACAAATCTAATTGGTTCCCCCCTAATAAACATTTTGCATGAATTGTAGCTATTATAAGGAACCATAGATTCATCAATGCTAAGAGTGTTGTGGAAGATGCCAAATTTGATGAACTGTTTATTTAGATCATTGCACAGTGGTCTAATTTTGGCTAACTTGTCATACAAGTTTATATTTTAAATGCACGTAACATGAAAAGTAGTCTTTATTTCCCTAAATCATTTTCTTGTCATAGCAGTAGGAACAATGCGAACCTCAACATCCTCTACAAGGCTCAATTAGAAGTCTTCCATGGGCACATAAGGGAAACCACTTAGGAGCAATAAAACGAAACACTGAACTATGTCTTTCCATTCAAATTACAAGCAATTACTATGTTGTGCCACATAGACAGTACTCTTTTCTGTCAGATGGAAAAGGTATTAATTGATTATAAACTCAAAAACAGGTCAATGGGCTCTAGGGATACCAAATTAGGAAATTTATCACTAAATTTTGGTTGGATTTCAGAAGGATTTACATAACTGAAACTAGTAGATTTTTGCAAATTTAGTTTTTCTGAGATATGCATTTCTTTCGCTATAGATTGTGGACTAGCTGTCATTTCAGAAGATTTTTCAGGAGCAGAAGACTTTGTACTAGTTGAAGGAATAGATTCTGCAAGTTCTTCATTGGACACAGATGTACCTGATTTTACTGTACATTTTGGTCCAGCTGTCATATTACAAGATTTTTTAGGAGCAGAAGACTTACTGCTAGCAAAAAAAAAAAAAACAGATTCTTTATGCTGTTCATTGGACACAGATGCACCAGATTTTACAAATAAACTTACTTGTCCACTAATGTTGGGCAACTCGGGTTGGGTACTTGCACTTAAACCGGAATCTGCCAATGTTCCACTTCTGGAACGTCAAAATGTTTGTGACACCAGTGACCTAGGTACACATTATAACTGAATGTTTGTAAAATTATTACATTCCTATACTCTTCCTAATCTCCCCACAACATTCTAAAAGAATACAAATATTTATCATTATAAAAAAGAGGGGAAAAGTTGGTGTTCCACACCCGAAAATTCTCCATTTAATAAATTTACTTAGGTTATTAAAATACATAGGAGAATCACTGAAAAAATTAAAGATATTAAAACAGGCTTTCTTTAATGAGGAAAAAAAATAAGTATATTAATTTTTGTAATAGAAAATAAACTATCAATCTCATGTTCCAGCAGTGGGACAATGGCAGGTAAAAGGTTTATTCTGTGGTGTTTTTAAATCAAATTTATGTGGGTGCATGTAGTAGGAGATCTATAGTACTCAATTGTTTAAAATGGGCTGAGTTCTATATGACCAACGAATGAAATTAGGTAAACATTTTTGATGCAAGTGTTTAGGCCAGTCATTCGTGTGGGAATAATAAAGACACATACAGATGACGTAACAAAGCTTGTGTATCATATCAACCTACATGACTAGAGTGGTAATGACGTTTTGTGTTTATCAGCCTCTAAAAAATTTTAGTATGAACACTTTAAATATTGCTTGCTAGTTTAACTTTATTTGCATAACACTTTTGAGCATATACTAGTTTTAAATGTAATCATGAAACATGGCTTATTAAAAAAATATTTTTTTTTACATACATTTACTAACTTTTTTTTTACAAAAAGAACTTAATACATCAGTTACAATTTGTTTTTTTACAAATTATTTTCGTACACACATGAAGTCGACATATCAGAGTCTATTAATATTTTGAAGTGAACAGCAACATATTCTGTGTGTATAAACATGACATACTCACGGGGCGAGACTGCTGCTAGTGTAGTCATTAGAGATGGAGTCACTGGTTTTCTCTGGTGCAATGTCACTGAAATATGAGTTACCACTTAACCTCTGCTGCTGGAGTACATAAGCTATGGTTCATGAATAAATATATCTGCATTAATTATATAGTCCAGCTTGAATTGATATGAATGTTTTTGGGGAAAATCTAGCATCTCGAAGGAGTCTTTGCCTATATATGGAGCACAAAATTTATGCACAAGGTGTATCCAGTGAAGGTAAACGATAAAGTATGTATTTATTATTTCTTCCATAATGTTGTTTACAATTGCATGATTCCCTGTACTTGATGTCATTGGGATCCCAGGCATCGCATACGACAGTGCTAGCTTCGGAGCACAGAAATGAACAGCGCAATTAGTATCTTCGCACACGAAGCTGTATACTACCCTGGATGTTTCGTATGGTGAAAATTCATTCCATTGTAGACGGACATGTACATCCTCACTACACATTTCAAAGTATATCGAGCTGAACATATCACCAAACACATTTTTTAAAGATATGGAGCTATGGAGATATGGATCTATTGAGCTATGGAGCTATGGAACGAGTACACGGAGATGTACATTCTCACTACACATTTCGAAATATATCGAGCTGCAAATAACACCACTACACTTAGCATTACATCTATGGATGTAAGCCTTCACACACATAGTAGTAGCAAGTGCTGGCGTTGTACAATATGCATAGTGCCGACTCGGATCTAGTAGTATCAGGCAACAGGACCACTTCTTCCTCTTCCTCGCAGCAGACTTCCGAAAATTGTTCGTTACCATCGTATTCAGGGTCCATGACGGCTGGTTTTGCTGACTGGGTGACTGCTGCTGGCTGCAGACTAGGCAGAAAAAAACTGGATGAAGATAGATACTCAGGGAAAGAATGCAGTTTAGACATCACAGGTTAGTGGTGAGCACATAGTCACCCAAGTTCTTCTGCAGTATTTCGAAGTGGCAGTGTGACATTCTCCATCACAGTGCTCGGACCACCGAGTAATCTTGTAGCTGTCTGGTCATCTGAGTTGATATGCAATTGTGCTATTACCCCAAACTTGATATAGGCTTTCTTCTTTCGCTTGACTTATCAGCTCGCTGGTAATACTGTGTAGCTTCGAGTATGGCCAGAGGTGGTACACTGAGCATGTAATAAAGCAGTATGATACTGGAACCAAGCTGATAAAACCATCTTCTTCATTCATACTGACCCAATGTTCAATTCCGTTGCAGGCTTATACTTGCTCTAGCATACCAGGTAACAAGGAATGCAAGATATGGTAGCCCACGATAATATAGGAGTAAATGGCTGCACCTTCAAGTCGGAACTACACAAACATGATGTGATGAAACTAATACTATGAACGCTGACATAGCTAATCGTACGCACAAGGTCATCCGACAATATACAGATTGTGAAAATGTCCAGAAAGCACGTACAGACTCCAATTACCTAACACCGAGTGGGAGCAAGCATGTGAAAATGATATGTGCCGACTTAGGCTATCTGACATCATCCAGGTGCGAAAACGATGTGAAAGTACAAACTGACTCCAGTTACTGTGCAGTTTCAGACTAGCTAACACTGCTCGTGACATTGGCAAGTCAAGCGCCCCCCCCCCGGGCAAAATGAAGAGGGCAATGGCATGGTGAGCTGAAATCTACCAACGGTTCGTTGACGATGTCTGACAACTGGGGAAGAGGAGATTTTTAACTTAAACATCGACGAGGACATCTCTGCTTTTCTGCTGCCGACGAAGGAGTACTAGTTGAAACCGATGGCTATAAATGTAACAGTAATTCTACACAAGGTGACTACAAGTCCTACATGAATGGTCGAGTCCTACACAAGAGTGTGGAGAGCATACGACATAAAGTGAACAGCGAAGGTGACTAAATGAGTCATAACTTTGTCTGGTGGTAAGGTTAAGTGAATGTCGAGAGAAATAAAAAAAATTTATTCAAAGTTCTTACAAGGTGGTTAGGTTAATTTAGGTTAGGATTTTTTCTGAACTGTTATGTATTATAATGGGTTGATATGTGTGGGGAAAAAAATTACACATCCTAGCATAGGGGTAGCAAATATTTTTTAATTCCAGTGTGAGTAACAAAGTCCATACATGTAAATACTTAAGTCTGGGATAGTCAAAAATTATTATATGTAAAACTGAATAATAAATATATATACTTAAATATTGAAATACTTGAAAATTGCATAAGTTTATTATGCATTATATATATATAATCTGAATAATATAAATACATTATATATAAAATACTTAAAAATATATAATTTAAATCTACATAATAAAAAAATATTGTATATCGAATACCTGAAAATTATTTATGTTAAATAAAAATAATTTAAAAAATACTAAAATTATAAAACTTGAAGATAAATACTTAAATAGTAGAAGACTTGGAAATTGAAGGGTTCAGGATTATAAGGGTACTAACTGCTTTTTTTAATGACTTTTCAGGGGAGCAAAAAGAAAATTTGTAAAGTCTATATTTTGTTCCACAAATAGTTTACAGAAACAATTAAATTTCTACTTATAGATCAAAGTAGTTATTACTGAAAGTCGCAATCAAGTTTCAGTATATAAGCATAAGAATATTTTAAAAATATATAAAATAACTTTACTGTGCTTTTTAAATTATAAGGGTACTTCTTAGCAGCAAGTTAAGTTACATTGGCATACATATTGTTCATAACCTATAATGTTATGTTCTGATTCTCATAACACACTTGGTTGAAGCATATGCATATATATTGATGTTTTAGATTTTTACACATCCCAATTTCCCATTGAACTCGTGGGTTCTTGTTCCTCATTTATGTAAATGCACCCAAGAGTGTTGCTTTTTTTGGCATTGGCTGCTATTTTTCCGTTGTTCAGCAAAGAAAACGTCCCAGAATGGCTGCATTTTGCACGGTGGTGTATATTGCATTTGCTTTTCTAGATATTTAACTTTAGCTGGGGCCGCTGCGACTGGCTCTTTGTATCTACACACACAACGTGGAAGTATACGAGATCTTCCAGTTTTTAAAATATTGAAAGAAGTATAACTTTCCAGATCAGTGTAAGTTTACTTTCATTGAACAACGAAAGGTTTGTTTTTATCAATGCATATTTCTGTCACATGTCTCATCTTCAAACCTGCTGAAGCTTGTGATTTGCAAAACATTTCATCTGAGAATGATGCCACTTCCACCACTTCTAGTCTTTTCATAGGAAGTACAACAAATGGTTTATCATGGCGTGCTGACTCCGTTAAACGAATCCAATCTTCTGAAGTGGAATCTCGTTAATGTGTGTGCTCTTAACTTTTTCTGTGAGACTGAAGTCTCTGTCACACGGTAAAAACGTGTGGCAGCTAACTAGGAATCTGTGATGTATTTTGCTAGCGAAACCTCTCTGGATGGTGTAGGACCACAGTGCAACAATGAAGCAGTTTTTATTTTGTCCTGTGCATCCATCGCTCTGCAGTATCAACTTGTTCACTGGAAGAGCAATCTTCTTAAGCAGTTCATTTAGCTCTTTCAAATAGCAGATGTTAATTCACTCGAACCACGCTTGCTTTGTCCTTCCACCCACATCACCATGTATGAATCAACGGTGCAGCACACATGAACACACTCATTATATACCCATAACTGTCTCTGGTAGAATGCCTGAGAATGCCTGAGGTATGGTACGGGTAGCATTTGTTGCATATCGAGTGTAAGTATTTGAAGAGATGCACTTGTGGCCTTTGATTTCTTCATATTTGCATTAAAATGTCTATAGCCTGAATCTTTCTTACGTATATACATTTCCTTTTGCGTCAAAAGTTTTGATTTCTGTACATCTTGTAAGTCGAGGTCACTTAACTGAGCTGCCAATTTTTCACATGTTGCACATGAGTCTGCACGAGGCTGTCCAAAGCTTAAATTAAAGTCATTCACAAATATGACTCTGTAAAGCCACATCTTCATGGGGTCTTCCACTTCTGTTTCATAGAGTTTGTACATCCTAGTTAAGTTAAGAGCAGGTGATAAATAAGCCCTATTAGGATTATATAATCTAGAATAGTGGATTTGCAATGTTGGGAACTTTTTAATATGATTGCGAACTTCTTTTTTCTCATTAGGTATACATTTTTTCACGTTTACAACGATTATCCATCAGCATACTTGCGTGATCAACTTGCACACTATGCTGAATCTTCTTCAGCCGTTTCCTACCGACCTAGAACAGTGTTTCGAAGGCTTCAACACAAACATTAAGCGTAGCACCATTTTCTCGAACACAGTGTGTATATTGAGTTCTGTGATGAACCTTTTCAGGTGTGGAACTGTCCGATTACTTGTTGAAGTAGTTATTAAAACAGAAAGATAAATATTTTGTTTATCATAGGATCCCAGGCATCTGAATTTCTCAAGAATTGCTTCCCTGCTGCACACTATCAGATAGCACATATCATTACAGCTTGGTTCAACATAATATTTTCTGGGGATTGTTTTTCCTGTCGTGGATACATATTCGTCATAACTGTTTGTACGCTGTTTCCTCACGTTTTGCTTCCACTCCCCTGGAGTTGGCAGTTTCCTTTTCCCAGTTTTTACTTCTGGTGATTGAGAGTCATGCTCTCCATCATCATCAGTGGGAGAACTTTCTTCACTATCACTGGCCTGCAAAATTAAAAAATCATGTTTTATAGTTCCAGAACAATGGACTTTCTAGGGAGAAACTAGATATGGTGGATTTGTCATCAGCAGAACAAAAAGATTCAGCAGGTTTGAATCTGAGACAGGAGACAGCAATAATGCATGGAGAGGTAACATCATTTTCTTACTCAATGCAAATACACTTACAGTGATCTGAAATCTTGCACAACTTTCAGTATTTACAAAGAGACATAAGTGGAAACTTGATTAACCATGTAACAATACGTTCATTATTATTGTTAGCTGTTGCCAGCTTATATGTTTTAAAAATTCTGCATATAATATTATAAAGTTTTATTGACTTTTATGCAATTTGGGAATATAGTATCACACATGTTATAGCAAAGTAGAATGATTACCTCTGTGTAACTAACAAGCAACAACAAACACAAATGCAAGAAAATAAAATGGACTTACGTTTGTTTTATGTATTTTTTTTGTTTCAGATGAAGTAGGACGATTCATTTCGACTGTGAAATAAAAATAACCGAACTAACACACTAAAAATGCAATCTTATTATTTTTCCATATATATATAAACAACTAAAAGTCACATGATCCTGTTGATGGCCTTCCATTGGACGAATGTGGTGGCCTGGCACAGATAGTACGCTTATAATCCTAATTAAGATAAAATATGGCAGCCATGTTGAATTCATTTTTCAGTTAGTACCCTTCTATTTTTTCCACCAAGGCAGGTCTCCAAATCAACAAATACATTTCCTGTGATTATATGGTTTCTTACCATAAATCAAAATGGTGGATCATTTTCTATGGGCAAAACACAATATGGCAATACCTTTAACTCATTTTCCATAAAATTACAGTTAATACCATTATAATCCTCAACCCTTCCATTATATAATTTTAACGTAAATATTATATACGAATGTAAAATATGCATATAAAAAAAATATTTCATATATACTAACCAAATGCAATGTCTTTAATGAGATACAATATATTTACTTGTCTCCAAACTATATAATCTTTATTAACTTGTCCCAGTGCACGTCGCGATATCCGAGTGGTGTAAGGAGTTGGTCTGGTGACCCAAGGTGCTGCAGTTCGATCCTGCACCATTCCAGATCGTGCAGCACCCCTAGCATCCATCTCTATAATAAAGATAGCGGTCGAACAATGGTAAGTAAACTGTGTAAAGATTAATCGAACTATTGGTGTGCCACCTAGCGGCCAACACCAGAACTAAAACGGCAGTGCTCCTATCAGCAGCCAATGTAAACAAAGGTGAGAAACCAATAAAACACTAAAAAAAACCAAGATAGCATGTCAAACGAATGTGAGAGATAAATGACAGCCGATGTAAACAAAGATGGCGTCGAACGAAACTTAGAGATAAGTAACAAACGAGAAACTGAGATGGTGTCCTCCAGCAACAACCAATGTAAACAAAGATAGCAGTGGAGTGCATGCGACAGATGTGCCACAAATGACAATCGAAAAAACCAAGATGACGACTTCCAGCAACAACCAATGTAAACAAAGATGGTGGTGGAGCAAATGCGACAAATCGAACGAATGGGATAGAAAGGAAGGAAATATAAATAAAGGAAAGAAAGTAAGGAAAGGAGAGAGAAGGAAAGTAATGAAAGACAGAGATTAAAATGGGGGCATTCGGAGAAAGCCATCGGAAGTTAGAGCATGAAAAAATTACATTCTGATTACCAAAATGGTTGCCCAAGGTGAGATCTTACTGGCTATCAACATTGTGATTGCATGAAAGTATTGACAGAGCAGGAAGTCTGGAAAGCCACATGGCGGCTGGAGCCAGGCCGAGCCACCGAACCTGTGTCCCCGCAACGTCATACGCCTACTACTTATATTAATAAATAATAACAGGACTTGAAAAGTAGTGCTGATAAATTGTCTAATTGTTCAATAATAACGTAAAAGCGCACTATTTAGCCAGTGTTCGAATTGTCAATTCTAGTTTACTTAAAGGTGACATATCCATATTTTAGTAAGCTATTTAGATTTTACTATGAAACGAAACTTATTAAAATATTGATTTACCAAATTGCAACCAACTTTAAACAAGTGACTATCGATGGCGAGGCGACTGAATTGAACAATACAAAATATAAAAATATAATTATGCCCTATACCAACCTGCAAATTCAAACACAGACTTAAATTCAAAGATACAGCTCAAATTATAAAAAAAATTGCTGTAAACAATGAAACAATAATCTTTGGCAGTGTACAACATCTTAATACATACTGATTTGAGGTTATGTGTCTACATATGGTTTTAATTACCATATTTCGTCGTTCATATTTAATATTAAACCTGTACGATTCCTCAATCTGACAACAAGGTGGTTGTTTTTAACCTGCGCGCAAACAATGGTACATAAAAGTAACAACACATGTGCCATCTGTTGTTACTTCTACGAAACCTGTGCCACAATAATAACTGCCATACTTTGAGGAACTACAGGTGCCATCTGGTAGTTGTTTGGCAAACTACGTATCAGAATTTCACTGAAAATGTTTCACCTGCTCTCATCTGTGAAGAAGATACTAACTAAAGGGAACTGCATGAATCCATACCTAAAAATCTCCGAAAACATAAAACATTATAAACTGACATTTACTTGAACGTCTTTTGCCCTAAACTTCGTTTACCTTAAAGGCGTTTTCCCTAACATATTTTCTTTCACGAGCGTTTGCGTAGAGGCATTTTCCCCGCAGGCATTTGTCCTACAGGCAAATGTTGAGTTCTTCTTCTCAGGTTCATCTCCGGCATTTCCTTATAGGTGTTTACACTAAACGTTTTAACAGCCTGGCCTTTTCCTTAAAGTCGTATGCCCTGAAAGCGTTTGCCCTAAAAGTTTGTCACCTCTCACAATTACCACCAATCATTGTAGACAGGCGTTTGCCCTACATGTAGTTTGCCATAAAGTCTTTTGACCTAAAAATATTTTCTCAGGTTGCATTTGCAGTAAAGTCGTACCCTAAATGTGTTCGCCCTAACGTTTAGGGCAAACGATGTGTACCGTATGTTACTATATCATATTGATTCTTCATTCCAAATTTGTCTAAAAGCAAACATTATAATTTTCATACACCATGTATTTATATGGGATTTATTTCAGCATTTTTCACTTAAGTATCTCAGCTCTCAACACCACATTGTCAAAGAACCGCTCAAATATCCTCACTCGCTCACTCACTTAACTAAAGTATCACGTATGTTGCTCTTGCATGAAGACTGGTAGAACGATTATGGGGAATTTGAGCCATCGGCATCTGAGTCAGAGATATTCCTGCTCTATCATTCAGGTCGGCCGGCGGTCATATTGTCCACTATGTTGTATGTTGGTGACCTTGACCTTTGATATTGACTACAGTGACCCTTGACCTTGAAAACCTCAAACAAATAAAAAAAAATTACCTAAATAATTTTTACATTAACTTTTGAAAATCTATAAAAAAATCCTTTGAAAAAAAAAAAGATGGAAATAACATATTTCCGGAGTTTCCTCAGCACCATGCCCATCACACAACAGACCCCCTCCAATTAATCACATCATTTTAACATTCCCTCTTCATCACCACCGCCCTACTCGTCACACAATCCCGTCTCCCCTCAACACCTCATCAAACATCATCTTACCACTCGCCTACATTCCTACCATCATCTGCTTATCAGCTTTAGGTCGAACCCTACCTACCTCCTAATGAACTTAGGCGACAAACACTAGCAAATTTAATTTAGTTTTAAAAACTTTAATTATTTCTGAAAAATATCCCTATTTTAGCAATTCTTCAATACAGAAGACATTCCAAGAAGATCAGGGCCAATTTAAATGTAGAACTCAAACCTCCAACATGGTGGAAAATGATGTCCGCCGCCTAACAGAATGGCAGATCATGAACAGCTCCGACTCCGACGACAGGTGCCGACGGCCCAAACTCCCCATAATCAGTCTACTAGTCTACATGTAAGAAAGACCTAAGTGATGCTTTAGTAAAAATCATTAAATAAATCTCATATTAATGCATGGTGTATGGAAATTATATTATAGGCTGCTATACAAAATTTTAGATGAATATATATCCAGCAAATGCCTTCTTTATCTGCAATCTCATTCCAAACTAATAACGTATTTTATTTATTGAAAACTGTTCTGTATTTATTTTCATGTTTTCAGCATTGAGAAATATTTAATGATGATATTGCATTGCTCTCTCATGATCGGTTGTTGCTCTTATGGTAACTCGTTCTCTGCAGATAATTAATTTATCATGCACTGTTATACAAGACGATTTGTCTCATGTTGAGCAGGTTACATTGGACATGAATCGCATACGTTCTTTCAGAATTTACTATTCTGAAGCCTTAATTTTGTTAGTATAAATGTTTTTCGTGCAACAACATTTTTTTATATTCATGTTTTTTATAGCGGAGATCATAAACGAAACACAAAGGGAACACTATTGGTATATTTTCTTTGATTAATAAGAAGTTATTTCTTACATACTTTATTATGTTATTTATTGATAACTGCACATAAGAGATTCGTAATTATAGAAATAATTGCATCTATTATGTAAGTGTACAAAATTCACTCAGTATAAGTTATTCCTCATTTACCGCATATTATCATATTTAGATAATAAACAAATTTAATATAGCTTTAGGCTGGTCTCTTTTGTTATACAGGTTAATAACATTCATATAATAAAAGTAATTTCGCAGATACTGTATTTTGTTAGTTATAGATCAAAACAAATAAGATGTATTTAATTGTAACCACAGATCGCTTTTATCATATAAGTTCACAAATTTCACTCAACGGATGTAATTCCTCGAATAACAAAATGTTATTAACTATAGACAATAACAAATAAAATAATCCTAACTACAGACAGATCAAGTGTTACCATACATGTTAAAGAAAAATAATACAATAAATATTTCCATTCTTGACGACATAGTGTGAAAACAAAGATAAACTTGTTAACTCATATTAATCGCAATTCCAGATTAGAAGGTTTTTTTTTAAAAATGCATGCCACATATGATTTTTTAGAAAACATGATTGCATATAATTTATGTATTTCCAAGCATTAAAACCTGGGGTGTCAAATACATATTTTCATAGGAAACATATGGTGCACAAACTACACATTTCAATGACAAATATGTAGGAAATATCAAATAATGTTTAATGGAAAAACTGTTGATACATAAATTACCATTAGACAACACACATGGCAAACAACAATAAAAAGAGAGCATTGAACGTATAATTATTTTACTCAGGCTGCTTTTCGAAAAATATTTCTACTCATTCATTTCAGTAGTAGAAAACGGAGAAGTTTGGGACATCGGCGTCTAAGCGCGGAGCGCCGGAGATGTCCTGCTCTGTCATTCTAGTCGGCCGGCGGCCACCTTGGATCCAGGTGACATTGATCTTGACCTTTGACTTTTGAGCCAGGTGACTTTTAATCCAAAGAATAAACAAAATTTTAATTAATAATCTTAAAAAAATATAAAATATATATTAAATAATTATTAAAATTTGTTAAAAAAATAATTCAGGTTCCCCTGTTCCTATTTTTCTCTAAAAATTTCTTCCCGCTTCCCTTAAACTCTGCTAAATTTCCCTTTAAAATTGTTTGTTTCCTTCAAAATATTACCTCAACAATAAAAAAGTAAAATAAAAGTATAAAAATTACTATCATATTTCATTAAAATTTGTCACTAAAAATTATTATAAAATTTTTTAAATACTTACATTTCCGGAGGTCCCCCCAGCACCGCGCCCAGCAGATAACTGACATCTTCACCTCCACCAACCCTCAACTATACTCATTCCATAGTGTGCAGCCATATGTTTTTTCGTCTGTCATTTGTTTATACAATGCTGGAGGGTGCCATCTTGGTTTATTCGTCTGTCATTTTTTTATACATTGCTGGAGGACGCTATCTTGGTATTCATATGTTTTCAACACCAAGGTGGCGCTGGTGTACAAATACTCTATTTACTCACCAGGCGGCATGCAAATTTATTTATGTTTTTAAATAGTTGTGCTGTTGGCGTCTTCCATGTTGGATTCTATTTTCAACACATAGGTGGCATTAATTTCTCAATTTCACTACCAAGCGAGCTGCCAGAACCCCGCTTATTCTAACGATTCAGCCACAAAGTAAGCTGTCTGCACTCACATATGTTTCATATACCTAAAAAACCTGTTCTTTCCCATCTTATTAAAAAAAATACTTTTTTTTTTCAATCAACAATGTACGTAAATGCATAATTCATAAAATTGATAAGTTTTTACTAAAAACTTTACGCCCGAAACAAGATACAACCCCCAAAAATAAAGAAAACATCATTATTTAATAATTATTTATTATTATTTTGTAATTACAATTTCAGAAGAAAGCAGTTCATAACATCATACGATATATAACCGTTCCATCAATTTATTAATGATTGAAGATATCTCAACAATTCGCAAAAAAATACCCATGTTTTTGAAGGTCGGTCAAATATCTAAGTATATCAACAAGTTCATTCGGGTCTTTGGGAATTTATGTAATGAGCGTTCTCGGCATCTTCTGCCTTCTTCGCATCACGTGTGTCGATGGCAACTCATTTGTGAAATGGGAGGGGAATTCGAGGGAATCATCATCCTTCTAATCAGATACAGCACGAACACTATCACCATAATCATTATCGTCAACTGCCTTCATAGTCATTATCATCAATGCTGTCTTCATGCTCGTCTTCACTTCCTGTTTCGTCCTCATTATCAAGTTTACTTTTCTTTCTATGGGTCGCACAGTCATCATCAGTATTTAGAGATGACAACTAGTTTATTATGAATTTCGTCTATTTCACGTGAACTTCTTGCAAGTGTACATTCCACACATACTGACTCTACCAAACCTTGTATGCCTTTCATTCCACCATTAGCATTAACTGTCCCATCATAATAATCTGTGGAATCAGTACCCATCGATGCAGCAAGGGGTAATGACATCACTTGCTGGCTCCCAGTAGACGAATCCTTGCAGATCTCGGTATGTTCTTTCAATGTATATCGCCTTGAACATAATGCGAGTTCCCTCGTCATCTGCAAACATTTTATGTAGTGTATTAACAGTAGGTAAAATTAAGTCACTACATGCTCTTTTTCAGTGGGCGAAAAAACTCTACATTTATCAGACTTTATGTGTTTATTCAAGTTACCATGTTGACTGATATTCCTGGAACACTTATAGCAGCTAAGAAAAGAACGAGATGGATTATTTTAACAGCTACTCTTTTCGTATCGTTGCGCATTGGAATTTTTACTGAAGGACACGGCACAGTAACAGAATTTTTATCCAAGTAATTTTTGGGCAGTCGTTGAAGGTATGCATTTCACTTCGTCAGTGGTGTGTCATATTCAAGCAAATATGAACTGAAACTCTTTACTCCTGCAGACTGACTCCTGCAGACTAACTCCTGCTGGCTGACTCCTAACGACTGACTCCTGCAGACTGACTCCTCCTCATTCTCCTCAGGACTCCTGCAGATAGACTTCTGCAGACTGACTCCTGCAGTAAAACTCCTCAACAATCCTCCTCATTTTCATTATTACTGCAGACTAACTCATGCAGTCTGACTCCTGCTTACTGGCTCCTGACGTCTTACTACTGCCGATTTATTCCTGTGACAAATATGATGTTATAAAGCAAGGGTCGATTGATAACAGCAGGAGACGTGCAAATTTGTGGAGATTTTATATTTGTTAAAATCATGAAATTGACGGGGGGTTAATAGAAATATGTGAATAAATGTAACACGTCCCTAGTAAGGACGTAAGCAGACAATGATTCTTAGAAAAATTCTTATGTTCAGAATGGAAAGTATTTTCTTAGGTCGTGTTGCTGGCGACGTTTTTTTAAAGTCATCTGTTGTTAGATAGATGGGATGATAGAATATCACAGGTGTTTTTCCATCTGCTGTGAAAATTAATTATGTACTCTCTCACAGTTTCTGGTGCTCGATTTTTTTAATCAGCATCACATTTTTTTTTTGTATGATTGTGCCTCGCTTACGTACGAGGTCCTGAGAAGATATATTCTTCCTTCAGTGGTGTCCTGTAAAAAAATTGCGTATTTACTCCATAAGAATTGGCGGGCGATAGGCAGTGGTTTTGCGAAGGGGGGGGGGGGGGTGTCAACACGAAAGGTGTTAACAGTTATGTTTTTACACAGCCCATTCAATTTTTTCAGCATAAATTTTAATTTGAAACATTATTCTCGGCTTTACTATATGAAAAAAAAAATTATAGTCTGTTTTAGTTAGTTGATCTGTCCAACCTGCCATTCTAAACTTTGATATTTCTTTCTCGTTCGTGTTCGCCTATTCAATTAACTTAAAATAGGGGCGTGACTTTTATTTTTAGTTGACTTGCAAGCTAAAATTATAAAAAAAGGAAACTTTACACACTTTTGAGACAGAGCAAGTTTCTACGGCAAATAGGAAAAATTAAGGATGCGAATAAGAAACCATATTGACATTCACCTGAAATGATTTTAAAAAATCGACCAAACGAGTCGAGTATTAAACCCGGATACCCCTGAAGATGGGTCTCCCTTGGTTTTAACTTGTGCGTGCAGATGTCATCTCTATTTTATTATCTTATGAATTAAATTTTACGTGGATGTGAAATTAAACATGCTGCTGGAGCGACCCCCCCGCCGAGACTCCCCTCAGCTGTCCAGTGCACTAGGGCAAAGTCCGATTCAACACCTGGTGCAGCGCAGCTGGATGTGTGAGCAAGCTCAAATTAAGACTGTACCTGTCTCCCATTTACTTCTGTAATGGGACTCATTACCACTTCTTTAAGTATGCTTTTGCCCAAATAGTTGTTTAATGCATCTATCAGTCTCGCCTGCAATTGGGATATTTCAAGCTCTGTGGTTTGTGTGTGTGTGTATAGGTGTGTGTGGGGGGTTTGACATATGAGAGAGTGGAGCATGATTGATTCTTCTTCAGGTTTTAGTGAACCATGCATGTAGAGGAATTATGATGAGGAAATGATACCTTATCCAAGGCTGCAAGATTAAAATGTGCTTTTCCAACACAACAAACACAAAATAAAATTATCTAGGAAATCTTACTTTTCCCCCCATGTTTTATAATATTGTCAATATACTTTTTGAGAGAAAATATTGCTGAAAAAAAAAATATTTTTTAAAATTAAGTATACATACTTTTACAATTTTACGATGTATATATTTTAATGGTAGGTAGGTAGTTGCTCTTAACGTCTCGTCGACAGCCAGGTCATTAGATATGGTGCAAGTTCAACCAGAAGGAGGGATTGGAGAATTAATGGGAAAGAATCAGCCATGGTCTTTGTTAGGGGCCCACCCCAGCATTCGCCTGGAGTGATTTCGAAAACCATGGAGAACCAATAGCTGAATGGCCGGACCGGGCATCGAGCCTGGGACCTCCCGAATGCGAGCCCAGTGAGTTACCACTGCACCACCTCACTCGATTTGTGTATTTTAATGGCGAGCAAATTAGCACACATATTTGTTAGAGGCAGTGTGTTAGCATGAAGCAGATTATGAATAGAAGTAGCAGAGACTACCATGCATCATATTTTCCCAGTGTGCTTGATTTAATTTTGTTTTAAAGGTGTTTGGAATATCTGATTTTAATCAATTAGTATGTTCTGTCTTTTTTATCACAATGATAATGTGTATATTTTATATCAGTAACTATGGTAACAGGTATAATTTCATAAGTATGGTACATGTATAATTTTCTCAAGTGTCGAGCCTGGACCCGCCTGTCAGTGTGCCCTAGTGTGTATTCTCAAATGAGCTAAGACAAATGTGTGCTTCTTTATTTTCCATCATATTAAAGCTTGTATTATAAAATAGATATGCATACGTGAATTCTTTTTTGCAATTTACTAAAGTTTTGCATGATAAATGAATAAGCAATATATCACTGTTGGAATAGCAAAGTTGACGTAGCTAGCGTTAAGCTACCGCTGTAGGCGAGCAATCTGCTCTCTTCATCCCAAGCTCCAGGAAGCCCACATGCACCACCAGCTGTTGTCTGCATGTTCAGCAGGAAGTGCGAGGTACGACTCATGAATGGCTGCCAACTAGGGAATAATGCACATGGTGCCATCCTTAACTCGGCCATCTCTGCCGCTGCTGAAACTATGCATATTACATATGCGAGGCCTCTTGTCCTTGAAACATGTTTTATTTCGTCAGTGGTGGCTATATATTGTGTTTCTCGTAAGTAGATGGCTATTGCAGATCTTGGTATAGCTGAATAATTTTACTAGAATTCAAGCAGATCTCTCACTGTCAAGCAACAATTTTTCAATTTCTTCTTCAAACATGATTTCTATCTTTAATTTCCCTCCAAACTCAAGATAATTTGATCTTAAATCTGCATCCCCAAACAAGTGCACTTAAAAAAAGTGCTTTGTTCACTCCTTGATCAGTGTCCTTCTCGGGAGTGAATGAGGCTATATTGAAATCAAAAAAAGCTAAATTTTAATGTAAATTTTCAAGCAAAATAAATTAGTCAAAAAAATATCACAAGAATGTTAATGATAGTCTTGGAATTTCATCAAAAATATGATGGTTTAACTTGAAAATATGTCTTTACAGAAACTCGCACAAAGAGCGAACACAAGTTGAAAATTGATTTTGATTTTGGCTTTAAATTTGATTGATTTTAAGTTGTGCTTTAAAAGATTTGACAGGAAATTAGAAATTTCCTTGAATTTGGTTTGAAATTGCTTGAATTTTAGCCTTATTATTGAGTTGCGCCAAGATTTGCAATAGCCTTTTACTGATTTATAAAAATGTTTACATATAAACACACAAGACAGAGAGTAAAAATATATAATTTTTTATTTGATTTCGATACTTTCCACTATCCATTTTATACTCAAATCTAGTGTTTTAAACACAAAGTATTCCCTCCAGCAATTTGGACAAATCTCTTTAAACTTATCAAAACTCATGTCATTTCCAACAAAATCGCTGTATATGTATTTCAAATTTGTTTCTTCTTGTATAAATATGCATAGAAAATTTGCATTCTTTGAGAACTCTGGATTATGTTTGAGCCAAATAAAATACATCAATATTTCTGGGCCTTCTGCTAGTAAAGTATTTCCGAATTATATTTTGATTGTCCATTATCACATCATCAAAAATAACTTAAGAATTATTTTCACATTGGTCTAGTGGTATCATTTCCTTGTATTATTTAAAAAATAAACCTTTTCTTCATAAAAAAATTTGGATATCACTTCAAAGTCTACTTGTAACTGAATATATTTTGGTTGATTCAAACTTTTAGAGTGAACATACAATTTATAATAATTTAGCCATCCTGTCTTATAAATAAAATTGATAATTAAATTTGTCTTCCGCAGTTGCTTGGGCCTGCAATAATATCTCCAATATCATCAGGCAACAGTTCACCATTTTTATTATTCTTTGAGGAATCTTCAGAAATTAAAACACCAACACCCCATTCAACTTTGTGCAGCTTAGGCTGTTGTGGCTGCCACTTCTTCATTTAATTAAATAACTTTTATAATAAATGGATAATATATTTTCCAAGTTTACAAACAATACTTCTATACTGAAGAAGAAACTTCACTATGATATAATTCATAAAGATAAATCGATAGCTTTAGTCAGTTTTCATACAAAATTTTTAACACCAAATATAGACAAAAATAATATAACTACAATTAAAATTGTGTGCTGTTGTTACCAAAAACCAAGTTATCACAATCCCCAGGGGCCAATACATTGTCGAATCTTTAAAAGAAGCTATAAATTCGATTAATGCATTAAAAAAAACATAATTGAATTGACAACAGACAATAAAAATAGTTTATCTATCAAAACTAAGATTGATATTAAACTTGATGATCGCTAATCGGATATGCTTGGATTTCAAAGAAATATTACTATTTAAAAAGGCAAAATTGTTTTATCCTCTAAATTGCCTGATTTTAATCAAAATAAAACAATCAATATTCATTGTAACTTGGCATATGGCATGTTCATAAAATAAGATGAATGTAATCATTTCGAGACTGATATGAATGCTAGTTTTCCACCAAAAACTATGTTTGGTTTTAAATATTACATTAGCTATGAGCCCCCCCCCCCCCCAATCCAATTTTTTTTATAGAATAAACAATGAGCGATTTAACCACATTGTTCTAGAAATTAGAGATGAAAATGTTAAACTTATTGATTTTGATGGAGCTGATATATACATTGATTGGAGATTAAAGATGTTTAAAATAAAAAATTAAAATACAAAACTTTTCTTTCACAAATAGGTGTGATGAATAATTCTTGATTATCACTAAGTGTCGGTGTTTTGCCGACATCTAATTCACAATATGATTTTTAATATTTTTTTTACCTTTGCAAGTCTTATAATGTAATGAAGATTTGACAAGCGGGTAAACACCGCTAGCAGAGAATTAAAAAATTAATTATAAATTTCGATATCCATATGGCTGTTTCTATTTTTTTTCTAGTATAATTCTCTGTTTATCACAAGGACTCAATGCTATTTTATTAACCTCTATTGTATATGTTTTGTGTTTCTTGCTCCTAATTAAATTCATTGTCCTATATTGAATTTTCTCACCACACACACATTTCTTATAGTCATCAAAAGTAATTCAGTTGTTGACTATACATTTTTTTACACATTTTGCTGTTTTGTTTTGTTTATCCTCAACTCTATATGACTACATCTAAGCTCGTACCAACAAATTCTTTAATTATATTGCCATTACACTCATCTTTCAATTTGCCTAATTTTTTTTATTTATTTGAGGCATCTTATATATATATATATATATATATTGCTCTTTGGAGAACCATTTGTGTCAAATTTATCTGACATCGACTTCATATTTTCATAATAATCTTCTGTTTTAATGTTATAAATATAAGAATCGGTATCCTAAAACAATAGTTCAATTTTTTTTCATCATATTTCACTTTCATAACTTTATAATGAAAATAGTACTTTAATTATTTTCATAAATCCAAAATGGACATGCCCACATATATTGGTTTATTGAATTTTACAGTTGTCTTGTTCAAATTAATAGCTGTAAGATTCTCATTAAATATGGTGCTACTTTTGAAGTTTGGCTTTGCTATTAATTTTTTGCAAATTTTTTCAATTGAAGCAAGCTTTACATCAACTCTGTTTCTTATATACTCCATAGTTTTACCAAAGACAGAATTATTCATACGTTTGTAAAAATATTTTTCAAACTCATTTTTGACATTACTCCTCATCATTG
This sequence comes from Dryococelus australis, assembly GCA_029891345.1. Taxonomy (NCBI): domain Eukaryota; kingdom Metazoa; phylum Arthropoda; class Insecta; order Phasmatodea; family Phasmatidae; genus Dryococelus; species Dryococelus australis. The sequence continues at coordinate 29,829,258 of CM057009.1, forward strand.
TAGTTTCATACTACAATGCAATAAAACAAAATCCATATATGTTTTAACCAATCAGATTGATTAAATTTCAATATTCTATATATTTTTGTAAATTTCAATACATTATTTAAGCATTGTTTCAAACTACGATAATGCAGTACACATTTTTCTTTGTTGTGTAAAGTTGTTAATAGTTTATATTCATTTGTTCCTGCAACTAACTTATTTTCTGGACAAAATGGAAGATCTTTGTGTAGATTATGTAACTCTTGTGGATATTCTAAATCAATTTCAACTATATAACCATGATTGGACTCATCTTTCAAATATAATATATATTCTCGCCAAAAATCCAAATTAATCTCTGCATAATCGACCCATTCAAAACCTCCAAATGGCAAATATTGAGACATTGCACAACCATATATATTATTCGCATCGAGATAAGCTATATAATTTGATTCTTGATTTGCACTGAAATCTTTTTAATATTTGTTATTGGCTTTAACATATTGCTTACAACATTGTTAAATTCCACCTTAATTCCCTTTTCTACTATTAAAGTCTTATAATCATGTAATAATTCTAGTGGTTGTTAAGTAATTTTTTACATTGCATCACAAGATGAACCTGGTGCTGTTAATTACCACGTAGGATCTAAATAACATGAATTTCTCATGTATCTCAAAAATTTTCGAATACATCTCTTAACAGTAAAACATCATTTTTTAAAATATAAATCATGATATTCATCAAGATTTTTCATATTAAATTGATTTAATATATTTTTTGCATGTTCATATTCTACGTCAGATTGTATCAATATCATTTAATTTACTATAAAATTCACTTTTTGGAAAAGTTGAGTTTCATTAAATTTTTTAAATTATCCATATAATCATATGGGTAAATGTTTCATTTGCTATTTAATTAAATTAGACGATAATTCATTTAAGCTACTTGCCATAAATTTAAATGTGTCTCTAAATCACATCTTCATATTTTCAGATTTTTTTTCCCAAAGGTGATAAATTTTTCTTCATTATTCGGAAGTAAATCTGTCTTTTTTCAATATGTCCTAGATCTTTAATAAATAAGTGAGCATCATAAACACCTAAGTTATGAAAATTAATTGGTACAAAATTTGGTAATTTTAATTGTAGATTACTAATGTTGCATGTTGGATTAATTCATTTTTTTAATGTGATCATGCTAACACTCTTTTTTATTGTCCTTCGAATTTTCACACTCGCATACAGTGCATATTCTATATTTGTTGTATCCTAGCTTTTCTTCTTTTGTGAGCAGATGCATTGCTTCAATTTGTGAATATATTTCACCAACTTCCTCCACGTCCATTTTCATTGCTTCTATAAATTGCTGATGTGCAAATGGGCCTCGATATACAACTGGTCGCTTATAATCACCATAAGCAGATACAATACAATAGCAAAAACCAGAAGCTTCGTGTAATAGATATTTCATAGTATATGATGCATCATTTAATTTTAAATCAATGTTATTTATTTGATCATTAGAAAGTTTATATCTTTCTTTGAGTATTTCTTTCTAAAGACCATTATCGATATAGTCGTCTGTGAAAACTGGATTTTTTTAAATCAATTAAATTTTTTTTATTTCTCTTGGATTTGGATTAGTTATTGATACTTTCTTTAGAATTGATTCAAAATCCGCATATATTGCGAAAGGAACCTGCATTGCATGTTATAATTTTTTAAAAATGTATTGCTCTCCTTTCGATGGTAATGAGATTTTTACTAATTCATTTTGAGAACAATTTTCTGTATGTTTATTTAACTTCTCTTGGGAGTAAAAAAATTGAAGACACATATCACATATATAAATTTTGCTTTGTGTTTTTTTTGTGCTGAAAGCAGTTTAGATAAATCTTTTATCCAACAGTAATGAGAATTTTTATCATCTTTAAAAAAAGTAAATTTGCATGTTTGTCCTTTTAATTTTTTGTAAGCTTTAATGGATTTACTACAGAACTATCATCAATGGAGTTTGCATTTCTAGAGACATCAATTTAGTTTTCTTTTTTTTTTGTATATCATCCATTTTGTAGGATATTCAGATTTATCTAATGCTTTGTCGATATTGAGAACCACATTTTTATATTTAGATATTGTTTGTGGGTCTTTATCAGCAGGAAATAATGCAGATTTAATTGCCCATAGAAAAGATTTTTAATCATCGTTCTTCACATTAATGCAAGCTTTTTTAATTCTTAATCACTTCTAGTAGTTCAATATAGGACGAACAATTTAATGAATTATACTTTTTTATGGCTAGTTGCAACCCAACTATGCTATGTAAAGCTCGATCCGAAGTGCTTCTTTCAATGTTCTCTATTCGTGCAACTACTTTATTTATTGTTTGTTTGTAACTCATTTTAATGAGCTCCTTCATTCAATATTATAAAAGTGTGTGATTGAATGACGTCAAATATTCGAATTTCATCAGTTTTCCAGCTTCGAAAATGCGCGACAAGTTTAATGTTAGATTTCACAGCTCCAAGTTTTATAGGTTGATGGTGTAATATGTTAAATATTTGTTGCTTTACTTAAGCTAAAAAAATTCTGGGCAACACTATATAAAATTATTTTCAATATTATATTTTGATAACCTGCATTTGAAAGTCTTTGCGACTTCATACGTGTTATTGGTTTTTCTATTTCTTTTGTTTGCATATATACTATTGGAAAAGGGGAAAATTTCTTTCAAATTCTTTTTGGATTTTCTATATTTATTCCACCTTTTGTAAAAGGTAAATTTGCAAAGTTTCTTTTTCTTTGTTTTTTTAGTTATTGGTGTAAGAGCTGTAATTAAATCAGCTTTTCTTAAATTATATATATAGTTTAGTTAAAGCTTTAGCTTTAGTTCTTAATTCTACAACTGTTAAATCATTTTGATTCTCGATAGGATTTTTAAATTCATATTCTCTTTTTTTTAACTAATACTTGCAATAAGATCATCGTTATCTAATTAATATATATTTTTTAATTTTTAATTCTCTACCTATAATTCTCAACTCACACAATCTCTTTTCTCTCAGATCGTTTATTGAGTCGAGAGTCGTCATATTTATAAATAATAAATTTTGTTATAGTAAAAATTTATGAAGTCGGCGAATGCTAAGTTTCACTTAGAATATCTATTGCTGTAATGTGTGATTAACTATTTTTATGCTTTTTTAGAGAATGATTATATACATATTTACACATTCGCATTGTACTTTCCCTTTTTGACTCATAATGTTGTTTGGCATATTCATATAACATTTTTTGCAGGCGTAAAAATGTTTATCTATTGTGTCTTTACGAGATGCGAAATCGTTGATAGATTTCTTCTCTTTGTATACTTTGCATGTCTTGCTTGAAGAATTGCCTTGTAAAATTCCGCATGTATTATATAATTTAGTATATTTGTGCCTTTCGAAATTTACCTTGCAAACAGATTTTCCTCATTCGCATAGTACTTTCTCTTTATTTAACTCATAGCGATGTTAATATGCTTATCTTTTGTGTGTTTATGTGATAGAAAATTACTCATGGGTTTTGCTTCACCGCACTTTCTACATTGTTTGCATATTTAAATATTCTCAGTTTCACAAGAGAGTGATGATTCAATAGTTATTTATAAAGAAATAAATTTGATTAAGATAAAGAAAAATTAAAAAAAAAAAACATTCAGGCAAGAGCTTCCCCGCAGCTGAGGTTCTATAATAAATAAAATTTATGCAAATAAAAATTTTATATTCGATGCTCTACTAAAACTTTTCTTCTATTTGCTCTAGATATTCACCCATTTCTCGAAGTTCATATTTGTGGTCAATGTTATCTAATAGTGATAATTATAAACTTTGTAAATTTTAATTAAATGTGTGAACTACATTTTTAAGACCTTCAGATGCTTTATCTAATTAATACTAAGGTGGTCGTGAGCCACTGCCACCCTTTAAAATGATGGTCAAACTGCAAGGAAAGATAGGCGAGGTCATGTTTATTTATAAAGAAACAAATTTATAAAAAATAAATAAAAAATTCTTAACTTATGCTTAAAAAATGTACTTAAGAGAATTCTAGATCATGAACAAATTTTCCATCTTTTATTTCTTTTAAACCTTTATACATTTAAAAAATTTCCTTCTCATTTATTAGTTTCAAAGAATTTTTATCAAATATCTTGACTTAGCTCTCTGGTAATTAAATTTTCAGTTTTCCATCTAGAAAACAAATTATTTTTTTAGCAAAATTAGAATCATAAATATCAAAATCTGTTGCCCTAAACCATTTATCTTTTTCTAGATTGTGTAGTTTGGTGAATTAAAGCGAATTGTTCAACTTGTTGAGCACAGATTCCAACTTTGGTTTACAAAGAAAAAATTATCAAGAAGAAAAAATTCGGTTCTGAAATTTTATCAAGATAAACAAACGGTTTTGATGACAAGAAAATAATCAATAGGCCATTTCCGATAAGAAATTAGTCAAATTTTCTGCCGGCTGATTTCAAAAATTTTTTTATATTTCAAATACCATCAGGCGAGTTAGTTCTGTTCGTTGACAACAAAATTTATATGGTTGATTATACTAGTTTTAAACTTATTGGTGGTTATTCAAAGGATTTTCTTTATTTGGATCAAGAGATGAATATAAAATAAATGCTGTTATTAATTCATTTTTGGTGAAAATTTTTATCTTATATGAAAAGTTATATTATGCAGAAATAGACGAATGTCGTTTCCAGATCAAAGAGAATAGCCCAATTAGTGAGAAATATCCTCCTTACCAGTATTAATAGATTCAGCTTTTACATATACACATGGTTTACTATATTACTTTGCTAATGAAACTTTCATGGAATATAATGAGTTTACAAGGAAATTGACCAGAGTTTGCAAAAATAGCATTTCATTGTTTGGTATAAGATATAAATCTTATAATGGAATTATAAATAAAATGAATGATATTGTTGATGACATGGAAAATTTAATATCTTATGAGCAGAAAAATATGTACATTTTTATGTAAATATAGGGGTGAACAAATAGTCCACACCTTCAAATATGCAACCACACACAATATTTATCAATGAATTTGGTCTATATTTTATAAAGTTATATTCTAAATTTTTCATTTCCTTTATAAAAGAGAATATATGTAAAACATATTTCCCTGCATACGAAATGGCCGAATCACTAGAGAAACAACAAGAGAACATAAAGCAAGGAAATGATAACACAAAATGGCTACATTATTTGATTTGAACAATTTAATTTTTAAAAATAAATGACAAACACTGTATAAGATGATAAAAACGAACCTTATTTTTGTGGTAAAGATGTAGCTGAAATTCTAGAATATCGAAATAAAAAAGCACTCTTTATAAAAAAATGCCTCCAAAATATCGAAAATATCTTTCAGAAATAGGTGGTATCCAAAATGGATACCACCTCTCTTATAATGAAGGCAAAGTCATTTTTATATCTGAACCTGGTATATATTAGCTTATTTTTCGATCACACTGTAAAATTATATAAAGGTCAAATTGAGCATATTAAAAAAATTAACAAAATTAAAGATGACCAACTTGATCATCTAAGTGATATACATAAACTTAAAGCTTATCTTATTGAAAATTTAAGAGAATTTGTTCATATATAAGTAAATGTAATAAATCGCAGAAATGAAAAATGAAAAAAATTTTAGGGAAATAGTCCCAGATGTTGTACCGCAAACACAAAAATAAAATTTAAATACAACTTGTATTCTTCTAAAATTATTTGGTGATAGTTGTGAATTTGATTACTATGTCATTAATCTCAAAGAAAATGTGTTCAAAGACAATTGTATAGAATTGAAGATAGGCATCCAAATTGTGAAGAATTATTGAGATTTGACTATATTCCAAATTCTATCAATTCATATCAAAGAATAAAGGAAACAATGAATAATCAATTGAATGTTTTTGTAAGTATTTTAATATTGTCGTAAATAGTTACATTCAGCAACAATTGATTAATGATATTAATATTCTTGGTCGAATTGAGTTAGAAACTAATTTTTATTTTAATATTCAATGTGGTGTTTCTGGATTTTATACCTTTTAATGCATCATTATATTAACTAACATATTTAGAATAATCAAAAAATTTTTT